>OY757915.1:24452920-24484824 GCA_963585895.1 Sepioteuthis lessoniana | reverse complement strand
GAAGAAGAAGAAGAAGAAGAAGAAGAAGAAGAAGAAGAAGAAGAAGAAGAAGAAGAAGAAGATTATAGTGATGATGATAATGGAAAGACTGAAAGAAGAAGGAAAAAATCAATGAACCAAACAACTTTGTTCAGTAAAGTGAAGAGGTAAAAAGAGGAGAATGATGAGAAAATCAGAGAGAGAGAGAGAGAGAGAGTTGAAAATAAATAGATTGAAAAAGAAAAAAGAGAGTTACAAAAATAGAATCAAAGAAAAAGATAGAAAGTGAGAAAGTGAAAAAGACAAGAAATAGAAAAAAAAAACTATGAGATTTACAAAAATGGAATTAAAGTGAGGGAGAAGGAGAGCTAGAGAAAAAAAGATTGAAAACTAAAACAAAAAGAGTAAAAAGAGAAGCAATTGAGTTAACAGAGAGAAAGAGTTACAAGAATAGAATCCAAGTAAGAGAGAGAGAGAGAGAGAGAGAGATGAAGAAAAAAAAATGAAGATGTTGAAAGGGTATAATAGACAGAGAGAGAGAGAGAGAGAGAGAGAGAGAGAGAGAGAGAGTAAAAAGGTATCAAGGAAAGAGGTAAAAGAAGAGAGATCAAGAAAACAAAAAGTGTGATATGCTGATTAAATCAAAGAGAGAAGTGAGAAATCTGAAAAGACTGAGTAAGTAAAGAGAGTTACACAGATGGAATCAAATAGAGAGGGAGTAAGTGAAGAATGTTAAAGAGTATCAAAGAGAGTTACAAAAAATCAAAGGGGGGAGAGAAAAAAAAAGATAAAAAGAAGTAATAATACAAGAAAAAGGATAGAGAAAAATATTTATATATATTTTTATGTCTTACAAAGTTTTGTCACTTATTATTATTTATGATTTTAACTAGTATTTTTCTTCCTTTTCCTAATTCTAGTCACTTTTTATCACAACTCAGTCAGGATATCACTTTTATGATGTGCCTTGGGCATGAGACTGAATGGCATTTAGTGGAGAGTTATTCTGAAGCCCTGGGGAGTATGAAGTCATCCTTTCATTAGAATTACTCCCAGATACACTTTGATCTGGAATATCACTTGTCGGGGTCCTATCTGTGGGTCAAATATATCTGCTTGGAAATGATTAGTTTTGGTTTGGTTTCTTTGTTTAATAGCATATCAACCTTTGTGGGTTATTTAATGTTTAAGCTTTCCTTATATAAGAACAGTAGTGGTACTATTTCTTTCTCTTCTGCAGTGGATATAGCCAGTGTATTCCAACCTCCACAAACAGGGCACTCACCAAATTGGGTTTCAATAAAAAAAAACAAGTAAAAATGGAATGTTGAAGGATTATACTCATCAAAATTATAAGTAATAAAATAAAAAAGTGGAAAATAGTCTTAAATTAAAAGTTGGTAATCTATTGCAAGAAAAAAAAAGAAAAACAATTCGAGATATGAAGAGAACTTGAAAGAAAAAAAAAAGGAAAATTCCATGAAAAGATTTTTATTAATAACAAATTTATATTTTTCTTTGTTGGAAAAAGAAATCAAGTTATTTCCTTTTAATGATTGAGTATAAAGTTTTCCACAAATATCTATACACAAGTATGTATTTACCCAACCCTCCATGACAGGCAGGATGTCAACTTTTAAGTGAGGTAATGATGATTTGAACTCAGAGTTTTCCTTCTAGACTGGTTGCCTAACCAAGGTTAAAAAACCAAGTCTGCCCTACTATCAACCATTAGTTAGAATAGTGAACAAATAGCATTATACCTTTCCCAAGGGTGTTTACATGAAGTGAAATGCAGGCAGATTTGTCCAGTATTTGAACTCAAATCACTGATCTTATTTCCTACAACAGTAACCATTACACTAAGCATGCTTCCATTAACCAACACCTTTACCAAATGAAGATTGTCAGTTTTTAAATGAAATATAACAGGTGTGAATTTAGAGGCTACCTTCTTTTGTCATACCTGGGTAAAAGAGATCAGTCTACCCTACAATTTACCCATAGTTAAAAGAAGAATAGTTTGATTCATAACTTTTCCAAGGATATTAGCACTTAGTGAAATGCAAACTGTCTCATCTAGAATTTGAACTCAAGTAGCTGGGTCCATTTCCTATTGCTATAATAATTACACCACAATCACTAACAAAATTTGATTTATTCACAAGTATATTCAGATTTAATGCAGTATTTTCTTTCAACCAATTCTCAGTACTGACAGCCAATCTAAAGAAAGGAGAAAAAAGGAAGAAGCAAAAATAATACTGTTTTATACTCAGCGCCTTCCCCTACACCCCAGTGTAGTAGCTATTGAAAAGGGAGCCTTCAGGTCACCCTCGACTATGGTCGCCAAATTTTTTATACTCATCAAATTATCATTCTAATAAGCCAATTTTTTCTTTGATGATTACAAATACCATTTTACATGAGTTGTTATTAAAAATCATCTGACCTCTAACAGTCCTTTGTGACTTTAAAATATATATGTGTGTTACAGACTTGTAAGAAAAAAAAATGAATTTATTTCCATATATTTTTTCTAATAAAATATAGATTGATTGATTTTGATGCCGTGTCAACCTGTCTAGGGTTATCTTTTTGATACTTAGTGGTTAGGGCATTTGTTATACATTCATGTTTAGATTTTCGCATAATTTTTTCTTAAAAAAGTTTTTGGCACACAGTTATATGATATCAATTATTCCTATTTAATACAAATAAAATAAGTTGACACGCTATTAAAATGAATCGAATCAATCAAATCAAAATATGCTAATAAAAGAAGCAAGAATAGTTTTTAAGAGAAAATTTAGAAAAGATATGAGGTCTACCTGGAACATATCCAGCCATTTTGAATATCTCAAAAAAATGGTTTTGCAACCTTGATGTAACTTAGCAACCAATCAGAGGGGGACATTTCTGTGAATGCACAAACACTCTTCTCTTGGTTTAGTCAGTTGGTTGTGAGATGCCATTAAGTGTACTTGTATACTGTGATGAAGACTCAGTTATGTACTAACGGGTGTTTTTTACCAATATTAAATACCAAATAAGATCTGGTGCAGTTTTCTAGTACGTGAATAAAATATATTTCTATTCATAAAAAAAGTGATAGTATGAACTACAACATACAAATGAAGCCAGTTTAGTAAAACCATAATATAATGGAATATAGAACTAGTACAAATATTGTGCTTGCTGTTGGTCTACCACTATCACCACTTCTTGCTTCCTTCCTTCCTTCCTTCTTCTCTTACTATTACTACTAATAATAATGATGATCATTATTATTATTAGAGATTAGAGATTTGAGACCAGTCAGACCACAGTGCTTTTAAGATCAGCTAGAATACTTAGAAGCATCCTGGAAGCCTGAGTAGACTTGCTGTCACTCAGATTTCAATGAAAAACAACCAGTTAAAACTGGCGTGAAAAAACTTGCAAGAAATAAGAATAATAATAAAGATTTACATCTATGAACAACAGATTAGTCAAACAACTGCATAAATACCTTCAAGAGTCAAATATTCCTGAATGGTTGACAAAAGGAAAATCTACTCTGATCCAGAAAGAACCCCGAAAAAGGAACCATCCCAACCAATTACAGGCCAATAACAAGTTTACCAATGATGTGGAAAATTCTAACTGCACAAACAAAGGAGGAAATTCACCATTTGCTCAAAAGCAGAGGACTATTTCCTGAGGATGTTACAAACTGGCATGAAAAACCCACAAGGACTAAAATAATAAATCAAACTTAATTTCTTGAATCTATTCGAATTGACTGATGTCATTCTACAAATGTCCTTCACTTGGAGGTATATTTTATTCTGACTGGTTTGAGAAAATTACTTTCTTTTAAGGGGAGATAATTATAAAGCAGAAACAAGAAATTCTAAGTTGTAAAAGAGACAAAAAACTGAAAAAATGATGAAGCAAGTATTTTCTTCTTATGTTATCTATGGGTTTTGGCAAAATAGTGCACCACTCAATTCTATCAGCCTCCATAACAGATCAGGTTTAACTCTCTGTAATAACTGGTGTTTTCTAAAGCTAAAACTGTTGTTTAAATGCCATAGTATAAGATTAAGGAGATCATAACTGCAGCTGATGGTGATCCCTGAAAGAGGACTTAATTGACTATTTTGAAAAGTGGAAGTGGTGCTGGGACAAGACATTCCAAAATGTTAAATGTCTACATCCTTTGTAAACAGAGTCTGTTTAGGAATGAAGAAGAAAAAAGAATGAAGAAAACTTAAAAAAAGAAAATGAAGAAAGACAAAAAGAAAGTAAAAGATTATAATAAATGATATGGAATATAATAAAAAAGGAAAGTTCCTGGAAAAATAATAATCTGGAGGTTAAGAACAAAAATAAAGAAGAAGGATAAGAAATGGATAGAAAAATTTCTAAAATGAGAGAAATTTGAAAAGAATAAAAGAAAAATAGCAAAAAAGATTAAATGTTTTTTCTTGTTTGAAACTTCTAACTTTCATCTTTTTCCTTTCTATTTAGCTTCCATCTTTCTTTTTCTGTATATCTTTCTCTCATCTTCCCTTTCATGTTTTTCTTAACTCTTTCTTTCTCCTCAAATTCTTTTTTTTTTCAATCTGTCATTTATTTTCTTTCTTTCTTTCTTTCTTTCTTTCTTTCTTTCTTTCTTTCTTTTCAGTCTGTTCTCTTCTTTTCTTTTTTTTCTTTCTTTAGAGTCTTTCTTTTTCATTTCTTTCCAGTTTGCTAATATTTTTCTTATCATTTTTTTTTTATTTTCAATGTTATCAGTTTCTTTCTTTCTTTCTTTCTTTCTTTCTTTTCAATTTGTATATTTCTCCCTTCTTTCTTTTTTAATTTATTCTTTCCATGGAGTTTTTTTTTTGTCATTGCTTTTCGGTTCATTTATATTTTTCTTCACATTATTTCTTTTATTTTCAACATAATTCTTTCTTTCTTTCTTTTTTTCTTTCTTTGAATATATTCCTTACATTTTTCTTCACTATTATATTTTTCTTTCATCCCAATTTCTTTTCTAATCTTCCATTTTATCCATCTTTCCCTTTCTGTTTTACTTTCATATATTTCTCTTATCTTTATCTCATCTTTCCTTTCAATCACATCTTTTTCTCTCTTTTTTCTTCATCCAATTGCTTTTTCTAATGTTCTTAAAATTTGTATTTTTGATGAAGGACACCCTTCAGAAAATTCAATTCAATTAACTTTCCATAGATTTTATAGGGAAGTATATAAAACTATCTGATTCAAATTTGATTGATTACAATGTATGTAAAATCTAGAGACAGGCATTTTTGGAAGAAAAATGTTCTTGGATTAATATAAAAAAATTTTTTTTACTACAGTACAAATTTTTTAAACTCTTTTCAAGCATAAAATAAAAATAAAACTCAAACTCTTCAATATTGTTAAAAAGATTGTCCCAGATATTTCTAAAATATGAGTTGTTTTTTTTAATATTTAAAGCCAGTTTCCTTGCACTCAGATAATTCATCAGCAAAGAGAATGTATCAAGAGGAAGTTTAAAGAGAAATACTGTCTGCTTTTTAAAAGATGTAAATAAGAAGAGGATAAAAAGTCAAGAATTGAATGAGAGAGAGAGAGAGAGAGAGAGAGAATTAAAATAATTGAGAGGAAAAAGGAGAACAGAAAGAAAGAAGTGGACAGTTCAAGGGAAAAAAATTAGAATAATTAGAAAGAAAAAGAGGCAGATGAAAGTAGAATATAGAAAATGGAGAAAGTGGAGATAAAAAGATTAAAAAAAGTTAACAGAGAATGAGAAATAAGAGAAAGAAGAGATAAAAAGCAGGAAGGATGAGATAAAGGAGAAGTACAAAAGGAAAAAATAAATGCATAAATAAAAATAAATAAGTAAAAAATTTTTTTTTTTAATGGGGAATAAAGTAGAGGAAAAGGATAGAAAAAGATAGAGAGAAGAGAAAGAATGAAAAGAAGTAAGAAATGAACATGTTGAAAAAATAACTGATTGAAAAGAAAGAAAGAAAGAAAGAAAGAAAGAAAGAAAGAAAGAAAGATAACAGTTCAAACTGAAAGAAAAAAGAAAGAAAGAAAGAAAGAAAGAAAAAATGGTTAACATTGAAAAGAAAAAAAAGAGAAGAAAATATCAATAAATGAAAAGAAATGAAAAATAAAGACTAAATAAAAAAGAAAGAGAAGGTGAAAAGGAGAAGGAAGAAAATAATAGTCTGAAAAGAAAGACAGAAAGAAAGAAAGAATAACAGTTCAAACTGAAAGAAAGAAAGAAAGAAAGAAAGAAAGAAAGAAAGAAAGAAAGAAAGAAAAAATGGTTAACATTGAAAAGGAAAAAAAAGAGAAGAAAATATCAATAAATGAAAAAAAAAAATAAAGACTAAATAAAAAAGAAAGAGAAGGTGAAAAGTAGAAGGAAGAAAATGATAGCCTGAAAAGAAAGAAAGAAAGAAAGAAAGAAAGAAAGAAAGAAAGAAAGAAAAGGCATAAAAGGAGCAACTAAGTCATTTCTTCAGAAAGGACTGCATATTAAACTGACAGTAGATGAATAAAAGCTATATAAACATTGAGATGAAGGGAGAAGAGATGAAAGAAGAAGAGATGATGGTAAAGAAGAGTAAGTAAACTGATAAGTAATGCATGTAGACAGGGGAACAATGTGGGGGGGGGATAGGGAATGAGCAGTGAGATGACATATACTTATTGATTTAGGAGAGGCAAGGAACCCTCTTGATGGCACTGGGATAGAAGCAAGGAATGTTCTCTCTTCAAAACCCACTCTTTTATTCTTTGTCATTCAAAAATGCCTAACGGATTGCTTTTCGTTGCATCCTGTGTGTGTAACTCATTAAGATACAACGACCTCATTCTTAGTTTTCAAGTCACGCAAAGTCTAACCCAAGCCCAAACCAGCCCTGCCCAGAGATCCCTGCCTGGGTGATTTCAGGTTCTTACAACCCAAACTCTCTTCAAATAAGGGAGGTAGCAAAAGAACAAAAAAAAAAAAAAAAAAGACAAAACTGAAAGAGGAGGTTGAAGGAAGATGTTAGATTGGGTAGAAAAAAAGAGAAAGAGTCGATGGTTTTGTAATGTTATGCAGAATACTTATTCACTTCAAAAGAAAAAGAAAAATATGACAATAGAATTATAAGAAATGACCAGAATGTAAGAGGTTCTATGTTCTGACAACTTTTGTGCATCAAGTCTCTGTGGATAAAGATGGAGGAAGGCATGTCTGAGGAGCAGAATGGAAAACAAGCAGTTAGAAAAAAAAATCATCATCATCATCATCATCATCATCATCATCATCATCATCATCATCAACAACAACAACAACAAGGAGTGTTAACAGCAAGGATTTCCTTGATTCTCTCTTGCCATCCATTCCTATTGGTTATTACACTTGGTAACTCCTTTAGGCGACATCCAGTGTCAGTACAGAGCTGACAAATGTAAACTTTTGCAGGTTGGTCAATACTGATGGGTCCATTTGTTGGAGTCTGTTGGAAAGAAAATATATATTAGTCCTTACTTCTTCTTCAGTGCCCAGCATATTTTTTCTCATATTACTTGAATGGTTTGTGAGAAGGGAGGTAAGTGGCTATACATCTGTTATTTTATAGGGTGCTACTTTCAGGATTTATTCAAAACAGTATGCAGCACCCTTGCATAATTCCCATCTAGCTTTTTCTCCAGGTGTTTCATTAAAGTCAAAATCATGCAACCATACAGTAGTGTTGACACAGCTACAGCTTAAAAGAATGGTCATTTCTCCATGTGGTCAGTCACCTGTTAGTAGCAGTCCATGCTTTACCTATGCATATGTTGACGTTGCTTTCAGTAGATGAGATATTACTACGGGAGTATGAGAATTGGTCTTCAAATTTCAAAGGCTTGGCATTTAATGAAGAGATGGCACCATTAAAATATTTGAACTCTGTTTTATCTGAGTTCACATAGAGACTGATGCTTCTCACTGCTTGCTCCAGACTATGCAGTAGAGATTTGGCTTGAACAGGTGTATTTGTAAGAAGCACTAGATCATCTGTATAATCTGCATCAGTAATAGTTTCTGTGGGATATCCTCTGCTTTTTGCCTTTTTTAGTATAAAACCAGAAAATACCAAGGCTAATTCCATAATGGTATACATTAAATTCTTCTCATATTTCTCCATGTGTAATTCTTACATACCAACTGGTATACCAGGGTCATTCAACAAATTAGGGGAATTTTTTTGAAAAAAAGCAAAATCAATTTTTTTTTCAGAATTTTTTTCATAAATGTAAATTCTGTAATCCCATAAAATGTTTGTTTTGAGGCTATTCAAAAAGGCAGCAAATCAAACAGAGTACACCAGGCTTGAACAAATGTCAGTCATCAAATTATTAAAATATGCTTCACATGGGTTGGCCACAATGAACCTGAGTTGAAAAGACATGCTACAGAAGGGAAAGACATTGACTTTCCAGTAAAGAAAAAGTCTCATGAGCAGTAGTCAGTAGAGAAGGTCATGCTGACTGTATTCTGGTATAGGAAAGGACACATCACTATTGATTTGATTGAAAAGGGTGCAACTGTGATCAGTGATTTCTATTGTCAACTCCATAGGCAAAAGTCACCTTATTTATAGATGGTTTTAGCCTTAGATATGAAAGTCGGACCTGACCAGTTTCTTCAAAGCAGCGTTTGTGTTAATACTGCTAAATGGATGCACTACATGGACACTAACTAAACGTATGGAGAAAAAGCTTGACGGCAACTACACAAGAATGCTACAAGCAATATTGAACAAGTCCTGGAGGCAGCACCCCACAAAGTAATAGCAGCTATATGGCCACCTACCACCCACCACGAAAACTATAAAAATTAGACAAACCAGACATGCAGGACACTGCTGGTGAAGTAGTGATGAGCTCATAAGTGATGTACTCCTATGGACCCCTTCACTTGGATGAGTAAAGGCAGGGCAACCAGCTTGAACATACATACAACAGCTCTGTGCTGACACGGGATGTAGCCGTGAAGACCTGCCGGAAGCAATGGACGATAGGTAGGTGTGGTTAGAGAGAGTCAGGGATATCTGTGCTGATAGTGCAACAAGATGATGATGATGAAATAGTTAACATGGCCCCAGCTATAGGTAAATAGTAAGGCAGACTTGGCTCTTTAGCTTAGCATGGAAACTTGCCTAGAAAGAAACTTTTTATTCAGATCAGCTTAATTCACTTAAAAGTTAACTTTATATCCCACCCTATCCATTGCAGAGTGGGTAAGTAACTATAAACATAGCACCAGTTTTTACCATGGGATAACTGTATTCCCTGTCCCAAGAATGATTAAAAAAAACAAACCTATCCATACAGTGAAATACAACTACATCAATACTGGTTCTTTATCTCTACAACATTTCGTTGGGGGTTACTTAATGGCATATTATACTCATGATTATTCATATTTTCCAACATTTCATTGCAGTCATTTTTTTTTAGTTGAACTTGTTTGTCTATAAAGTTAATCATTTGTTTGTATGCATTTATATAGTACAAAGTATTCCTATCTAATACAAACAATTTACATAAAATCATACTACTTCAAGCAATTATTCCTATTAAATGATAACAATCACTAATTTACACACAATTATAAGGTGTCAAGTATTACTATTCAACAGTAATATAACCCTGTCAGCTGGGGCTGTTGAATACACTGACAGCATCTCTATAGAGGGGTAAGACTCCCCCCAACGAGTGTCCTAGACACTAAACAATATGATGGTGAAGTTCCAGTAATGCTGGAACTTTGGGGAATACGGAGTACCTTTTCATTGCCATTCTGGCCTGGAATGGTAACACCTGATAGAGTCCTATCTATGGGTCAAATAGAAGTAAATTGCATACTTATGCTAAACTAAATTGTTTGAAATGGAAATGTTTTTGTATGTTAAACTGAATTGTTTGGACTGTTTGACTAAACTGAATAACTTGAAATAGAAATGTTTTTAACAATTAAACTATGTACTTATACTAATCTGAATTGTTTGAAATAGAACTATTTGTATAAAATGAATTTGGCTTTAAATAACCTACAAATGCCATATAACCCAAGCAAACAAACAAACAATCAATACTAATGATTTTTACATTTAGTTGACCAAGATGGAACCCTAACAGTTATTACCACTCCAGGTCAGAATGGACCTGGAAGTAATAACACCTAAAAGCTCCAAAGCTGCAGGTTCACTACAGGATGCAGTTGCATGTAATACTCAGGACCCCTTTTTTGGGATAGTCTTACTCCTCTTCACAAGATGCAGTTGGTGCATTCTAAGCCCCACCGATAGGATGACACAATATTTTATTTTTTTTACATGAGTTATATAAGTAACATATTTTATTTATTTTAAATTTTTGTGTAAAGTATTTTCAATCATTATTAATTATTATTAATTTTGACATTTTTTCATCATAATTTAAAAAATTTTATGATAAAAGAAAATACTACTTCATAAGAATTCCTAAACAGTAAAAGGTTATGAACCTGTTCACTGCCATAGACAAGATAAAGACAATAAATTTGGGGAAACTAGTCTGAATGAATCAATGTATAATAGCAACAGCATCTCATCACAAAAATAATGGCTGAAAGATACAGTCGTTAAAAAAAAGTGAAAAGAAAAACAAAGACAAAGAAAGTGGTCAAAATGAATAATTACAGCACCTCGTCCCAAAAATAAAGGTTGAAAGATACATTAATTAAAACATTGTGATAAAAATAAAGCAAATTAATTAGTAGTAGTATATAAGAAGTCTGAATTTAACCCACAGTTGAAACTAGCTTAGGCAGTTACATATCAACTTCAACTTCTTTTGTGCAGATCTTGTAGCCAAGTTAATGTTAACATGTAATCATTTCTAAATTGTACATCCAATGGAGCCTTAAGGGACTCACAACAAGTGAGCCTAGAGTGGATTAAATTGCTCTCCAGTAAAAACACAAAAAAGAACATCTTTCCGCAATGCCTCAAAGTACAAGTAAATAAAAAAAATATTAATTGATTAATTATTAAAACTTTTAAAGGATTAGTAAACAGTAATCCTTTAATCTTTGGTCAAATACATTACTGAATAATTCCTTTCTTTCTTAATCTTTATTACTTTATTGCTTTAATCCTTAATTTATAATTTTGTTTTTTAACTCACAGTAATTGTTTATCTATTTAAATCTGCGTCAATTAAATAAATCACAGTCTATATTTAATTTACATTGTAAGTTAAACATTCACTATCATGAATATGAACTCGAAGTCAAGGTCCAATTATGTATTATGAATATACGGTAAATCAGACCCCCACTTAAGAGCTACATGAAAAAATAATTTTTCTCAAAAATGAAAAAATATCCAAAACAAAATTTTATTAAAAAGAACCCAATCAAATGCAACTGCACCTACACTAATTCTTTACATGAGTCTGACACAAAAGGACATTTGCTGGTGAGGCTCCAGTTCTAGAGATATGGTAAGTGTGGAGTACCCTTTCATTGCCATTAGTTCCAGGTGCATTACAACCTGGTGTGAACCTGTTAGGTTCCTATTTATGGGACAAATACATTTGTTCAAAAATTATTACTATGAGATAAGAATTCTTGATACTATATAACTGTAAATTATTTGCATTAATCATATTTACTAACCCCTCTGCTCGGGCAGGATATGACACAAGGTCTGTTTTTAAGTGAAGTTTAACGAGTTTGAATTCAAAGTTTTCCTTCTCCTAGACTAGTTGCCACACCAAGGTTGAAGAACCCTGTCTGCCCTACTGTTTACCCATAGCTGGAGGGAGAATAATTGGATTCATACCTTTCCCAAGGGTATTAGTGCTATGTGAAATGCAATCAGTTTCGTCCAGGATTTGAATTTGTGTCACCGTGTCCATTTCCTACGATAATAACCATTACACCATAGGCACCTCCACAATTATTTGCATTAATGATTGTTATTTGAAGCTATAAGTGTTTAATAAAGATTATTATTAGCTACCAGAAACCATATAACTGTGTGCAAGCCAATGATTATTATCAAATAGAAATAGTTACTTGAAACTATATAATTATGCATAAATTATTAGTATTAGATAGGAATACTTGAAACCATACAACTGTGCAAATCATTTTTATCAGAAAGGAATACGTGATATTATATAATTGTGTGCAAAAATACCCTCTTAAGAAACAACTCTTCAAAAATTTAATTGTAAATGTACAATGTATATGATTCCCTAAATTCTCAACATAAAATAACCTCAGGCAAACAATCAATCAATCAATCAACCACGAGTAAAAGTTATCTAAAAAATAAGCTCCTGGACCAACAAACAATCTATCTCATTTCTTTCATTTCAGATATGCTTTCTGAGAAAAAATTTCTAGAGGCCATATTTGTCTCTACCTCCCACCAGACAGGGCTTGACACAAGGTCTATTGTAGGGTTTGTGGGGGAGATCAGGTTCAAGCCAAGGCTTTAGTACTGCTGGACTTATGCTGGTCATTAGCTCACTTTGTGCAATGTGAGCCAGATGAGCCTACTACTGGACTTGGACTCACTCGATATATAATGTGAGTCTGGCACGTATGCCTGCTGATAGCTTGAACTAGACCAGAGAGTCTAATGCTATGCAATGCAAGTTAATGACATCATCACCCACCTGCAAGACAAATCTGGAGGCCATTTAACTTTGAATCTGTCCTTGGGAGTGTGTGAAGAGAGGAACAGATACCTCTCCTCCAGTCACAAAGTGTGCAAAAATTTCTAAAGGCATTTGTTAACTGGTAGAGACATGCTAAAAGGATCTTCCACAATAGTTGCAAGGGAAGGTAGAAGGTGCCAGTTCTGTGCACCTTACAGTTCTTGTGGTACTGTTTCTTTTTCTCCACACTGACCATGACTTTTCTTAAAGAGTGGCTTGGGTCATTGTTTGCCTCTATGATTCTATGTTAGCAGATTGGGCTGGCAACTTTCAGTAGTCAATTTCACAGGAAGTAAGTGTTTTTTTTAAAGATGTCTTTGTAATGCTCCTCTGATAGGATGGCCATAGGACAATTCTCCAAAAGAGGAAATCTTTATGAGGCAATGGTTTTCTATCTATGATTAAACAATACAAGTTTTTCTGTTCATTTCTTTCTTTCTTTTCCTTTTTTTCTGTGTCTGTGTATTATTCATACTTGGATGAGTATAGAATCTGTGTTCCCTGCGGAGTATTAAAGAGTTACTTGTTGCTCAGGATTGGAGTATAGTATCTGGTATTTATCACACATCCCACCAACTGGACATGTATAGCATAAGGCTTTTTTTAAGGTGGGTCTTGGCACAGGATCAAAGCCCACACACACCTAGCAGTTACAAAAACACCTTAAGCCCCATTAGCATTCCCCTAAAAAGTGGCGCCTCAGGTGCCAGGTAATAAATCCAACCTCTCCGTAGTAGGTTATAACCTGGAGGGACAGCTCCTTGAGGCTCAAGGATGTCAGTCTCATCCATGAGATGCAAATGCTGAGCCTCTCTAGCACCTGCATCAAGCTGCCTCAACCAACAGCCACCAAGACAAAACATTTCCAACCCAATCCGCGTACCTGACAATACAGCTGGCCAAAGTGTGTTCCACCCCAGCAGCTTGATGTATACCTCTGAAAAGTATGATCTAGAGTGCAGTAAGAAATGTAGTATCTATTCTTGGTGGGGAGAGAGTACCTGTAGCATCGTGATTAACGTGCTGAACTGCAACATTGTAAAAGTGAGTTCAAACTCCAATCACGCTATGACATTTATTTTTAGACTAATATATGTAAAGTAGATTTACTCAGTCCATAACATCAGAGATTTTAGACAATTATTAAACAGCCTTCAACATCATTTGCAATATATTACACATGAATAGGAAAAGGCTAATAAAAATACTTATTCTCCAATTCCTTGTCTGTCATCCTTAATAATATATATATATATATATATATATTCTCAAAATAATACAAAAAAAAAGCATTTCTGCATAAAATTCTTTTATATTGTTTCAAGCTTTTCATTATTACGTATTCCTGCTTAGATTTCTTCATTTATTCTCTTTCTTCTTAACCTAACACCTTTTAGCAAATGTATCCATTAGTTGTTAATTTTTGCAACAGATTAGTTAAACGAGTTGTCATAAGACAGAAAATAAAACCAATAAAGTACATATAAGATTTTTATAAAGATGTGCATTTTACTGCATATTTATGAATGGTGTGTTAATGTATCAAATGTGTCAGCATTGTTTAATTACCCGATTTAATTTTTGAGATATCATATATATCTCAATGTATCTCTTTGGTCCTGAAAGCTGGCTTGTTGATCATAGGGTGCTATTCAGATAGCATGTTTTGGATAGAAACATCCTTGCAGAGCCCATTCCTCTCCAGGTCTACAACTCATTTAAATTCATAGTTTTTCTTTTTCTAAACCAGTTTCCTAACCAAGATTAAAGGGCCCAGTTTGTCCTACTCATAGCTAAAAGGAGAGTAGTTGAATTCACACCTTTCCAAAGGGTACTTGTGCTATGGGAAATGCAAACAGCCTTGCTCAGGGTTTGAACTAGTTTGATTTCCATTTCTTAGACCAGTTGCCTTACCAAGGTTAAAGAGCCCAATCTGTCCAACTATCTAAAGCTAGAAAGAAAATAGATGTATACATACTTTTCCCAAAGTTTTCCAAAACTTCTCTTCTAATGATGACCTAAAGTTGAAATTAGTTAAGAACAATTAAAAACAAAAAGTATAAAGAAATATTCCTATTTATCTTATCGGTTTTCTTCCTCTCATTATATATATACATATATCATATAAAAACAAACATTGTGTTTGTTCAAATATTTATGATGATTACTTTCTATATAAATTAGGATTCTTCCCTAGAGAAAGTACTACTGATAAGAATTTGGAAAATTAGAAAATCATTTTTTATTGCTTGATATTACAGAAGCTGTTAAAGAATTTTAGAAGAGATGTATTAATATTAACTTTTAAGTAGTAATGCGTGTTGGATAAATTGTGAACAAGATTTTCATCATCATCATCATTTTGTCGTGCCACCAGCATGGATATCCCTGACCCTCTCTTGCCACTCCTCTCGATCGTTCATCGCTTCTGGCAGGTCCTCAGGGCTACATCCTGTATCCTCACATAGCTGCTGTATGTCGGTTCAAGCTGGTTGCTCTGCTTTTTTTCAGCCATGTGAGGGGGTCCATAGGAGTACATCACTTATGAGCTCGTCCCAGCTTCTCCAGCAGTGTCCTGCATGTCTGGTTCATCTAACTTTGATAGTTTCATGATAGGTGGTGGGTGGACGTATAGCTGCTGCTTTGTGGGGTGTTACCTCCAGGACTTGTTCAGTATGGCTCGCAGCATTTTTGTATAGTTGCCATCAAGCTTTTTCTCCATACGTTTAGTTAGTGTCCATGTAGTGCATCCATATAGCAGTATTGACATGACCACTGTTTTAAAGGAACTGCGTTTCATTTTATTGGTCAGGTCTGACTTCCATATGACAAATAGCCTATCGATAGCTGTCCGTGCCTTTGTTAGTCAAGTGTTGATATCTTTTTCGGTTTAAGTAGGTGAACTTGTCAACTAGTTTCAGAGAGCTACCGTTTAGTGTGGAAATGTCGCCTTTTTGATTAAAGCACATGTATTCTGTTTTGTGTGCATTAACATGGAGGCCAATGCCTGCGGCAGCTCGTTCCAGACTATGCAGTAGTGTTTCAGCTTGGGCAGGTGCATTTGCCAGACGCACTATGTCATCAGCATAGTTGGCATCAGTAATTGTTTTTGCAGGTTACCTTCTGTTTCTTTTCTTTGTCAGCTTGAAACCGTTTTCTTTGATTTTATCAATTGATGTTCTAAGCACATATTCTAAACAGATGATAAAGAGGTATGGGGCTAGTGTATCTCCTTGCAGAACTCCTGCTACAATGTCAAAGTAGTCTGTGTCTCCATCCGGAGAATGAACTTTCACTTTGGTGTTTCTATAGAGAATCATTATGGCAGCGGCAGTTTCTTTTGGTAGGCCGTATGCTAGTTGAATTTGTTTCATCTTCCTTCTGTGAATGAAATCAAAAGCCTTGGTAAAGACGGCAAATAGTATTGTCGCCTGTAGGATTTTTGCCTGTATGCCTTCAAGGATTCTACGGATAGCCAATATTTGTGAGGTTGTGGATCTATTTCTCCTGAAGCCATTTTGGTTCTTCCTAAGAATGTTGTCAATTTTGGGTTCTATGCAGTTTCGTAGTTGGGCATTGTATATTTTGGCTGCTATGGATGTGTTATACCTCAGTAGTTCTTGGCTAATCCGAAGTCACCCTTTTTAGGAAAAGGGAGGATGCATCCCTTCATCCATCTGTCTATCGGATTTTGATTATAAACTGCATTACAGTGTTGGAGTAGTATGTGGTCGAATTGTCTGGTCTTCCATACTTCTGGAGGAATTTCATCAAGCCATGCAGCTTTTTTATCTTTAATTTTTTAAGTTCTTCTAGAGTAACCGGTCCGAGTTTGATGAGTAATTGCTTACTAATAATTCTGTGATTGGTTCATGTGTAACTTTCTGTGGGTTTCCCAGTAGATTCTCAAAATGCTGTTTCCACAGTTTTATTCATTCTTGTTGGTTTGTAGCTTTCTGTTTAGCTTTAGCTGGGCTCTTCCTTCTGCTCACTTTGTTTATCATTTGCCATGCTATCCTAGATTGCCTATCTTCCACTGAGTCTCTGATCTTATCTATCTGATTTTGTATGTATTCTGTCTGTTCTTTTAGGTATATGCTTACTAATTCATTTTGTGCCTTTTTTAGTTTCTGGGTATTTGTGTTAGTCAGGTTCTTCCTATGGCATTTGGTGGCAGTTTTCACATTTTTCTCTAGCTGCTAATGTCTCCCATGGGACTCTAGATTTAGTTCTATGTTTTGTTGGTATGTATTTTGCTGCTGCTTGTTGGTGGGCATTGACGAAATTCTTATATTCATCATTCGGTATATGTGTTTCTGTCTTCTCCTGTAGTGCATTGAACAAGATTTTAGAAAGATAAAAAGAAAGCATTTTTTGGAAATTTTACATTCAGACCCACAAAATCATGCACAAAATCATAGTAAGGAAAAGTACAACATTTAGTTTTTGATTTTTACTGATCAAATGATATAACCCAGTTATTAAAAATCAATCAGTTTGAGGAGATCTCAGTTTTTATGAATAAGTACAAAAAAAAGGGAACCTCTTCAGTTCTTCTTAAGATTTGCCATGTGTAAATATCATGTGGATTCTATTGGTGATATTTAATGCTTTTTCAAAAACTATGGTTTTCTAATTAAGTACTAATTGTAAAAAATTTTTTTAAATATTTTGGAGAACTTAAAAACCAAAGAAAATGTTTTAAACTAAGAGGTATTTTTTCTTAAATAATATCTTAAATTTTAACCAAAAAAAGATATTCTAATATGAAAAATTTTACATTTCTAATTCTTAGCTTCATTTTATTATGTGATTTTAAATTTTCACAGGGCTAAAAAAAAAAAAAATAACAAAAATTAAACAAAAGTATTGTTTATTGATAACTCAAAAACTGATTTTTTAAATGAATACTTTTCATATTTCTTGGAAGAAAACATTAATTTTCAATCATTGTAACTCAAAAACATCTTTAAAAAAGAAATAAACTATTTATGGAATAAATAAATATTTTTCATATGAAAAATTTTCCACCAAAAATGAAGGCACATTTTTCATTCTTAGCTTCTTTTCATTATTAGATTTTTATAGGTTAAAAAATGAATAAATCAAATGAATATATTTTCTATCACTATAACTCAAAAGACAATTAAGAACTAAATTTAAATTTTTGCCATATTTTTTAAAAGATGTCTTTAGAAGAATAGAATTATAGTAAAAGGACATGTTTTTTTATTTCTTAGCTTCTTTTTATTGTACCAACCTATAATTTTACATTATTAGAGGGTAACAAAGAAAAAATCAGAAAAATTAATTGAAAGTATTGTTTATTGATAACTCAAAAACTGTTTGTTTAAATGAATACTTTTCCTAATTATTTGAACAAAATATATTAATTTTTAATCAGTATAACATAAAAACTTTTGTTTAAAAAAAGAAATAAACTATTTATAGAATAAACAAATACTTTCATTTCAATTAATATGTGAAATTTTCCACCTAAAAATAAGGATACATTTTTCATTTTTAGCTTCTTTTTATTATTAGATTTTTATAGGGTAAAAAAAGAATAAATTAAGTGAATAAATTTTCCATCACCTTAACTTAAAAGACAAGAACTAAATTAAAATTTTTGTCTTATTAAAAAAAATTCTTTAGAAAAATAAAATTATAATAATGTTGGAAACCACTCATAAGTTTTTGGTTACATTTTTTAAAATAATATTTTAAATGTAAACAAAAAATGAATACCTAAGATAAAAGAATATTGAAATATATGAATTCTTCGATTCTTTTATTATTAAAATTTTAGAGATTAAATGAAAATTTGAATCAATCCTATGGTGCTTTTTCAAAAATTATTAACTATAAAATTGTTTGGTAACTAAGTACTATTGTACAAAAATAGATATTTAATGGAGACACCCACAAAAATTGAAAAACTGCTTTAAATACCCGCCAAAATCATAAAAATGCTTTAAACCTTTCATCAGTTTAGGGTTACATAATTTTATATGATATTTTAAATGTAAACTAAAAAGAATTAAGAAAAAAGCAATTCATAAAATAAAAGAATACTTTTCATTTGAATTAATAGGCAAAATCTTTCAACTACAAATAAGGACAAATTTTTTATCCTTAGTTAGTCTTTCTTTCTATCTCAATCACTGGTATTTATAAAAAAATTTTAGTCCAGTCATGGACTCGGTACTTCTACTAGTATATATATATATATATATATACATGCATAATTAGATTTTTAAAGGTATAGATTCTACACTTCAATACACAGACACACATACACACACACACACACACACACATATATATATATACAGAAAGAGAGAGAGAGAGAGAGAGAGAGAGAGACTTAGATTTCTATCTGTTGCAAAAATTAACAACTAATGGATACATCTGCTAAAAGGTGTTAAATTAAGAAATAAGAGAATAGATGAAGATATATAAGCAAAAATGCATAATAATGAAAATTACAATGTGAAATAATTTTATACAGAAATGCTTTCACTGTATTATTTTGAGAATATATATATATATATATATATATATATATATATATATATATATGTATATTGTTATTATTATTATTGTTATAATTATTATTATTATAAAAGATAACAGACTTGGAGTTGAGTTTTTATTAGCTTTTTCTTGTTCATGAGTGATATGTTAAATATGAGGTTGAAAGCTGTTTAATAATTGCCTGAAATATCTTATGCTATGGTCTGCATACATGTACTTTAGACCTTTGTGGGTCATTGTTCAGGATCTGGATGTGGGCACACCATAGATTATGAAATGTTTTTGTGATCAAGGAATATTTTGAATAAAAGTTTTCATCGCATGCAGTTAACATTGTATTTGAATGCATAGTCTGTTGGTACTGGTTAGAATGTGTAGAATTTATGGGTCAAAGTCTATATGGGCATAATATTATATATATATATATATATATAGTGCAATTAGAAGGAAACTCAGGCATCTCTGCAGGGAATTGGAAACAGAGATTGTATAATCACAGACGTTCTTTCTCCAACCCACGACTTAGGAAACAAACCACTCTATCTAAATATTTTTGCATCCTTGCATCCTTAAAGATCAGAGACTAACCCGCTAAGTAAAGTGGAAAATAGTCATCCAGTTTTCAACCATGAATAGCTTCAATGGTAGATGTAACTTGTGTATTGATGAAAAAATTAGTATAATTAATTTTAGAGATCGCAGACTACTATTATACGAATGAAACGAAATTGTGTTTAAATGCAGACATAAGGGAAAATTCGAATTATCCTGACTGAGGCCCTTATTCAAGGCAATAGCAAGGACAGTGATGAGAATTTTATTGGAATTTAATAACAATTAATTCAGTATTTGATATCATTAGGACGGGGAGATTTATGTATAGATGATGACCCTGTGAACTTCGGATATTAATTAAAAAATTTAGGCTTTTGTTTCTGGAGTAGTTAATTTCCTTTGACCATTTTTAGGGTTAATTAAAGGCACCTGGTAGTTGCCAAAAAGTTTTTTTACTCTTATTTTATTTTTATTTAAGGGAATAAGTGATGTAACAATAGCCATACATCAAGCACACACATAGATTTATATGATATTCCTCTTATATTCTATACAAAAATAATCCACACCAACTGTCTTCGGATGCTGACTGGATATTACTATTATATATATATATATATATATACTATATATATATATATATATATATGCTCCCCTACCCCCGTAGGGTTGAGCTCTCTAGCAAATGAAGTAATCGTGTTGCCATTAGCGTTTATGCAAGGCTCTTCATATAGGAATTGAGCTCTCGGTACCCGTTAAGCGGATGTGTGTAAACAATAGTAATTGTGATTCATAACCGTTTAAAATTTACTTCGCTGCTGCTGGTTTCCTCATGGTTGAGGGGTAGAGTCTTGGATTGGTGTTTGAGTCAACCGGGTTTCAATCCCAGCTACAGGAAGCTAGAATGTCTAGCCACACTGATGAGTTCTGATAGAACAAAACAGATCTGTCTGTGGATGACTATATATATATATATATACCATTATTATTCATATGTAGACACTGTCAGAAACAGTACAAAAAAGTTCAGGGTACTTTCTTATTCCAACACCTAGTTTTCTCTGTCTTACTAAAGTAGTCTTCTTAGACATATATACAGTCATCTCTCAAAAGTTACTGCTCTCAAAGGATAGAGCAAAAGGCCTAATTACATTCAAATGGTTTACCTAGTTTGAATTGCATTAACTTTTAACATTTTTGATTTCTCATCACTGCATGATTTGATTTGGTTTGGTTTTATGGAACATCAACCATTGTAGGGTATTTAATGCCAAATCCATTTTCATACATTTAAACAGTTCTATTTTAAACAATTCAGTTAAGCATAAATACAGTTTAAATGTCAAAAATAGTTCTATTTCAAACGATTCAGTTTAGCATAAGTACAGTTTTTGTTTACACACAGTTAAATGTAAAAACAGTCTATTCCAAACAATTTAGTTTAGCATAAGTATACAGTTTAGTTCTATTTGACCCATAGATAGGACCCTATCAGAGTGGACCTAGAAGCAATGGCAATAAAGGGGTACTCTGCATTCCCCAAAGCTCCAGCATTACTGAAGCCTCACCATCATATTGTTTAGTGTTATATCCAGGACACTTGTTGGGGGAGTCTTACCCCTCTACAGAGACGCAGTCTGTGTATTTCAAAGCCCCAGCCAACTGGGCCACAGGACACTCATTGGGAGAGTCTTACCCCACTACAGGTGCAGTCAGTGTATTCTATGGCCTCAGCCAACTGGGCCAATCACTTCATGGATATGAGTGTGTGCAAGTATAAGTTAAAGAAAAAGATCAAAAGTTTGATCATTTTTATACTGAGGGATAAAAATGCTTAATATAAGAATAAAATGTAGAAATAAAGTCTACATAGAAAAAAATTGTTGTTTCTGAGAGTATTTTACTGACAACAATTATGGAGTTACTTACTTAGCAAGAATCTTGTTTTTTTTGTGGTCGGTATTCTATTTTTATAAAAAGTTAATTCACTGAACTCTGTTACCAAAAATAAAACTGCATGAATATATATAAGGAGTGTGATATGGTCATATTTTTAGTTACAGTGATTCCGTCCTTTAGAGTTTGGCATTGAATAATACCTAATGATATCCATTTCGTTTGTATAACATTCCTATAGACATAATAAAATTCTTTATTAAATATTTATTATTTAATAAATTATTTGTGGTGCTTTTATTAATGGTTGACAGTGTGTGTGCGTGTGCATATATATATATATATATATATAGGTATTATTCGGTCCAGTTAAACCGGAGTTGGGAGTAATTCCATCAGGACAAAAAAAACATTTAACAGTGAACATTTAAATTTTCCTGGTAAAGAGCTCAAAGTAACTGACATTACAGAGCAATAATTTCTTTAGGAAACAAATAAATATATATATGTATATATATATATATGATGATATATATATATATATATATATATATACACCATCATCATCATCATCATCAAGGTAAGCTCATAGCATGGAGTCCCTTTACTTTCTCTCACCATCTCTCTCAATCATTCACCACTCCTGGCAGGTCCTCTAGATTGTATCCAGTTTTCACTCATTGATCCATATAAGACATTGGTGAGCCCATGTGTAGGAGTCCATAAAAGAACATTGCTAATGAGTTTGTCCTCACTTCCCCAGCAGTATGTCTAATTCATATTAGTTGGATGGTTTATGAGATGGGAGGCAAGTGGCCCTAAAGCTGCTGTTTTGTGGAGTGCTGCTTCCAGGATTTATTCAAAGCGGCTCATAACATTTTTGTGTCATTCCCATCAAGCTTTTTCTCTAAGTGTTTTGTTTGAGTCCTGTTAGTGCATCCATACATTATTACCAACACAGATGCAGCTTTAAAAATATCTTGTTTTATCTTATTAGAGAGATCAGATTTCCACATGATCAACAACTTGTCAATAGCATATGTTGACATTGCTTTCAGTAGATAAGATATTGCTGCTGAGGTATGTGAACTAGTAATAATGATAATGTTCATCCACCCACATCATTGATAACCATTAACTAAGTTTAACAAATAAACTACCTTGTTTATATGTTTATAGCAGTTGAGGTTTGTTTAGAGCCAACCACAGATACACTAAACAACATTCCTCAGGTTTTGAATACAGACTTTTCCCTTCTCCCTGACTGGTTGCCTAACTAAGGCGAGAGACTCCAATTTGTCCCACTATATATATATATATATATATATATATATATATATATATATGTATGTGTGTGTGTGTATGTAAGTGTTCGTATCATACAAGTGATTGTTTGGCCCAGCACCCCTCTAGTTCCCTACCCACACTCTTTAACATACAAGCATACACACACATACATACTTCATGGTTTCTTTCTCTGTCTCTTTATATATGTGCATGTAGGTGTTTATATATATATATATATATATATATATATATATATATATATATATATATATATATATCATGCAAGCCAGCATTTTATCCAGCACTTGTTTAGTTTTCTACGCACCTCTTCAGCAAATACATGCATAAACCCCTCATGCTCTCTCTCTCTCTCTCTCTCTATATATATATATATATATATGTATATGTGCATGAGTGTGGGTATATATATATATATATATATATATATATATAAATCAGCATTGACCCAGTACAACTCCAGTTCCCTACCTACCTCTTTAATACTCCTCATGCTTTCTTTCTCTGATTATATATATATATATATATATGTATCATGCAAGCCAGTATTTGAACCTACACTCCCAGTTCCCTCCCCACCTACATTTACAGAACCAATGGGAATGCACCTTCCATATAGTATAGACCAAAGCCTGACCACAAAATCGAAAAACAAGGGAGCCCCCTCTGAATTATGTCTAATTGCACTGACAATGAAATAAAATCACAAATTGAAGTGATTCAAGACGTTTTATTTGAAAAACGACTCAAAAGACGAAATTATCGACAATGTTTTACTTCTTGTCTCTTGTTCTGCTTTTCAAAAATGGGGGAAAAATGTTGAAAAGAAGAAAAGCTTGCTAGGAAGAGAAGCACATAAGAAACATGATACATTTATCTATTTATTGAACTCTAAATGGCTGACTAATCATTAGGAAGCAGATGGTGGGGGATGCTAGGCTTGAGGGTGCTAGTGAACGATGGCGATTGAGGGGTAACTAACTTATCCAAGACCAGTATTTACTCACTATTCTATATTCTACCCCAACCCCATATGCACACCATTTATTGAACACTCTACAATGAAATTGATTCAGTTTTTTTTTAAGTTGTTGATGTATTAGATCTTATCAAAACATATCTGGTGTCTGATTAGTGAATGCCTGTTGATGAGGGAGAGGAGGCATTACAAATTTAAAATTTGGTGGCTTAGACAAGCACAAAAGGTTAAGGACAGCAATGAAAGTGAATGACTAGGATCAATGATAATTATAACAAATATAGTGACAATGTCCAAAAGAATAGAGTCTTGGGTATGATACTAAACTGCATCTGATTGTGAAGGTCCTGTTCTAGACCTTTGAGGAGTGTGGAATACCCTTTAGTTGTTATTTCATACAGATCCACTTCCAAGTACTCTAGCTGATTTTAATTGTACAGTCGTCTGGATGGTTTTCGTTCTTCCTCTGATCTCCAATTCCACCAATCTCATTTCCTAACCGTTTGTGGACTGTTCCTAGGGTAAAAACTACAATTTTTAACACTGTCACTAACATGTTCCATAGTTTTTTCAGCTCTCTGAAAGGCTCCAGGTATTTGTCCAACTCTTTGCTTTCTTTTATTTTTACCCTCTAACCCACTGGAATGGCAAAGTGCACTGGGCAATAAATTCAGTTTTTCTTATTAATTTCTACAAATTCTGGTCTTCTAGATGGGATTGGGTGATTTGTTTGTATCTTAAAGTCACAGAGAATTTTATACACGCATGATAGCATTCCATTTATGGGTCAAATAGATCTGTTTGAAAATTATTAGCATTAGATTGAAACATTGTACAAATTATTTGGATTAGATAGAATTCTTGATACATATAACTGTTTGGTTTCTTTGTTTAATGGCATATCAACCTTTGTAGGTTATTTAATGCCAAAGCTATTCTCCGAGAAGAACAGTAGTGGCACTATTTAACCCATAGCTGGGAAGATAAGGGGGTTCATACCTTTCCCAAGGGTATTTACCCGAAAGTGAACGTAACAGCGCGACTGGAATACGAACTCGCTTACTACGATTCCGCAGTCCATCGCTTTAACCATTACACCACGAGGACACCCCCACATATAACCTGTGTACAAGTAGATTATTATTATTATTAAAGTAAAATGGTCTCTTGGAGTCATTGAATTGTTTATAAATTAGTTGTATTACATAGGAATCCTTGAATTCATATAACTGTATACAAATAAATGATTATTATCATAGTATGCATAAAACCTTTTGCACATTTATTTCTAATTTTAAAGAATTTTAGGAAAATATAAATTTGAATTATTTCATTTAAACATTTAGTCTCCTAACTATATCGAAGTAATGTTGAGTGCCACACTAATATCTTGGATACTTGTCTTAGTCCTTATATCACTGTATTTCCATTTCTCTTTCTCTCCCTACCTCACCACTCTTTCTTTTTCTCTGTTATATATATCATCATCATCATCATCATGTCATGCCACTAGCATAGATATCCCTGACCCTCTCTCGCCACTTTTTCCTATTGTTCATCACCTCTGGCAGGTCTTCAGGGCTACATCCCATATCCTCACATAGCTGCTGTATGTATGTTCTAGCTGGTCATCCTGCTTTTGCTTGGGCATATGTGGGGGTCCATAGGAGTAGATCACTTATGAGCTCGTCTCTGCTTCTTCAGCAGTGTCCTGCATGTCTGGTTCGTCTATATATATATATATATATATATATATATAAAGAAAATAGAAAACAAAATTATCCAAATTTGATGAAATTATTATGGTGGAAAGTCAACGTCAAACAATTCAGTTTTAATAACAATTATCAGGACTTAAAGATCACGAAAAATGTTTTATAGACAGCAATGGATGTTTATTTCAACAAACATCCAAACTTTTTTCGTATTGGCACTTTTATTGATAGTACACAAATGAAACTCTAGTCCCCTTTGAAGTAATCTCCTCCAGCTGCAATGCACTTGTTGTACCATTCCAACAACTTCTGGAAGGCCCCTTGGAAGTCCTCTTGTGTGAGCCTGTCAATCACCTTCATCACAGCCTCTTTCATCTCCTCAATTGTCTCATAACAACAGCCTCTGAGCTTAGGGAATAACCAAAAGTCACAGGGAGTAAGGTCTGGACTATAGGGACGGTGAGGAACTGTCTTGATGCCCATCTTGGTCAAATAGTCTGTGACAAGGATGGAGTTGTCGACTGGTGCATTGTCCTGGTGGAAATGCCACAGACCCGATTTGAAGGGTGCTGGCCTCTTCCGACGGAATCTCTTCCTGAACTCCCTTAAAACCTCAACATAGTAACCCTAACCCTAAATCTAATACTTTGGCCAATCAACTGTGGTGTATTGACTTCCTTACTCCCCGCACACCTCTCATCATCCTTCTTAGACTCTCTGCCTTCCTTGAATCTTTTATGCCACTCAAAACTGATGTTTGATTCATGCAAGATGCTCGAAAAGCAGTCTGAAGTATTCCATACGTTTCTGCGACATTTTTTCCAAGTTTAAAACACAATTTTATTGCATATTGTTCTTCCTCACATCTAGATTGTATTTTTGAAATTCACCGGCTGTGACAATCAGGCTTTAGTTGGGTGTATTCCAACTGCTGCTGTAGCTGTTCATTTGAACCTGAAATCATAAGAATTTGTCAGTTATCTCATAAGATGTATAGCAATAACATAGTGAATTTTCAAGAGTCTATGACAATTTTAAATGCCTGTACAAAAAAAGTCTGTAAACTTATTGAAGGCACCACATATATATATATATATATATATCCAAGCAAGTTTTGTTAAAATCGGTGAAACACTGTTAATTATTTTTAATTTTTTTTCAAGACTCCTGAAAAACAAAAATAATCCTACATTGGCTCTACAACCACAACATTATCTCATTGTCTTACCTTTCTGAAAATAGCACCTTAAAACAACATCTAATTATAAAACACAACAGTAGCACTAACCAATTTACATTTTCCAATGTAAGGAAGATACACTAATTATATATAAAAACAATAATAAAAAATGATTGCAAATTCTAGAAGCAATACGCATAGAAAATAAAAAACCAAAGATAAATAAAATAGCATTTAACACAGTCACCAACATTAAATATTTTTAATAACTAAAAATCATATTAGTAAACCTTTTTCAAACTGAAAATATTTTTAATTACTAAAAATCATATTAGTAAACCTTTTTCAAACTGAACGTTTTAAAACAAAATGCTGAAAATGTTCCAACCGACAACTTCAAAATGAAATGCTAAAAATTATTAAAACAGTAAAAACTCAACTGTCAACTCAAAACTACACTACCCTGATGATGAATAAAAGTATGGTCAAAAGCAGTTTGGCAGAAGATATGAGACAATTCCTTTACCATCTTGATCCTGACACTAGAAAAATAACAAGGAGTCTTGAAAAACAATGTCCTATCGTCTTTTACAAAACTTGCTTGAATAATAACTTGCAACCTAAATATACACTCTTTGATATATATATATATATATATATATATATATATATATATATATATATATATATATATAATGCTTTTTTACAGTGGCTGAAGTATACTATTTCTTCTCGCAGAGGGATAAGGTCCCCCACTAAAAAAGGAGTATCTTGGGTAAGACACTAAACTGCATCTGAGGTTGAAGTTCCAGTTTTGAAGTTCTGGGGAATCTGGATTACAGCTTCATTGCCATTACTCCCAGATCCACTCTGATCTGGAATGGTTGTTTCTGTTAGAGTCCAATGTATTGCTAAAATAGATTTGTTTAAGAATTATTCCTATTAGATGAGAATATTTGAAACCATTCAACTAAGTGTAAATTATTTGTATTAGAATTCTGGATATCATATGACTTTCTGCAAAAATCCCTTAAGAAACAACTACACATTTGATGTAAATATAAACACCCAATGTTTAATATTTCCTGGCCTTTTAGCATAAAATAACCCAAGATGGATTGACATACTATTAAAATCAATCAACCAATCATTCAATCTATATCTATCTCTATCTCTCTCTCTATATATATATATAAGTAAAGTTGGTGATCGTAGTTGAGCGTGATCCAAAGGCTCCTATTTAATAGCTAAAAAAAAAAAAAATTTGAATATGAGCACAGTTAAAAAATCATGCATAATAGAAGTGATTCTAGTCAAGTAAGAACATTAAGTTTAAAAGTCCCAAAAATTCACTCTGAATTGTCCAGCAGGACACATGACATAACGGTTATAGGCATTGGTTCCCTAAGCTTCTAAGGAAACAATCATCAGGAGGTTGCAGGTTCAATCCTGACTGCAGGTGAGTAACAATACAGGAATACTTAACACTTGTACCCGGTTATGGCTAACAGAATCAGAACAGACGACCCCCGTTGATTCAATAAAGGATGTAGTTCAAAGTTCCCTGAAGGTTCCCGAGTTCGACAAACACCTGAAGAAGGCTGGAGGGCATATCAGTCGAAACGTTGTGGAAATAACAATAAAGATGAAGACAATAGTCTGAAAACCCTTAATGATAAAAATCATCAAGCTTCGTCTCAGAAATTTAGACAACTAATTTCCAGCTAATGTCCTTTCGATGTCTTCATAGCCAAAAATGTAGGGATTTTATTGTTTCTTGTAGAACATTACATAATCAAAATGAATATTATTATTCTTTACTGAACTCTATTGGATCAAAACTCTTTAACCAGAAACAAAACTGTAAGACCTCTGTAACCAAAGATAAAATCACATAAATTTATATATGGAGGTGTATTTATTCTTGTGCACTTATATATTCATATCTATGATTGGTTCGGTTGGGTTTATGACATATCAACCATTACTGGTTATTTAATGCTGAATCCTCTTTACACATATATATTAGATATATATGATTTGGTTAGACTGGGTTTTATGGCATATCAACCATTGTAGGTTATTTGATGTCAAACCTTCTTTATACATATATATTAAATATATGATTTGTAAACACATTTTGTAGATAACATTTTTAAATGAACCTGAGCTCATTTTTTTACTTGTACATATGGTTTCAAGTATTTCTATCTAACATCAGTAATTCTGTTTACTATTAATCCTCTGTTAGCACACAGTAAAATGATTTGTTTGTGTACATTTAAATGGATATACAGTCATGATTTATAAGTGAATAGTTTGTAGGTAATTTCATTTTTAAATGATTTACAACAAATTTGTTTGCACACTAGTTTTGCTCTTATTTCTACATAGTTAAATGGTTTCAATTATTGCAATCTAACGTTTATAATTCAATTCAATATCAATCATTAGTTGGCACACAGAAAAGTTGTTATAAGTATTGCTATTTAACACACATTATTCTATTCAATATCATTCATTTGTTAGCACACAGTTAAATGATTCTGCATATTGCAATGTACTACTAACAATTCAATGAAACATCAGTTATTTGTTTACAGTTAAATGTCAAACAGTTCGATTTCAAGCAAATCATTTTAGCATGTCATTGTTTTCATACAGTTTAGATGTCAAAGAGTTCTAATTGATCTGTAGATAAGACCCTATCAGGTGCTACTACTCTAGACCAGAGTGGACCTGGGGGCAGTGGCAATGAACAGGTACTCCATGTTCCCCAAAGCTCCTAGATTGGAGCCTCACTATCCAATTGCTTAGTGTTATATCGAGGACACTTGTCAGGTAGGTTTTATGCCTCTGTAGAGATGCAGTCAGTATATTATACAGCTCCCGCTGACCAGGCTTCATCCCCATGAGGCTGTGTACATTTCCCTTCATGCTAATACCTTTGGAAAAGGTATGAATCAATCTTTTCTTCCGCCGGCTATTTGTGAGTAATAGTATAGATTGGGGTTTTTAGCCTTTGCTAGGCAACCAGTCTAGGAAAAGAAAAACTCTGAAATGAAACCAGCTTTATTCTGCTTAAATAGTGACCTTATGTCATATCCTGATCATGATGGAGGGGGTTGGGTAAATACATATATTTGGTTCCAAAGTTTCAATTTTATAAAGTTTGTCAATAAATCATACCTAATAATATTGGCTTTGATTCCATGAGAAAGAATAAAGATTCTTGTTTCTTTGGTTTCAAAGAAAATTAGCTTTTTATAAAAAACTGTTAGAAGTATATATATATATATATATATATATATATATATATATATATATATATATATATATATATATATATATATATATATCATTGAGATCATCATGATGCTGATAACATGGAGTTCTTTAACAAAGAGTCATAGTAATCTTTTGGTGTTTTTTTCTCATGAATAGATGCCACTCTTATAGATGAGGTTGGTTGATTATTATTTGTGTTCCTGTCACAGATGTAACCTGGTATTCTTCAAAAGAGGAAGTCTATCCAGTGGGTCATGCAAAAAGGTTTGTACTTAGGCCTTTTAAATGTTGACTTTTAACTTAATATGAATTAAACTATGCCTTTTTATCTTCATCTGAATTTTGGTTTTAATCTTTCATACTTATTTTTGCTGCTACTTTTTTTCCTCAGTTTTTATGGTTAACAAAATTAAAAATATATTTCCTTTAAAATTTTTGGATAACCATTTTTATAGCTATGTGTTGTCTTTGCCTTTAATTTTATAGGAGGTTACACTACTATGCAGTGTTTGGAAGTGGGGAATCTCACTCTTTTCTGAGGGAATACATTACATTTTAATGAGACTTTAGAATTCCAGAAATTTACCATTTTTTCCATTGTTACATTCTTGTCAGTGGTAACATTTTTGGGTCTGGGGGGGTGAATTTTTTATTTCTACCAAGTTTATGACTTATTTTATTCTTCTATCAAAATGCGTCACTCTCAGTTATATTTTTTGATTCTTCAAAATTGATTATTTAATGAAATGTTATTTATTTTTTTTAAATGTTAAGTGACTTTTATGCCACTCTGTATATAACTAGACAATCCATGAACTCATTTGGTTCTTGTTGTAACTTTGATCTATAAGGATACTGATACTTCTTTTAGGAAGGATAGGTTGGTTGGTTGGTTGGTTGGTTGGTTGGTTGGTTGGTTGGTTGGTTTGAGGGTGTTTGGTTGTTCACTTTCTTGCTTGCTTTTGCTGTGGTCAGTCTTTTTCTTCAATTATTTGGTTTCAAGTAACTATTTCTATTTGATAATAATCATTTGTTTGCTCACAATTGTATGGTATCAAGTATTCCTATCGAATACTAATAATTTGTACATGATTATTAGGTTTCAGATAACAAATTTTATTAAATGATAATAATAATTTTTTGTACTCAGTTGTATGATGTCAAGTATTCCTATTTAATACTAATAATTTATACACAATTATATGGTTTAAAATAACTATTCTTACTTAAGAATAATCATTTGTTTTCACACAGCTGTATGGTATCAAGTATTCCTATTTGATAAAAATAACCTGCATGCAATTATATGGTTTGCTCATCCCTGTGAAGGGGTCCACAGGAGTACATCACTTACAAGCTTGTCCCTACTTTCCCAGCAGTGTCCTGCATGTCTGGTTTGTCTAATTTTGATAGTTTTCTTGACAGGTGGTAGGTGGCCATACAGTTGCTGTTTTGTTGAGTGTTGTCTCCAGAGCTTGTTCAATATTGCTTGCAGCATTCTTGCCGTCAAATTTTTTCTCCATGCGTTTTTTTAGTGTCCATGTGGTACATCCATATAGCAGTATCGATACTACTGCTGCTTGGAAGAAAGTGTGCTTCCTAATCTTATAAGAATAATTCATACATAATTATGAGGTTTAAAGTAACTATTCCAATTCAATAATAAACATTTGTTTGCACAAGTATTCCTATCTAATATTAATAATTTTCAAACAGATCTATTTGA
>OY757915.1:24442920-24447920 GCA_963585895.1 Sepioteuthis lessoniana | reverse complement strand
TGTGTTATATTTATTGATTTTAATTCACAAATTTCCCTTTCAGCTTTTTAATTTCATTTTTAAGCTAAATGCTAGGAATGAAATTTCAATATTTTGAAGTTTGTCATGAATGTATCCAGTTATATGTTGAGAATTGTTTGGGCAGCCTTGAGGTAACTTGGCAACCAATCAGAGAGGACTTTAATGTGCATATGTTAACTGACATTCTACTCTGGAGTTTGTCAGTTGCCATTGAGTGAGTTTTTGTACTATGTAACTGTCAAATTCCCAATAACAGAGAATAGATTATTCATATTTTGTGATTTTTTTTTTACAAACTATATCATTAATCAGGTCTTTTAGCCACCCTACTATCCAAATTTGTCTCTCAATGATTTCTGGTTTATCTAAAAACTAAAGGATTTTCAAAAACTGATTTTGGACCATGGATGAAATTAAGGGGAATGTGACAAAAGAACTGATATTGATTCAAAAAAGGACTTTGGATACTGTTTTTAAAAGTAGAAGCTTTAGTTTGATTTGGTTTGGCTTAGTCTTAATTTTATAGCATATCAACCATTATTGTTTTTTTAATGCCAAATCCTCTTTAAACATATATATTGAATATATATGATTTGTAAACACATTTGGTTGATGACGTTTTAAAATGAGCCTGAGCTCATTCTTTTGCACACAGTTAAATGGTTCCAAGTATTTGCCATGTAAGTGGTGCCTTCAATAAGTTTCCAGATTTTTTTTGTACAGGCATTTAAAATTGTCATAAACTCTTGAAAATTCACTATGATATGGCTATACATCTTATGAGATGACTGACCAATTTTTATGATTTCAGGTTCAAACGAACAGCTACAGCAACAATTGGTATATACCCTACTAAAGCCTGATTATCACAGCTGGTGAATTTCAAAAAATACAATCTGGACATGAGGACACTTTAGAAGAACGATATGCAATAAAATTGTGTTTTAAACTTGGAAAAAATGTCACAGAAACGTATGGAATGCTTCAGACTGCTTTTCAACCATCTTGCATGAATCAAGTATCAGTTTTGAGTGGCATAAGAGATTCAAGGAAGGCAGCGAGTCTGTGAGGGATGATGAGAGGTGTTGGAGGAGTAAGGAAGTCAATACACCAGAGTTGATTGGCCAAACGGTTAGGGTTAGGGTTACTATGTTGAGGTTTTAAGGGAGTTCAGGAAGAGATTCCATCGGAAGAGGCCAGCACTCTTTAAATTGGGTCAGTGGCATTTCCACCAGGACAATGCACCAGTCCACAACTCCATCCTTGTCACAGACTATTTGACCAAGATGGGCATCAAGACAGTTCCTCACCGTCCCTATAGTCCAGACCTTACTCCCTGTGACTTTTGGTTATTCCCTAAGCTCAGAGGCTGTCGTTATGAGACAATTGAGGAGATGTAAGAGGCTGTGATGAAGGTGATTGACACACTCACACAAGAGGATTTCGATGGGGCCTTCCAGAAGTTGTTGGAACGGTACAACAAGTGCATTGCATCTGGAGGAGATTACTAGAGTTTCATGTGTGTACTATCAATAGAAGTGCTCACACGAAAAAAGTCTGGAAACTTATTTAATGATCCTTGTATCACTAACAAAACAATCAAACATCAGATATTTGTTTATAGACAGTTAAATGATCAAAAAATTCTATTTTTAACAATTCAATTTAGCATAATTCATTTGTTTGCACACAGTTTAAATATCAAATAGTTCTATTTTACCCATACATTGGAGTCTATCAGGTGTTACCCCTCCAGATCAGAGTGGACATGGGAGCAATGGCAATAGAGGGGTACTCTGCATCCCCTAAAGCTCCAGCATTATTAGACCCTCACCATCAGATTGTTTAGTGTCATATCAAGGACACTCGTTGGGAGAGAGGGTAGTCTTACCCCTCTGCAGAGATGCAGTTGGTGTATTCTACAGCCTCAGCCAAGTGAACCCAAAAGTAGCGGTAAAGTACTTTGATGGAGACTAATATACTATTGCCTGAAGTTGATTTCTTTTTTTAATTAATATTAAATGACTAGACAATTTGGAAGAGACTTTGTATTTAAGAAATTGTTTGAGTTTGTTTCTGTTATGTTACTGGAATTTTATTAAGCCTCTCTTTCTTTAATTATTTGAATTCTGAGATGAAATATTTCTGTTATGAATTTTTGGTTACTCTTTTCTTGATGCTATTGCTTTTCATAGTAAATTGAACACCATTATATGAATTAGATAAAAAGCATGAAGTCAGAATAAAGATGTAACTTAGAAGTTTTAAATTGACATTCTATATTCCAGGAACTCCTCTTTCATGAACAGCACCTTAACTAATCCAGCTATGGAAGCCTATAGATTGGGTATATACCTAAATTTATACTTACAACTCTTCACTCCAAATTTTCATGTGATATTTTAATTTTTTAACTCTGAAATAAAGTATTTTGATTGTTGATTTTCCCTTTTTTATTATCATTGTTGCTTTATATCACAAATTTTAATCATTTTTCTGAATTGAAACAAATTTATAAGGTTTTATTTTTACTTTTTATTTACTTTCTTTCATTATTTGAATAAATAAATAAAGATTATTTCTGTTTATTGGTGGTATATGTTTTTTAGAATAATGAATATTATTATTTAAGAGAATTTGCTTGAAATAATCAAGTTTTACAAAGAAATGCGGAAAAGTTCTTGGACAGACCAAGAAGGAATTATGTGTGGAGAAAGGAAATTAGCACTCATAGGAATAGAGGATGATGACACTCTCTGACCTCTCTTAAATATAAAGATTCTCAAATAGATTTATACTTTATATATCATTGTTAGATATGATATCTTTAACATAACTGTCAGATATCTGACTTAAATTACAAAGAAAGAAAGAGAAACATTTTTTTTAAGTGATCTTTCTTTAAAATGTACTCTTTTGGTCAACTATCCAAGAACCAAAAATTACAATAATAGAGAAGAAACTAACAAAATTACAACAAAGCAACAAACTTTAGTATGTGGTATAGTTTTACTAAATAATACTAGGGTGAATCAAATGTTTTGTAATATTTTGGTATTTACTAGATAGCAGTATCTACATCATATGACTGAAGCAGTTCAAACCATGGAAAGTACATGCTGCATTTGGTAGTATTGTAGTAGTTGGTGCACTGGCACATTGTGCATTGCTTCACTCTGTGTGTAATTTCAAAGTTGTGCAGATGAACGTGCAAAATAGACTAATCTGGGAATTTATGATTTACAAGTTTGTAATGGGCCATAATACTGCAGAAGTAGCCAAATAAATTTGTTATGTGACAGGTAAAAGTGCAGTTGATTGCATTATAGAAACCAGATGGTTCAAGAAATTTTGCTCAAGTTATAGGATCAGGTAAGGTCAGGTATGCCTAAAACTGTAGATTATAAGACTGTGCTTCAAGCCATTGAAGCAAATCTGGTGAGTAGCACTTGAAGAGTATCAGGTGAGCTCTGCATCTCATATTTCTGAGTGGTTCATCACTTTTATGACTTTGCTGATTTCTACTTCATTTTATCAAAATATTGCAAAAGTTTCGACTCATCTAAGTAGTTTTAATATTCAAGAATAAACTATCTATTAAATTCTCCAATTAAGAAAAAAAAAAAAACTTGAATAAAACAAAAAATAGAATGAAGTACTGGAATCAGAAAGAAAAATCCTCCAAAACAAAACCATCAAAAACTATCTTGTTTGTCTATTGACAATTTAATGAATATTTTTTTTTACTCGTTTATCTGAAAGAGTAAACATAATAATTGTTCATTGGCAACTTCATCAATTATTCATTTTTGATTAGTTTTCATCATTTTTAAGCTGAATATTTTTTCTTAATTTTTTAAAAATGAGGTTTTGCTGGTGATAGTTACACTCTGCTTCTGAGAATAAACCCCTTAGTAGTGAAGGTATTTGTATACTGTCTATGACATCAAGGTTCAGAGTTAAAATCCAGGTAAAAGTCAGGATTTAGGACCACAGGTATTCAAAACTTCTGTACCCCTTGACATTCTTCAGGTGTCTGTTGTAAATGGTAATTTTTACAAATTAACTGTTCTTTTTAATTAGTTACTCTTTTATGTTGTAATATCTGTGCGGGGCCTACTGATTGGATAATTTCATCAAAGTTGGCCAAATGAGTAGAGTGTTCACCAGGGGTCTGGAAGACTGGGGTTCAATCTCAGGTTTTGTCACACCAAAAACTCAAAAAATGGTACTTGATGCTGCCTTGCTTAACACTCAGAATTACAAGGGTAAAGTGGAGTAATCCAGGGAATGGAGTAGTGCCCTCCACTACACCTCGGTGTTGAAGTGATTGAAAAGGGAGCCTTTGGGTCACCCTTGACTAAGGTCGCCAAATTTACTTACTTTACTATGTATACTTATTCTTTTAAACACCTGATTTTCTATTATTGATTAATAATTGTAGGCATGAGATTTTCAGTTTACTTATAAATAAAAGTATCCAGCCTTTTAAATATACAATACCACTCATAAATATATTAACTCTGAATAATTATTTATATGTTATTAATTTCTTTCTCAACCAAAGATATAAGGATTTTATCTTTTCTTGCGGAACATTATACAATCAAAATGGCTATTTCGAAGAATCACAGAATCACTCAAAATCCTAGGAATGGGTTAAATAGTGCCAGTACTGTTCAACAAGGATGGCTTTGGCATTAGATAACCCACAAAGGTTGATAGGTCATTAAACAAAAAACCCAACCAAACCAAACTATCCATAAATAGTTACACCTCTAATGATTTTAGACAGACTAGTGTTCACCAATGGTCCGGGAGACCTGGGTTCAATTCCAGGTCACATCATACCAAAGACTTTAAAAATGGTACTTGATACCTCCTTGCTTAACACTAAGCATTATAAGGTACATGTCAAGGGTAAAGTAAAGCAATCCAGGGAAAGGAGTAGCACCCTCCCCTACACCCTGGTGTAGTAG
>OY757915.1:24405420-24437920 GCA_963585895.1 Sepioteuthis lessoniana | reverse complement strand
AAGGGAGAGTCAATATGAAAGAGACTAAAAGAAACAAAGACAGAAGGGAGAAATAAGTAAAAAAAAAAAGAAACTGAGGTCTAGTGAAAGAGGAAAAAAGAGAACAGCAAGAACAGTTAGAATATAGAGAAGAGATAAGAGAGAGAGAGAGAGAGAGAGTAAAAAGAAATGAGAATCAAGTAAAAGGTAAAGAGGAAGAGGAAGAGGATGAATAGTGTGAGAAAAGAACAGTTAGAAACAGAATATGTATTATAGTATTTGGGCATTTCAAAGTATCTTTCTGTTTTTAAATCAACTGTATATTTTTTAAGCTTATGCAATGATCTACATTTAATATATTTTAATAATCCAGAACTTATGGTTGACAGATAAACCTTTACCTTGCATTTGAAGGCCTCATAATTACAAAGTAAGGTTCATCCCATTCTGGACAGTATTACCCGTAAGATGTTTAAAGAAGTTTTAGGCAGTATAATCGAACAAGACCCAGTAAAATACATTTTCATTATGGCATAGTGTAATATATTGTCATACTGGACCTATTAAATGTGAGGGCTAGCATAATGTATTTTCATATAAGACCCACTGCAATATGTTTTCCAATGAGTTCAATAATTCTCCCTCCTACTACAGGCAAATATTAGGACAGACTGGGCTCTTTAACCATGGTATGGCAATTAGTCTAGAAGAAGGAAAACTCTGCTTAAAATTAACATTATGTCACATTCTGCTCATGCAGAGAGATTTGGTAAATATTTATAATATATTCTCATACAAAGCACAATATATATTTTCATGTAAGGCTCACTATCTGATATGAAAGAAAAAAGTGAGATTTATATGGCATTTTTATGTAAGCCTCACTATAACATATTTTCATGTAAGACCCACAATAATGTATTTTCATGTCGGACCCACTATTATATATTTTCATGTCAGGCCAATTATATTATATTTTCATATAAGGCCTACTATCTGATATGAAAGATGAATCTGATTTATAAAACATTTTCATGTAAAATCCATTCTAATATATTTTTCTATAAGTCTCACTATAATATATTTTCATATATGGCATAGCATAATATACTGTTAAGCTGTTACTGGTAAAATGTAAAGCCCAGTATAATATATTTTCATGTAAGGCCCAATATAATCAAGAGGTGCTTGTGGTGTAATGGTTATCCTCATAGAAAATGGATACAGTGGCCTGAGTTTGAATACTGGACGAGGCTTTTTGCATTTCACATATTGCTAATACACTGGGGAATTGTATTAATCCATCAATTTTCCTTCCTGATATGAGTAAATAGTAGGGCTGACTGGGTTCTTTAACTTCCTTATAACAACTGGTTTAGAAGAAGAAAAACTATAAATTCAAACCAGTTAAACTTCACTTAAAAATTGACATTGTATCACATTCTGTTCATGTGAAAGGTTTTAGGCAAATACATAATATATGTTCATATAAGGCTCACTATAATATATTTTCATTTAAAGACTACTATAGTATATTTTCATATAAGGCCTACTACAATATATTTTCATGTAAGGCACACTCTGATATATTTTCATATAAGGCCCATGATAATATATTTTCATGTAACCCCTAGTATAATTTCTTTTATCTTAGGTGATAATTAAGGAAGTAGAGAAAGAAGAGAGACAGAGAAGATCAAGAAAAAGGGAGATATGAAATAATGACAATATTTTCAAGTAAGGTACATTTTATATTTTCATGGCAAACCTAATCTAGAACTTCAATCAATATCATTTGAAAAAATAAAAGATATCCTAATTTACTGGAAGAGAAAATTGAATTTAAGTAAAAATTTAAGTAAAACTTAATGAATACTTATATGAATGGGGCTTTCTGAAATTCAGTAAAATGAAGAAGCAATAGCTATCAATTTATGTTGGTAAAATTTTTGAGTGTTTCCCTATCCAAAAAATTACATTCTTGTACATGTTACCTGGCTCAATATCAAAAGTTTGTCATCAACTGTGACTAATGTAGAAGGTTTTAAATATGGCATCTCATCTATTTTTTCTATTATACAATCGTCTGCAGACATTCAAAACTCATGAAGGTCGATATGCCATTGAAAAAACAAAGAAAGCAAAAAAGAAACAAAAAAGAAGAAACATGAGTAGATAAAATCAAAAAATCATACAGATAAAACATTTTTTATAAAAATAAAAACAATGAATTGACTTTCATCTTCATTTTTCTCTAATATGATTGCATTTGATGAAAATATAATAGTTAGAATTGTAACAGTATGCAATATAAAAATATTGGGTAGTTATTGTATGACAACTGGAAATCAGAGAAATAATCTTGACCATCCAAAAAACTGTACTGTTAAGTTCTGTTAGGATACTTAGATGGGTGCTGGAGATCTGAGAAAAGTTGCTGATAGTTGAATTTGAGGGAAAAACCTCCTGTTAGAGCTGGTGTGAAAAACACAGCAAATAGTAAAATGGAACATGAAGGTGATACCAGTTGTAGTAGGAGCCCTTAGAATGATGACCAAAGATTTGCTAAAGGGGTCTGGAGGAGTTAGAAATCAGAGAATGAGCTGAGACCATCCAAACGACAGCATTATTAAGGTCAGTCAGAGGACTGAGAAGAGTCCTGGTAACCTGAAAAGACTTGCTGTCACTCAGACTCCAGTGAAAAACTACCAGCTAACACTGTTGGGAAAAATATGCAAGGAGTAATATAACAATAACAACTATACTATCAAATGGTAAATGCATAAACCAGAACTTGTTCCACAGAATGAATTACATAAAATTCTTTGGGATTTTGAAATACAAACAAATTACCAAATTTCTATCAAAAGACCAGACCTTGTATTAATTAAGAAGAAAAAAAGAACTTATTTAATGGATTTTGCCATTCTGGTGGACCACAGAGTAGAAATAAAAGTAAGTGAAAAGATGAACAAATACTTGGACCTTGCCAGAGAACTAAAAAAAACTGAGGAACATGAAGGTGACAGTGATACTAATTGTAGTTGGTGCACTTGGAATGATCTCTAAATGTTTGGAAAGGACACCAGAAGAATTGGAAATCAGAGGAAGAATCAAGACCATCCAGACAACAGAATTATCAGAAGAGTCCTGGAGACCTGGAGAGACTTGCTGTCACTCAGATTCCAGTGAACGACCACCAGCTGATGCTAGTGTGAAAAACTTGCAAGGCGTAAAATAATAATAATATAAAATTATAATGAGAATGATGACAACAACAGCAAAAATAAATTGTGATTTTTTTTCTTATATATCTCTACTGTTCCTACTATTATTAACAAAAGGCCATAAATTTTATTTATGATGCAAGCTATTGATTACACATATTATTTTGTTGGAAATGTTTTTCTCTGAATCAGATATTTCAGCTGAGTGGTTGTTGGATGGGGAAAAATCCAATTTGTGTCAAAAATACAGAAAGAAACTTTAAAAATGTTATTAAATTTTCAGAGATTAATTTGAGTAAGACATTTTATTTAAGGTTATTTTATTTTATTAAAAGTCATAAAGTCGTGGAAAGCATTACAAAAATGGTAAAGGAATAAACAAAATGGTAATTGTCCTTGAGGGGCGATTGAAATAAATCAACTCTTCTTTTGCAATCTGTAAATAAGCAATCTATTCTTATTTAAAAATCCTCCCTACTACTTCCTCACTCACGCACATATCTTTCATTATTTTTCACTCTTTCTTTTCCATCTCTCCAACTCTCTGTATATATCACATTTTCTTTTCTCTTTAGATGTATTTCTTCATCTCTATCTTCTTTCTCTGTCACCACAATCTCCCTTTCTTTATCTCACCATTTCCCTCTCTCTTTCTTACACAAATGTTCTCTCATTATTTTTAACCCTTTCTTTTACTTTATCTCTCCTACTCTCTGTATATATCATGTTTTCCTTTCTCTTTAGATCTATTTCTTCATTTCATTTTTCTTTCTCTGTCTCCATAATCTCCCTTTATTTATCTCACTATTTCCCTCTCTCTTTCTTACACAAATGTTCTATTATTTTTCATCCTTTTTTTTACTTTCATTTCTCCTACTCTCTGAATAAATCATGTTTTCCTTTCTCTAGATCAAACTCTGCCTTTTTATCTATTTCTTTTTGTACTGACGATCTCTCTTTATCTTGGTTTCTCCTGCTATTCAAAAGAAGAGCATTCCTTTGGAGCCTTTTGTTAGTCAAAAGTAAAGAGAAAAAGCGACTAGCATTTATTTACATATGAAAAATTTCTTAACATTCCCAAGCTAAAAAAGAAAAAATCTTTCACAATTTTGCTGCAATTGTCAGAATTGTAATAATTACAGAAAAATATATTTTTAATTTTATAAAGTTATGTAATTTGGGGGCTGGTTTGCAAGAGGTTTTGAAGGCCAAAACCATCCTTGTGGAAAAACAATATTGGTACTATTTAACGAATTGCTAAGAGGGATAAGGGAGTTCATATTTTTCCCAAGGGTATTAAATCTAAAGTGAAAATGATAGCATGATTGGAATCCAAACACACTAAAGTGTTGCAGATCATTACATTAGCCATTATACCATGGAGAGTTCCTTTCAAAAATATTTTGTGATCAAAAAGTATCAAGACTGAAGCTATATTTCCCCCTACAGAAAAGAAAAACAAATGAGACATTAATTTTATTTTAAATAGTTCCTTTGGCATTCAGCACATTTATTCTAAAGAACTTTCTCTTGGTCAAAGTGTCTCTAAAACTTCCTTTTGGTACAAGAAACTGTGCTACTTTAAAATCCTCCATTACTTACCTTTGAGAAAGATTTTCAGTTTAGGAAACAAAAAAGTTGCAGAGAGCTATGTCTGTTAAGTATTTTTTTGTTTGTTTTTGTTTTATGGCATATCAATCTCCTCGGTCATTTTATGCCAAATCAAGTTAAAAAAAGAGAGAAACAGAAAGTTCCATTGTAGGAATTTATTAATAGGGAAACAGTTTGTAAAATGAATCTGGTTTTATTGAAAGTTTATTTGTAGAGAATCATCTCGTAGTAAAAAGATTTTTTTTCTGTTAAGTAAGATGCGAGATGGACTTACTCAATCATGTTTTACCAAAACTTACTGTTCAATAATCATTGATTAGTTTCTTTTGTTTTATGGCATATCAACCTTCGTAGGTTATTTTATGCCAAATCAGTCCTTGTTGAACTGCAGTGATGCTATTTAACCGGTAGCTGGAAGGATAAAAGGGTTATGTACCTTTCCCAAGTGTAATAGTCTGAAAGTGAATATAAAAAGCATTACTCGAGTTTGAACTCACTTACTTTGAGGTCACAGTTTAGCACTTTTGCCATTATGCCACAGGGACACCTTTCAAAAATTTTTGAGATGTCTTTATAATTTTTTCTCACTTTAATGCTTACTTTTATACATTAAGTCTCGTAACAATCTACACATCTTGACATCTTATGTAAATATATTCATGTCTATAAGTATTCTTTCTTTCTTTAATGGCACACCAACTTTTGTAGATTATTTAATGCCAAAGCCATCCTACAAGAAGAACAGTAGTGGTACTATTTAGCCCATTGCTGAGGGGGTTAAGATGGTTCAAATCATTCATTAAGGTATTTGTCTGGAAGTGAAAGTAATAGGGTGATTGAACACTCTTACTGTGATGTCACAACATGGACACCCTCTCTCTCTCACTCCTTCTCTCTATATATATATCCATGTATAAAAGCCTTTACCTTATTACATATTTATACATATATATATATATTGTCATCCACAGGCTCTTCTGAAACAACATTTTTTTGCAGCAAAGTGTAAAACATAACCACACATACAGGGAGAAGGAAGTTACTTATGAAGTAACAGAAACTCACCAGAAAGTGAACAGATAGAAAATTCTCCTTAAGCCATTCTCATTTCCACCAAGCAGTTTAACTCCATGCTTGTTTTGGGGTCATCAGGAGAGAATGTGTACTATTTCGAGGCCTTCCTCTCATAACACTGACACACACATATTTATACAAGTACATGTGACAGAGGGATTATTGTCATTGGAAATAAATATGGCAACCCAATTCCAAATCTTGGATGAGGCCATTTACAAATTCATTCATCACTTCTGCCCTTGGGGAAGGCATTGGATTCATCTCTACTCTTTCGAATTATGGATAAATAAAGGGGAAGACTGGGCTCTTTAGCCTTGGTATAGTGACCAGTCTAGAAGACAACTTTGAATTGAAACTATCTCTGCTTCAAAATTGATCTTGTGTCACATCCTGGTTGTGGCAAAAGGTTTGGGTAGTTACAGACATGCACACACACACACACACACACACACACACACACACACACGCACACATGCATGCACACATGCATGCACACACATACATTTTGGTCCATATATGCAGATTGTGTAATCCACACTTATTTACTTAAAATATGTAGGCAAAATCTATATATTCTGTTATGATAAACATTATAATATCATCAAAATCATAATACATTCACACAATTTCATAAATAAGTGTGTCTGTGTATGTGCATATATATATATATATATATATATATATACACACACACACATACATAGATACATGTATGCAAATAAGATCTAGATATCATCTAGATATCTAGATAACACTCTAGACACCAAGAGATTATATATATATATATATATATATATATATAAGTATGTGTGTGTGTGTAATCTAATGAAAACTATGCAGCTCAACTGTTTTTAGCAGCAATGTTTTCAACACACACACACACACACACACACACATATATATATATATATATATATATATTACAAATGCATTTTGATTCATATATAAAGATTGCATATTTAATAAACATTTACATAAAATACTTATGCACAATCTTACATATACTATTTTACTAAACATTAGAATATTATCAAAATCATGATACCTGCACACAACTTTATATATATATATATATATATATATATATATACATTTATATATATTTATATATATTCACACACATATACACATATGTGCATATTAATATCATTAAGTGTTGGTTTTAAATCTAATAATTTAAAGATTCTAAAAGAACAAAAGAAAGCCATGCTAACACTCAGATGGTATTCAACTTTGAAAATCAGCCAATGAGAGCCCTACAAACAATACAATGAAAGATGAAGTGAAAGAGAGTGAATGAGAAAGATTATCATTAGGGTCTCTTTTTGCAAATCCCTGCAATTTGTCCTGATTAACACTTCAATCTCCTGCTGCATTATCTTCATTGCTGTCGACTTCTCGTTTCAAGTTATTCAATAATAATGAAAACAACAAAGGAAAACTGAGTTTTTGTTTTAGTTTTGCTTATATATTTCATCATTTATACTTTTTATTCTTTTATGTTTTTTGTCAGTAATCTTTTGTTTTCTATTCTGCAGAATAAAACCACGAATCTTTGGGAGTTAATTTAGCTAAGAATGTGCTTATCTATTTGTCAAATTGTATCTTTCTTTTTCTTTTTTTTTTCCTTTTTTCTTTTTTATCATCAATCTTTCTTGATAACAATCATCTTCTTTTGGTTTTGATCCTACTGTGTATCATATTCTTCTCACATATTACTAAAACTTTTTTTTTATTATGATTATATCTATCGTTTTTGGTAATATTTTTCTTTCACTCATCTTATCTTTATACCATATCTACAGATCCAATATTCTTCCTATCTGTCAAGCTATCTGCCTCGTTTTTTCTTTCATTTTACACATGTACACATATATATATATATATATATGCACACACACATAATTTCTTTTTTACTTTATATATATATATATATATATATATATGTGTTATCTTTAGACATATGATCTAAGTACATAAATTATGCTGACAGTATATTTTGTTCATATATATATATATATATATATATGTGTGTGTGTGTGTGTGTGTGTGCATACACACACATATATTTATATATATATATATATATATATATATATATATATATATATAATTTTTTCTTTATACATAAACATATCTATATTAGGTGGGCAATAGTTGTAGGGAAACCAATAACAAATTTTAAAAGATTTATTATAAATACCTATAAGAAAAATATGATTTTTGTTTGTCATTGCATAATATTAATGACTGCTCTGTATACATATATATAAATATATAGGTATAGATATATCATCAACATCATGATGTTGTGCTGCTTGCACAGATTTCTCTTTCCTGCCATCTGTTTCTATCATCTGTCACTTCTGGCAGGTCTTCCAGGCTACATCTTGTGTCCATACAGAGCTGTTGTAAATAAGTTCTAGCTGGTCGTCTTACACATGTGTGTCTCTGTGAAGAGGTCTATAGGAGAATGTTGTGTATGAGTTTTTCCTTGCTTCTCCACCCATGTCCAGCATGTCTTGTTTGTCTAATTTGAATTGTCTTTGAGATGAGAGGTAGGTGGTCATACAGCTGCTGTTTTCTGGGATATTTCTTCCAGGAATTGTTTCATATAGCTTGTAGCATCCTCATGCAATTGCTGTTGAGCTTTTTCTCTATATGTTTAGTTAGCGTCCGAGTGGTGCATCCATACAGTAGTATGAACATGACCGCTGCTTGGAAAAAAATTGTGTTATATTTTATCGGATAAGTCTGACTTCCATATGACTGATTGTCTATCGATAGCTATCCATGTCATTTTCAGTGGATGAGATGTAGCTTCCAAGGTAGTTAAACTTGTCCCCTAGTTTCAGAGAGCCACCATTCAGTGTGGAGATATTACCACCTTGATTAAAGCACATCTACTCTCTTTTGTCTGCATTTACATGGAGGCCTATGCTGACTTCTGCCTAGTCCAGATTATGCAGCAGGGATTTGGCCTGGGCTGGTATATTTGCCAGAAGTGCTATGTCATCAGTGTAGTCCGTATCTGTAATAGTTTGTGTGGGGTATCGTCTGCTTCTTGCTTTTCCAGTGGAAAGCCATTTTCTTTCATTAAATCTATTGATGTCCGAAGTATGTAGTTTTGGCAGATTATGAACAAGTATGGTACTATTTACCAACCCCTCCGCTCGGGCAGGATATGATACAAGGTCAATTTTTAAGCGGAGTTTAACAGGTTTGAATTCAGAGTTTTCATTCTCCTAGACTAGTTGCCTAACCAAGGCTGAAGAACCTAGTCTGTCCTACTATTTACCCATAGCTGGAGGGAGAATAATTGGATTCATACCTTTCCCAAGGGTATTAGTGCAATGTGAAATGCAATCGGTCTCGTCCAGGATTTGAACTCGTATCGCCGTGTTCATTTCCTATGGCGATAACGACTACACCACGGGCACCTCCTATGAACAAGTATGGTGCTAATGTATTCCCTTGCAGCACACCTGTGACAATATCAAAGAAGTCTGTGTCTCCATCAGAAAAGCATACTTTTATGTTAGTGTTTTTATAGAGCACCACTATGGCTGCAACAGTCTCCCTGGGTAGACTGTAGGCTAGAAGTATTTGCTCTGTCTTCTCTCTGTGTATGGAGTCAAATAACTTGGAGAAATCAACAAATATGAGTGTAGCCTCAAGGTTTTTTGTAAAAACACCTTCTAAAACTAGATGGATTATCAGTATTTGTGATGTTGTGGATCGAATTCTACACAAGCCATTTAGGTTTTTCCTAAGAACTTTCTCAATTTCAGGTTCAATGCGATTGAGTTGCAGAGCACTGTAAATCTTAGCCGCTATGAAAGTAAGAGTTATACCCCAGTAGTTCTGGGCAATTCCAAGGTCATCTTTCTTAGGGAAAGGAAGTATATAGCCCTTTGTCCATCTGTCTATTGTGTTCTGGTTATCATATTTACCGACCCCTCCACTCGGGCAGGATATGACACAAGGTCAATTTTTAAGTGAAGTTTAACAGGTTTGAATTCAGAGTTTTCCTTCTCCAAGACTAGTTGCCTCACCAAGGCTGAAGAACCTAGTCTGCCCTACTATTTACCTATAGCTGGAGGGAGAATAATTGGATTAATACCTTTCCCAGGGGTATTAGTGCTATGTGAAATACAATCAGTCTCGTCCAGGATTTGAACTCGTGTCGCCGTGTCTATTTCCTGGGACGATAACCATTACACCACAGTTCTGGTTATATACGGTGTTGACGTATTCGAGCTGTATGTCATCAAACTTCCTTGTCTTTCATACTTCTGGAGGTATTTCATCAAGACAGGCAGCTTTCTTGTTTATAATTTTTGTTAGTACGACATTGAGTTCTTCATGCGTAAACTGTCCTAGTTTGATGTCTACTAGATTATTAATAATTTTTATGATAGGTTCATAATTATCTTTGAAAGCAAACCTACCAGGATAGATTCATGCCTTTCCCAAGAGCATTCATATGATGTGAAACATAAACCGATTCATCCAAGATTTGAACTTAGGTTACCAATTACATTTTCTATGATGATACATATTACACTAAGTACCAATCACTCTATATATTCGTACAGTAAGGAATATATATTCATACACTAAGTGCCTATTGCTCTATATATTCATACAGTAAGGAATATATATTCATAAACTAAGTGCCTATCGCTTTATATATTCATACAGTAAGGAATATATATTCGTACACTAAGTGCCTATCGCTCTATATATTCATACAGTAAGGAATATATATTCATACACTAAGTGTCTATCACTCTATATATTCATACAGTTCTATTGTTGGTTTCAGAGTTTTAATGTTGTAGAGTTTGGTAATAGATTACGCCTAATAACATCCATTTTGTAGAGTTTGGTAATAGTTAATTGGATTTCCATTCCTTGCTGCTCTGAACCAGATTAGGCTAAATGTGGTTAATATTTAGGAGAACACCTGCTGTAGAACAATGGTAAGCAAGCTGGTCTTACTAACCAAGTAACTATTTAACCAGTCTGAGTTTTATATTATGGTCTTTTGGCATATTAGGCTAAGCTAGCTGAATTGTTTTCTCTACATAGCTATCTACCAAACCATTTTCTTCATAAATCTTATTTCAAATCATTTTATTCATCATTATTTACTAAACTAAATCTGGCACAAGGCTACAAAAACAAAAAGTGTGTTCTGGGTATCAAACTTGTTACAATAGTAATTGTCTGCCAATCTGGCAGAGTGAATAATTAAACCATAGTCAAAGTATCATATCTATTTATTCATCACTCAACCCGACACATTCACACACTTGAGCTGATAAAAGAAAAAGTGACTGAATGAACTATGTTCAGCTTTTGGACAAGATGTTTGCTTTTCCGTTCATGCTAATGCCCTTGGGAAAAGCATGAAACCTCTGTTCCTCCCTCAACAATGGGTAAATAAAAGGGAAAACTGAGCTCTATAGCTTTGCTAAGGAAACTCACTTAGGAGTATAAAAACTGTTGTGCACTCATCAAGTAAAAAGTAAAGTTGGTGACTGGAGTTGATAGCAACCCAAAGGCTTCCTTTTCAATAGCTATTAGAGTGAGATGTTGGGGAGGGTGCTTCTCCATTCTTCATTTTACCCTTGATCTATACCTTATAATGCTGAGTGGTAAGCAAGGCAAGCATCAAGTACTATTTTTTGAGTCTTTGGTATGAATTGTCCTGGGATTGAACCCTGGTCTCCCAGACCATTGGCGAATCATATATATATATATATATATACATATATATGTGTGTGTGTGTGTGTGTGTATGTATGTATGTATGTAGCCTAATATGGTACAAGGCCCCCAAGTACAGAGCATTTAATGTGGATCAAACCCATTGTAGTAGTTACAGTATGAGAGTCTAGTTTTGCAAATCATTATACCACATTATATGGTAAAGAAATATCATTTGTTTTCATATATATCTGTAGATATATTCATATTTCTTAGTAACTTTCTTTAAATAAAGATACATCTCTCTTTATGTTTTGTTTTCCTGACAATCTATCAATCTATTCATCAAGATAACAGCCATATATATATATATATATATATATATATATATATATATATATATAAGGTATTAATCAGTCACAAACTCTTCTATGCTCAAATCAAGCCACAAGTCACCCTCTAATTCCTACTTTGCTTTCCACACTATCATTTATAATTTGTAAGTTGTACAAACTCATTTCAAACAATTTTCCCTTATACTTAACATTAAACTTAGAAAACTACAAAGAACTAAAAAGAAATATCAGCAAATGAAATGAAATAAAATAAAATCATTAAACAGAAAAACAGAACTAATTCAAAGGTTCACATGAACACCTCAGGTACTCAGTCTGCAATTTGTTTTTAGCCTTTTCTTTCTTTCTTTCTCTATGATGTATTCTTTAAAATGATTACTTTCTTCTTTGCCATGCATTTCATATCAAAATTATTTCTTTCTTTATTTATTTTGTCATGTATTCTTTATCATAATTCTTTCTTTCTTTCTTTCTTTCTTTCTTTCTTTGGTAAGTATTCTTTGCTATGTCTTCTTTGAAATGATTATTTGCTTTTTTGCCATGCATTCCGTATCTTGATTTTTTCTTTCTTTCTTTCTATCTTTTGTCATATATTCTTTGTCATATTTCTTTCTTTCTTTCTTTCTTTCTTTCTTTCTTTCTTTCTATCTTTTGTCATATATTCTTTGTCATATTTCTTTCTTTCTTTCTTTCTTTCTTTCTATCTTTTGTCATATATTCTTTGTCATATTTCTTTCTTTCTTTCTTTCTTTCTTTCTATCTTTTGTCATATATTCTTTGTCATATTTCTTTCTTTCTTTCTTTCTTTCTTTCTTTCTTGCATGTTTGTTATAATTTTAGTTTGTTGATTCCTTCATTTATTCTTTCTTTGTCATCATTTTTCTTTTTCCTTCCCTTTACAGTTTATCATATTTCTTTCTATCTTTCTTTTCTTTCTTTTTTTTTTTTTGTCATGTAGTCATACCATATTTGATCATTTTTTTCTTTCTGTCTTTCTTTCTTTCTTCCTTTTTTCCTTCACTTATTTTCCCTATCAAATTTTTCTTTTTGCATTCTCAATCCTAATTTTCTTCTTCCTTTCTACTTTCTTCATCCATTGACATTATTTCTCTTAATCTTTAAAATGTGTCATACCCTCTTCTACTCTTACTCCTTTTACATAGTTTTTTTCTTTCTTTGAATTCCTTCCTTCTTGACCTTTTTCCTTTTCTTCTTTGTATTTTTACCTCTTCTTCTTTTATCTTCTTTTTGTGTTTCTTTCATTCATTCCTTTTCTGTTTTTTTTCTCTAGATGTTTTATTATTTCTTTGCTTTTTTTTCACAAAATTTTCTTTAAATTTTTATTTTTGTTTGTTTTTGTTTGTTTTTTGAATTTTTTTTCAGTTTATCCAAATCACCAAATATACGGTTTCTTTCTTTCTTTCTTTCTTTCTCACACACCTTCCTACTATATTTCTTTTTTTATTTTCTTTCCCATTTTTTTAAACTGTTCTTCATTCATTTTTATCTTTTTCTTTTCTTTTCTTTCCTTTTCTTCTTCCAGAAATTTCTGTGTCTCATATCTCTTTTTATCTCTTTTTTAATCTTCTTTTTCCTGACATTCAATCTATCTATCTATCTATTTATCTATCTATCTATCAACTGATTCATATAATAGACTTTCTTTTGTATTTATTTATCCTTTTGTATAAACTTACTTTACTTTCTGTACACATCTATCAAATTCTACCACCTACACCCCCACCTTTGCATCCAACAAATCTCCCCACTAACCGCTCATATCTGACTGACTCAAAATCAAGAAAGTCCGTTACTTAGAAAAATAATCTTAATAACAGACCAGCTATCTGCCTACTTCAATCACAGAAGCAAACAAAGAAACCAAAGGCAAGAACTGCTTTGCTTGAAAAAGAAACCCCATTTTTACACAATTGAAAGTTTACACACACAAAGGCATTTCCCCCAATCTGAAATGAAGCATGTGCTTAATTCATGATAAGGGAACTCACTGCCCCATGAATTCGAGTTGGGGTGGGGTGGTGATAGAAAATGATTCTTGAGTTAAAGGGTAAACTAGTCAACCTTCTTCCCACATAGGCAATGCCTATATTTATTCCAACGCTAAACCCCAGTAGACTGCCATGCTATCCATGATCTATCCAACACCTAATTTACTTGTTTCTGAGAAATTTCATGATTAGCAAATCATAACTTTATGCTGTTCTACTAATGTGAAAATTCTTTGAAGAATCTATTTCTGTATTGACTTTTTTGTTCTTCTTATATTTTTCCCCAATTTGTATTTTCTTATCTTCTCTCAGCATATTTTGTGCTTATACTTCTTTTATAGTCTTTTTTCTGAATTTTGTTTTGCCTTAATAGAAAATTATGGTGGTCTTACTCCAAGCATCTATCTCTTGAAAACCTACGCTAGTAGAATCTTGGTAAAACAAAGAATAATCAGAAGAAAAATTACAAGTCCAGACACTGGAGGAGTTAAATATTCCATAAAGAACATGGGCATAGGGAAGAGCCGACCTTGAGTGATGATTCCCTATCCAAAAATATGTCTTTAGGCTTACCAAAATCATCATTCAGTAAGTTAAATATATGCTCGAAGATTTTATTCTCATTGCAACCATTAATTTTTCCCCCTGCAGGTAATCATAATTATGTTTCTTGTATCAGTTTGGAGATTTTACCGATGTTTTCAAAATGTTTCCAAGAAAGATACAAACAAACAAAAAGAAGAAAAAAGAAGTGTGAATTAGGCTTAGTCTAATCCTCAAACAAGAATCCAATCAGTCCCGATTTTCTTGCAAATATTAAACTCCACCCAAATAATGATATACCCTGATCTTTTTGTAAGTTTCTAATTTAGATTATTGCTTCTTCTTTGGAACTGAACTTTGCAAAGTTTCTGAAAAGTGAATCTTCAACAGTCATTGTGCTTGGAATGTCTTCAGAGTTCAAGTCTTGGAGAATCAGAATTTTACAACAAACTTCTTATCTTTATTAGGGCAGAATTGACCAAAAACAAAATGGGAATTTTTCATTCTCACCATCTGATGGTGAGACTCCAGTTCTGAAGTTCTGAGAGATGTGGAGCACTTCTTCATTGCCATTATTTCCAGGTTCACTCAAACCCAGAGTGGTAGTACCTGTTGGGGTCTCATCTATGGGTTAAATTATTTGAATTACATAAGAATACTTGGAACCATTCAAGAGTATGCAATTAGATAGGAATACTTGAAACCATTTAGCTGTGTGCAAACAAATGAGACTTAACTCAAACTAATAATTGTTACCTAGAAACTACTTGTTTGCAAATCGTATATGTTTAATATATAAGTATAAACATGGATCTGGCATTAAATAAACTACAAAGGTTGATATGCTGTAAAATGCAACCAACCAACCATTTTTATTCATATGAGAGTCCATGAGATATCATTTTTATTTATATGGGGGCTTATGAAATAGACTCTGAGATGTTCCTGCTCCAAAAAGTTTGAAAACCACTGGTCAAATGAATACAAGCTTTGATAAAAGTGCATCTAGTTGACAACAGCTGTGAGTTCAATCCCTGGGTCAAGTAGTGCATGAAAAAGTCATGGACTCTGGTTCAGTAGAAGAAACAAATGACATCTTAGGGAAGAATTAACTGATTCTAAATATCCTCTGAACATGGACAATTTAAGATGATAATTTTCAAAGGGTAATTTTCAGTGATTTAGATTGATTAAAGATTCTTAAGACTGTAATATCCTCAACCTAATCAGTTAAAATGATTTAAGACACTTATCATAAGGGAGAACTTTTGATGAATTAGAACAATTAAAGACAATAATCTTGTGTAATCTCAATGAGTCAGAACAAATTAGGATAGTGATCTCAACAAGGTAGACCACTTTAATGTAATAATCTTAATTGAGTCATATCATAAATTAGAATAATTTGCTTCTTGTAAAAAGTTTACAACAGATTTCTGATTTTTACTCAAGCAGAGTTTGCTAAACATGCTTCTACGCATCTCTATTATGGACTTAAATAGATGTAGTTCATCATAATTTTGAAGATACCAAATGACTTAAAACAGTTTAAGACAATCATTACAGATTGATTTCAGTGATTAAGTAATTGATGGATTGTTTGAGTTTAATAGAATGTCAACCCATCATGGGTTATTTTATGCCTAGAGGTTAAGGAATTGTATTCTTTGTACATTCGTGCTTACATTTTTTTGTGTAATTTTTTTCTTAAGAGTATCTTTTTTGCTTTATTTTTTGTGTGTGATCCTATCAAATACAAATAATTTTTAAACTGATCTATTTGACCCATTAATGGAACTTTCATAGGTACAACCACTCCAAGTCTGAGTGGCTATGGAAGTAATGGCAATAAAGGAATATTCCACACTTCTCAGATCTTCAGAACTGGATCCTCTTCATCTGATACAGTTTTGTATCAGGTCCTGGACACCCCTTTGAATGGAGTCTTACCCCTGTGAAGATAATACAGTTAGCTTATACTAAGCCCTGACTACAGGGTAGTAATTTTAGTGAGTACAATTTAAGACTGTTCTTAAAAGACTGATATCCTCAACCTAAATCAGATTGAATAATTTGGGCCCAGTCAGCACTGACTGCATCTCTGCAGAGGGGTTAGACTCCCCTAATGAGAGTCCTGGATATGACACTAAACAATCTGATGCTGAGGCTCCAGTAATGCTGGTGCTTTGGGAAATGCAGAGTACCCCTTTATTGCCATCGCTCCCAAGTCTATTCTGGCCCAGAGTGGTAGCACCTGATAGGGTCCTATCTATGGGTCAAAATAGATCTAACTAAATTGTTTGGAATAGAACCGTTTTGACATTTAAACTGTATACTTATATCAAACTGAATTGTTTGAAATAGAACTGTTTATATGCTTAAAAATGGATTTGGCATTAAATAACCTACAATGGTTGATATGCCATAAAACAAACCCAAGCCTGAACCAAAAGGTAGAATAAATTTAATACAATAATCATTACTCTTTGAATCTGAATACCAAAAATCTTACAATGCCTCCACACTATGAGAAAGTACAGGAATGGTGGTTCCTTTAGGTTCTAAGGATTAAGAGAAAAATTTCAATAAGATTACTCTTAAAACAGTCTTCCTAACCTAATCTTCATAATAATCTAAGATAGTAATCTTAATGGAGTAATATCTTCAACTTAAACAGAACAATTTAAGACAATAATTTTAAGAAAGCAATTTCAATGAGTTAGAACAATTTAAGACAATGATCTGCAGCAATCTCAATGTTAGACCAATTTAAGTCAGTAATCTTAATTGTGAAATCTCAACAAGTTAGAATACTTTAAATCAGTAATCTTTAAGTAATATCTTCAAGCTAATCAGTTAGAATAATTCAAAACATTAATCTTAGCCTAATGAGTTAAAGAAATTAAAGGCCATTACCTTAAGATAGTAATATTCTCAAACTACTCTGAACATTTTAAGACAATAATCTGAAAACTGTAATCTTCTCAAACATGATTATTTAGAGCAATTTGTCAAAACATTTATAATATCAACTGTTCGCTTTGTGCTCTGCATGAAACAGAGGCATCTGCTTAATAACCAATTTGTCTTGCTTGTTCAGATTGTCTATCAACAGGATGCCAACTCACCAGGGAATCAAAAAATCATTTGTTCATTTTAGTAATTGAACAGTGTTGGTTGCAGTTCTTCTTGCTAAAAAGAAAAGATACCAATTGATTTCTCTGTTTTCAAAATAAAGGATTTTTAATTTGGTATTTACAGGTTTGAGTAAAGTGATTTCAAGTTTATCGATTTAGAATTTTTTGCATTTAGTTGTAAGATTATTGAAGCTTGTGGATTGCCATTCATAAATGTATCTTTGATTACAAAACATTTCAACTTATCAGAAGAATAGACTTAATCCATCCCATGGTTTAATTGTAGCATGTCTTGGGCAGGAATAGCTTGGTAGAATCCATCCCTCTCCAGGTCTACAACTAGTTTGAATTCAGTTTTCCTTCTCCTAAACAAGTTGCCATGCCAAAGTTAAAGAGGTTAGTCTGTCCTACTACTTACCCTTAGCTGGAGAGAGAATAGTTGGATTCATAGCTTTTTTAAGGGTATTAATGTTATATAAATTGCAAATAAATTCAGGATTTGAACTCAGGTCACTAGGTCCATTTCTAACTACAATAACCATTATGCTATAACTGCCTCTCTGTTTCAATTTATGTCCTTTATTATCTGCTTGTCTCCTGAACAACTTCTCATGACTTGATCATTTTTGGAAAATCAGATCTGACAGAAAATTTTCAATATTTGATTTTGACAGGTGAAAAATAACACTATGATTTATATCAAGAAAGATAAAATTAAACTCTTACTAGCAGAGCTTGTAAAAAATATTTTTTTGAAAACTAAGATATGATATAGTTAACCATTAGAACCCTGAGTCCTCTATGTATGTGGGCCTGGTTTGCTCGGAGGCCCTAGCTGAAAAAAAAAAAAATAGCTGAAAATATAATGTTATTTAACAGTGTGTAATCTATTTATTACCTGCCTCCTGTAACCTTGATTGGATGTGACCCAAGTTCAGTTTTTTAGTGGAAGAAAGCTGGTTTCAATTCAGTTTTCACTCTCCTACACTATTTGCCATGCCAAAGCGAAAGAATCCATTTTGCCCCACTATTTACTCAAAGCTAGGGATAGAAGAGATGGATACATGCTTTTTCCAGAGACATTAGCATTAACTAAAATGCCAACAGCCTCATCCAGGTTTTGAACTCAGGTTATTTACTCAGAAACACAATGACAGAGAATATAATGGTTTAATTGGTGACACTTAGTAAGCAACTCATATTTTGTTTCATCATCATCATCATCTTGTCACGCCACCAGCACGGATATCCCTGACCCTCTCCCACCACTCCTCCCTATTGTTCATCGCTTCTGGCAGGTCCTCAGGACTACATCCCATATCCTCACAGAGTTGCTGTATGTAGGTTTGAGCTGGTCGCCCTGCTTTTGCTTGGCCTTGTGAGGGGGTTCATTGGAGAACATCACTTATGAGCTTGTCCCTGCTTCTCCAGCAGTGTCCTGCATGTCTGGTTCATCTAACTTTGATAGTTTTCATGATGGGTGGTAGGTGGCCGTATAGCTGCTGCTTTGTGGGGTGTTGCCTCCAGGACTTGTTCAGTATTGCTCGCAGCATTCTTGTGTTGTTGCCATCAAGCTTTTTCTCCATAAGTTTAGTCAGCATCCATGTAGTGCATCTATATAGCAGTATCAACATGGCTGCTGCTTGGAAGAAACTGATTTTCTATTTAATAGTGCCTTTTGATTCCCAAATTCTATCATAGCAAGTTTTTCTGGACAGAGTTTATTCTTCAGCCTTCTGCTATCATATACTTTCTCTCTCCTCAATACGTTCCAACAAAGAAATCATATACATATATATACTATGATTATTTAACAGCAGATTAGAATTTAACATTGGATGGATTATTAGTATAAAAAAAAAAAAATTGATTAGGACAAATGAAATCACGTCTCTTCCACAAGGCGTTTAAACACCTCACATGACACCATGTTTACAATGTCTAAAAATTTTAATATACTACACAAAGTTCATATTATAAAAGTCTCTGATGATGAAGTTTTCTACTTTAAAATTAATTAGACCCTGAATAATTATTTCACATTGTAATAGCCTTCAAAATAAATGCAATAATATAAAATAAAATGACTTATGCAACCCTTCAAGCAAATTACTAAATACTTTTATAATTATTTGTGTATAAAACACACTATTTTCCAGATTTTTCACTTCAAAGGTAGTTTTTGTTTATAATATGCAGTCCTAGTGTGTATTATACACAAGAACTATATAATTAACTTTTGTTTCAGCCATCATATTCAAAATAGAGTAACCAATAATTTGTTATATCTATTCTCCAAACTAATGTTTTAAACTATTACAAAGAAATATCCATTGGAATTTGTGTTTGTTTATAATTTTGTTTGCCCTAATGTTTACTCATTTTCACCACAAGCTTGTTGCATTTTTGTGTGAATATGTCAATATGTTTGCTCTAAATACAGTGTAAATTTTGTCTTTTAAGACATAATGTAAACAGTATAAATTCTCATTTTTAGTCTGTACAAACTGATAAAAAGTTAAACAAATGCTAAATTTTGGTTATATTGAACTGTTACAAATTCCAAAAAGTTTGTGCATATTATATACAAGAATTCTTCTTTCCAGAATTTTATAATCTAAAGTAAGAGGCATGTTATTTACAAATAATTATGATATATTTAAATATGGATGAAGTTGTGTGTGTTTAACTTTTCTCTACTTGGGAAAGGTATGAACCCATTTTTTATTGAGGAAATCGTAAGCTAAACTGAAATCACTAGCCTTGGTAAAGTAGCACATCTAGAATTCAAGCCTTTTACCAATATGTCAGAGGATCGTTTAGTTGGGTTTATATTTACCGAACCCCTCAGCCAAAGGCAAGGTTAATTTTTGAGAGGAATACATCTGCTTTATATTCAAAGTTTTCCATCTAGACTAGTTGCTGTTTCAAGGCTAGAGAGTTCAATCTACCTTACTATTTGCCTATGGGGGGGGGTGAAATGAGATGCTTGCTTTTTCCAAGGGAATTAGCATGTAGTGAAAGACAGGGTAAGACTCATGGGACTCTATAAGTCTGGTTTAAAAGTTGAAATATTGTGATATTGCCCAGCATTTTTGTGCACAAAGCACTTTATTTTACTAATTCTAAGCACTTTTAGGGCTAAATTTTAATTATAATTGTATTGATAAACACATAAGTATATATATACAGGGTGAAACGATCAAATTGTCGCCCTAGAAAAGATGACATGATTTCATTTCCGTTTAATGAAAACCGGTTTTCTTTTTTTGTTGCAGACCATCTACTAGTTGGCCAGTTGTGTACAAATCCCTAGAGTGATAGAAGGCTTCTAACATATCTGAAAATGACACAATGTTCAACGAGCGAGATCGGAGATGTGCCACTGTACAACTCATGCACTCTACCGATCCAAATTATGGGTGTGGCAGCAGGACTCGGCGCCGTCCCACAAGTCCAAAGAGACCCAGGCTTGGCTTCAGAAGGAGTGCTATGACTTTGTACCCTTCTCTCACGGGCCCCCCTCCTCCCCCGACCTGAACCCACTGGACTACTTCGTTTGGTCATACATCGAGAACATCACCTACATGACCTCCCACAACACCAAAGCCAGCTTGATCGCCGCCATCCACTGAGTATTCGCCGAGCTCCCGCCGGCACTTGTGGAAAAGGCATGCTCCCAATTCCGGATCCATATCAAGGCGGTGATTGAGGCTGAAGGTGGCTACATAGAATAGATGTCAGCTCTACTACATAATCAAGTTACCTGAATTGATCTTTTCAATAAAAGTTTTAAAATAAAGCTGTTGTGTTGTTTTCTTTAGGACAACAATTTTATCGTTTATCCCTATATATATATATATGTGTGTGTGTGTGTGTGTGTGTGTGTGTGTGTGTGTGTGTGTGTGTGTGTGTGTGTGTGAACAACCCTTCAGATATCATTTGTATGAAATTCCCACAATTCTTTCATGAACATTCTCTCAGGAAACTGTCTAATCTTATCGAGTAGAAAGTCAACTTTTTTCTCTCTGTAATACTACAACACCAAATAGATGCTTGTACCACCACTACAGCAACCAATAGACATTTGCAACACCACAGTTCTAAGAGATGTTTGTCCCACCATGGTTCTAAAGGAGGTATGAGGGTAACACTATGCCTTAAGTACCAGTCGGACTCCGGTTGTAACCTCACCACGAGAAAAAGTGTTAAACACACAAAGCATAATCTGTTGTTTTGTTGATACAAAAGTTTATTCACTACTACCCTTCTCAGTAATCACTGATGAGAGAGAAATAGAGTATGAACTGTGTCAACCACTTTAGAGAGACAGAGATAAATAAACCATCATGAGATGAGAAAAACATGGACCTTGATAGTTACTTTTCTCCCCAGTCATTTTCTGTTGTAGTTCTCCCTTGTGCCTGCTCAGAATTTCATTTTCACAGCTCTGCAGTGCAGCTCCATATTACTTTCTTTTCCTCTTTTCTATCCCAGATCCACTCTAATGGCTTTTCTGTTTGAGTTTCTTTTAACCAATCACAGCCTGCCGGCCAATTGCTCCTAATGCATTTCTATTTCTAACTCGGTCACCTGTTGCTATCATTACCTTGATTTCAGGAATCAACAGTTCACTTTCCTATTTGTTTCTCCCTTATCATCATGCCTCTCTCCCCCCTCTCTCTCTTACTGCTTTGAATCTCTTTCTCATATAAGTCCCTCGTTTTTCACTGTCTTCTGCTGGACCTCAAGATCTAGCAAGGAAACAACCTACTACTAAAACAATCAACCGGAAGTCTTAATTATATTACAACACATTTTTATTCTGAATCTATTTCCATTATGATATTATGTAAGAAAATGTATGTTAAAAAATTGATTATACTTATGTAATGAAAACATAATTTTTCCCTTAGAATAATTAGAAAATGTTTAATTTTAAATTCCAAGCACAAAATGCACCAAAGATGTGGATATCAGCCGACAAAGACTTGTGAAAGCCAACTGTTCCTTTATTCATTAACTTGTTTTAAAGAGCATAAATATGAACTGAAAAGCTGAGGATCATTCACTGATACTGAGAAATCAAGAGGAACTCTTTTGTAAAAGTAAACAATGAAAAATTTCTAAAGATATAATGTTAGAAAATAGAATCAAGAAGGCTGACCTAAAAGGCAAATGGGAGAATTGTCTTGTATGACTTTCCAAACTACACAGACAACAGAAGCCCATTATAACATTAAGGTCAGGTATTTTCAAGTAAAGGAAAAGAGCAGACAATATCAAAGAAATAATTTAGAAGCACAATCAGAGAAAATGAAATTCAGAAAATGTGAGGGAAGACAAAGGGAATAACATTATTGAAGAATGTTGTTAGGTTTGTGATTGGAGAAGAGAAAGAAAAAAACTTCCATTTTCATCTCTACCTTCATTGATTAGTTTTGTCAAATATATACACAAGGAATAATTTTGCTCAAGGGTTCAATTTACTATTTTTTAGCATAAAAGATAAATTTCTTCCAGACAATGCACATTGAAATTCTTCCTTAAATTTATTAGTGATGTTTACTTTTAGTCATAGAAATGATATGTAATAGGAAAGTGTTTCTTTATCTTTTTTAACACAACATATATAATAATTCTAACAAATGCACATCAGAATACTTTGTTAAGTCTGCAGAGTTTATCTTTAGTTAGAAGAAATATATATGAAAGAACTAGAGTATTTTTTTAAAAAATAAGATATAAACTCTTTTAGACAAAGCATATTAAAATATTTATCAAAAACGTTCAAATATTTACTTCCAGTTACAGAAAAGAAATGTCACAGAGGAATTCTTTTTCATACATAAAACATGAAATTCTTTGAAAATAATGATAAAATACCTTTTTTGTATACACAGAAATATTAACCTTTAGTAAGAGAAAAAGTATATAAAAATTAGATATTTTTGGAATGTAAGGTCTAGAATTTTTTTTTGAAATGAAAACTTTGAATTAAAAGCCCCTTGATACTTTTATATGTAAAAGAAATACTGAATAGAAATACACACTTATGTACTTACCAGAGAAAATTCTTTTGAACACATTGAATTCTTTGGTAAGTGTTTACAAGGTTTGCCATTGTTTAAAGAAAGAATTCATGGAAAATGTGAAATAGAAATACCAGTAGCATTTTTAAGGTTTGACAGATTTTTATCTCCCACTCTAAGAATTGGAAAGTATTTTTAATAAGAACTTTATATATAATTATTCCTTGGCTTATACTGTGTGCTATAATAGTTTTGATTCTATATAGCTTTTAACTTTTGTGTATATATATATATATATATATATATATATATATATATATAAATAAAAGAGTCATGTCTGTTTTGGTATAAAGATGTTAACTTATATCTCCAGAAAGAGATGTCATTGAGCATTAAAATCATGCATACACTTATATATATATATATATATATATATATATATATATATAATAAAGTAAAGTACAAACCTTAGTTTTTAATTTTTACTGATTAAATTATTTAATTCAATAATTAAAAATTAATCAATTTGTGGAACTCTTCACCATTTTTCATGAGTAAGTACAAAAAGCATATGCAACTCCTCCGTTCTTCTTCAGGTCCTCTTCAGACCCATCATGCTTAAATACCACACAGATTCCATTGACGAAATTTGAATTTAATGCTTTTTTGAAAATTATTGTTTTGTGATTTAGTACAAATTTTTAAAAAAATTTTGATTTTTTTGAGAATTAAAAAATCATGAAAATGTTTCAAACCAAGGGGCACCTTTCTTAAAATTATATTTTAAGTGTGAATCAAAAAAGAAATTGTAATACTAATTTTTTTTTATTTTTAATTCTTAGCTTCTTTTTATTGTAAGTCCACATTTTTAATTCATGACTTCTTTTTAGTAAAAGGACATGTTTTTGTTTATTTCTTAGCTTCTTTTTATTGTACCAACCTATAATTTTACATTTTTAGAGGGTAACTAAGAAAAAATCAGAAAAATTAATTGAAAGTATTGTTTATTGATAACTCAAAAACTGTGTTTTTTAAATGAATACTTTTCCTAATTCTTTGAACAAAATATATTAATTTTTAATCAGTATAACATAAAAACTTTTGTTTCAAAAAAGAAATAAACTATTTATAGAATAAACAAATACTTTCATTTCAATTAATATGCAAAACTTTCCACCAAAAAATAAGGATACATTTTTCATTCTTAGCTTCTTTTTATTATTAGATTTTTATAGGGTAAAAAAAGAATAAATTAAATGAATACATTTTCTATCACCTTAACTCAAAAGGCAATTAAGAAATAAATCTAAATTTTAGTCATATTTTTTAAAAGATGTCTTTAGAAAAATAGAATTATAATAATGTTTCAAACCACTCATAACTTTAGAGTTACATTTTTTAAAATAATATTTTAAATGTAAACAAAAAGAAAACTTCTAAAATAAAAGAATGTTGTAATATATGAATTCTTAGATTCTTTTATTATTAAAATTTTAGAGGTTAAATGAAAATTTGAATTTAAACTATGGTTCTTTTTAAAAAATTATTAACTATAAAATTGTTCTGTAACTGAGTGCTATTGTAAAAAATAAATATTCATGAGAGACCCTCTCAAAAAAATCATGAAAATACTTTAAACCTTTCACCAGTATAGGGTTACATATTTTATATCAAGAAAAAAGAAAAACAATTCATAAAAGAAAAGAATACTTTTCAGTTGAATTAATAGACAAAATCTTTCAACTACAAAAAAGAACACATTTTTAATTCTTAGCTTTTTCTCTCGCTTGTGTTCATAAAATCCCTTTAGTCTAGTCATGAACAAGGTACTTCTGTTAGAATATATATATATTTAACAGCTTATAAGACACAATTCCCCCCCCCCCCAATATCCCAGAAAATCACCTTGCCTCTTATAAGGTCAAAGGCCAGTTTTGGGTTACTGGCCAGTAGGGCTTTAGTGCAGCCATAGCTCTTAAATTAAACTGCAATCATCTCTGCAAATGTAAACAACATCTAAATGCATATGAAATTCTAAAAAACCTTTCACCTGATATTTATAATTCAAACCCATTTATTCATTTATTTATCTTTTAAATGCCTGCGTCCTATAAGCTCATACATCTTTATAAACCATAAAATAAGTATATATATATATATATATATATATATATATATATATATATATATATATATATATATATATATATATATGCATGCATTATGTGTAGATGTCTATAATATTGTCAAGATATCTAAACTTGATTTAGATGAGATTGTATCAATTTGAAAAATAGAATTATTAAGTCAGTCTCAATTCTTTTTAAACAGCAATTTTTGGCAAAATATATGATTTTACTAGTGCAACCCTCTTTATACTTACCAGACTTAGCTCTGTATCATTTTTTGTTTCCAGAACTAAAAATTAATCTTTTTTTTTATATGAAAACTTTGAATCAAATGCCTGATAATACATTTTTATGTAAAAGAAATTCTGAATTGAAATACATACTTACGTACTTACCAAAGAAAATTCTTTTGAAATGTATTGAAGTGTTTATTAGGTTTGCCATTGTTGAAATAAAAGAATTCATGAAAAACAGAGAATAAAAATACCAGTAGCATTTTTACAGATTGTTATCTTCCATTCTAAGAGTTATAAAATGAAGAATTTTTGATAAGAAGTTTATGCATCATTAATCCTTGGTTTATACTGTGTGCTTTATTAGTTTTGATTTCAAGTAGCTTTTTTGATTGTAACCCCTTTAACATTTTTGTCAAAGTTGACAGAATACAAGGAAAAGCTGATTCAATTCAAGCGTTTCATAATATCATAATTATCAGACAGCTTCAACTAAAATTTGGACTTTGTTATCACATTCTATTTTCTGTGCAAACTTGTTCTATAATGTGATTGGACAGTTTATCTAGGGTCAAAGTTAGAAAAAGAACTGGAAGTTAATTTCTGGGGAAGGAGAGAGAGAGAGAGAAGAAAAAATAATAAGAAGTAAAAGATGACTGAGAGTCTCTGGAATGGCCAGCTGACCTCTGAGTAACTCAGGCCCAAACACTCCTTGTAGGTCAGCCAGTCATGGGGGAATGACTATGGTTATTAAAAATAACTAGAAAAAATCTTGGGCCCCAAATCTTCACTGGTATGTTCCTCCCTCCAACACCTTGCAGAAGTAAGGGGATGACTCAGGTTTGAAAGTTAGTTGGCTAGGAAATGTGGAGAGGAAAAGATGACAGTTGAATACCAACCACAATGATATAAAGACAGATGAAAATGGTGGCCCCCATTTTGGTGTGAGCTCCGAAAAAGGGTCTCCCACCAGATGTGCACCAATGGAAACAAAACCAGCAAACAAGCTCATTAGAATAACAACAGAAAATCAGAAAAGATTTAAGGTCTGTCTTTGCTCTCTTTCTCCTCGTGACATGTTATTTCTCTTTGTCCAGCTTATGCTGTCAACTAAACTTTCATGCAATGACAACTTAAAAAGTGTAATAGCAAATAAACTTTTATGTTATTGAACTAAGACAGAGTTTTGAGTGTTTGTCACTTTTTCCCACAGTGAGGTTACAACAGCGTCCAACTACCATTTAAGATGTAATGATACACGCATAAACCCATTTGCCATGTGGTGGTACAGTTCCTCAACTCAATACCAAACCACATATGCATATATAAATATCTACATATTACAGCATGATATATATAATACACAAAGGTATGAATTTACCCAACCCCTCCACCATGACCAGGATGAAACACAAGGTCAATTTTAAACAAAGTAAAGCTGATTTTCCTTTTCCTTGACAGGTTGCCTAACCAAGGGTAAAGAACCCAGTCTGTTCTTCAATTTATCATAGCTGTGGGGAGAACAGATAGATTCTTGTCTTTTCCATGATCATTAAAGCAAAGTTAAATGGAAACAGCCTTATCTGAAATTGGAACTCTGGTCACTGACTCTATTTCCTTAGACAGAATCTGTTACACCCACATAAAGTGAAGGGAAGTCCACATGGCATAGTGGCTAAAGGACTTGACTACAATATCATAGTAAGCAAGTTTGAACTTCAGTCACACTATGATGTTTACTTTTGGACTAATACTCGCTTATCTTCCCTCATATAGGTTAAATAGTACCACTACAGTTTTTTGACAAGGAAGGTTTTAGAATTGAATAACCCATGAATGTTGATATGCCAATAAGAATAAAGAAAACATAATACACAAAGGTGTATAAATAAGTCTGAAACCTGACTTGAAATTTGATTAGAAAGTTTTATTTACGAGTTTTATTTGCTATACGTCTTATGAAATGACTGACCAATTTTTATGATTTCAGGTTCAAATGAACAGCTACAGCAGGAATTGGAATACACTCTACTAAAGCCTGATTGTCACAGCTGGTGAATTTCAAAAATGCAATCCGGATGTGAGGACACTTTAGAAGAACAATATGCAATAAAATTGTGTTTTAAACTTGGAAAAAATGCCACAGAAATGTATGGAATGCTTCAGACTGCTTTTCAACCATCTTGTATGAATCAAGCATCAGTTTTGAGTGGCATAAGAGATTCAAGGAAGGCAGGGAGTTTGTGAGGGATGATGAGAGGTGTGGGAGGTGTAAGGAAGTCAATACACCACAGTTGATTGGCCAAAGGTTTAGGGTTAGGGTTACTATGTTGAATTTTTAAGGGAGTTCAGGAAGAGATTCCTAGGAAAGAGGCCAGCACTCTTTAAATTGGGTCAGTGGCATTTCCACCAGGACAATGCACCAGTTGACAACTCCATCCTTGTCACAGACTATTTGACCAAATGGGCATCAAGACAATTTCTCACCGTCCCTATAGTCCAGACCTTGCTCCCTGTGACTTTTGGTTATTCCCTAAGCTCAGAGGCTGTCGTTATGAGACAATTGAGGAGATGAAAGAGGCTGTGATGAAGGTGATTGACACATTCACACAAGAGGACTTCGATGGGGCCTTCCAGAAGTTGTTGGAACGGTACAACAAGTGCATTGCATCCGGAGTAGATTACTTTGAAGGGGACTAGAGTTTCATGTGAGCACTATCAATAAAAGTGCCCATTGGAAAAAAGTCTGGAAACTTATTTAATGACCCTCATATATATATATATATATATACTTTCAACCATTTTTGATTTTTCAAATAATTCCTTGAACACAGAAAAAATTCTTTACTCTAGAACATAGTAGTACCAACTTCCTCGATAATGAGCAAAGATGGACAGAAGTATATATACTTGGACTATATCATTAGAGACTTTGGACAATTTTTTAAGTTCCATCAACCACAGTTATGACAACTTGCTCACCAACAAAAAATGTCAATAAAAAGCTGAATACCAAATCCTTGTTCATCAATTTTCAATAAATATGCCTACAATATATATATATATATATATATATATATATATATATATATATAGGAAAACTGAAAATAAATCTGACAATGCAGGACACTGCTGGAGAAGCAGAGATGAACTCATAAGAGATGTACTCTTATGGATCCCCACACATGGCCGCGCAAAAGCAGGGCGACCAGCTTGAACGTACATTCAGCATTTATGTGAGGATACAGGGTGTTGTCCTGAAGACCTACCTAGGGCGATGAACGATAGGGAGGAGTGGCGAGAGAGGGTCAGGGATATCCATGCTACCAGCACGATATGATGATGATGATGATGACAAATATGAAAAAACCTAGAGTCTTCAGAGGATGGATTTTATCTATAGTTTGAATTATTTGCCAATATTAAACATTTTAGTTTTTAAAACTTCATATTATTCAAGTAATTAATTTCCTTAGAAGTTACAAAATATCTAATTTAAAATGATTTGGCTTCATTGTTTATATATACTAAGCTAAATAGATAGATAAACAGATAGTCAGATCAAACAGAGACAAAAAGAAGCTGACTGACATTGATGGAGACAGATGGATGTGTAATGGAATGTTTAAAATAGGTAGATATGAACAAAATAATATAAATATGAACATAGATAGATAGATAGATAGATAGATGTGATATTATTTTTTTTTAAGAAATACATCACATTTTTAAAATAAGTTTTCGAGCATTGATTACATCATATAAATGTGAAACAGAATAGCATCAATGGAAATAAAATGTTTAAAAAAGTTGCATCGTTTCATTTCATTTAAAAATTCTTACACCCTGAAGAAGATTTAAAACTGAAAGATTTAATGTAGGTTAATAATTCAAACTATAAATATTATCATCCTCTGAAGACCTCATGTTTTTTCATATTTGTACATTTTTCGTATATTTATATATATATATATATATATATATATATATATATATATATATATATATATATATATATATATATATATATAATGTCTGGTAAGTGATTTGAATAAATGTTTCAAGTGCAGCATCAGATAATTTGAGATCACTAAAGACATTTTACCTTTCCATGAGGGATGTTCAAAAATATAACCCGCCCACCTCTCAAGCGAGACTTTTGAAAATCTGGTATCAGAATAAGAAGCACAGTTGATGTATGTTTGTGTAGGTGGTTGTTTTGAAGTTATAATATTTCTAAAAAAGATTCCAACCATAGCATGACCACAACTCCAAGTTAGGAGAATACTATTGTCAACTCATTATACTCTATGTTTAAATCTTTTAATTAAACGTAAACGACCAATTGCTGAACTAATGACCAACAAAGACTACTTAGCATTGCTAATGAAGATTAAATTTACTCAGGAATACAAAAAAAATGAAAGAAAAATTCCTCTCTTCAACATTTCAGTGTTTTCTACTTTTTCTTAAAGAAAAAAAAATTTAATCACATTCCACCATTTTTATTTGTCATTCAACAATTTCTTTAATTTAATTAACCCATTCTGCAAAATTCTTTTTTATGTTTTATTTATTTCTATATTTGTTATAATTTTTTTTTGCTTCAGTTTTCTGTTTTGTGTTGATATATATTTTTTTTTGTATCAATGTATCAAATTAGAAAAATGCTGCCCAAAATGATCAAATTGTAAACTTATAATGACTTGGTTTATAATTTGTTTTTCTGATTATGATGAGACAATTATCATTTTACTTTTTTGAAAGAATGTTTATAATTTGATTGTAAATGTCTGAATTATTCAATTTGAAGATTTTTAACATTTTTAAAATTTTTTGTGTATTACATACAATATTTTACTTTAAGTGGTAATTGCTTTCTCATGCATCTATCTATCTATCTATCTATCTATCTATCTCTGTTCATTTCTATCTATCTATCTATCTATCTATCTATCTATCTATCTATCTATGTTCATTTCTTTCTTTCTTTCTATCTATCTATCTATCTATGTCTGTTCATATAAATCTATCCCTCAATCCTCATGTAAAAATGTGCAATAAATATATAACATTATATACACACAAAAATACACACCATAACAACACATATATGTAGATACTCACACAAAAACACGCATATATATACATGTTGTGTACCAATATATATATATATATATATATATATATATATATATATATATATATATATATGGGGGGATGTGTGTCTGTCTATGTGTATCATCATGGCAAAAAAATTTTGAGGTGAGCAAAAAGATATATGATGAAGCCCTCAAAAAATAGTGGATTTCAAAGTAGACTGCAGTACATAAATCCAGTGAACTCCAGCTCTAAGGGATAAAATGTTACCACAAGCAGAATTAGTGTCAGTGGAAACCACAGACTCATCAAGGGAGATGGCACCAATAAAAATTATTCAAATAGATGAGGCAATAACAGAACTAGAAAAGTAATTTCGTTTAACCTGTCATTCTGTAAACCTAAACCTAAACCTTCTGGATAGGCACTTTAATAAGGACAACCCATTAAGTAAAATATTTTATAGAAACACTGTTAAAATTAGTTACTCTTGTACAAACAATATGTATAAAATCCGAAATAAGCAAACAGAAGATTTTTAGATGAATTTAATAGGAATGATTAGGGATTAGATAGATTAACATGGAACTGTAGAAGAAAAGATGGATGCCTTTTGGACAGATGATGTAACTCAGAGAACATGGTATACCAAGCATGCATTTTCTCCATGGAACATAATAATGATGGGGAGAGAATATACATTGAGATTTTGGTGGAAAATTGTAAACGAAGACTCTAGTGTCACAGACATTCTTTCTCCAACCTGTGGTTTAAGAACCATAAAGCCCGATCAAAGTATTTTTGGAACTTTAAGGATCAGGGCTAACACCCCGGATAAAGGGGAAAATAGTCAGAAAATCTTCGACCGCAAATAACTTCAATAGCAGATGCAACCTGCGTATCAATGAAAAAATTGGTATAATCATTTCTAAGGACCCCAGACAATTGCTCAACACACGAAACAAGCTAATATCTAAATCTAGATTGTTTGAGGGCTATCGAGGGTCCTACTTGATATGGAATTTGGGTGAAATTTAATGGTAAAAAATAACATTTATTTCAATAATTAATAGAATAACATTTCAAGAGAATCTACGCAGTGAAGAGAGCTTTTGGAGTCTTGGAGATTTGTTCATATTTAGAATTTCTAGAATTTTAGAGTTGGTTCCTTTCAACCATTTTGGGTTAATGATAGCGGAGATAGCTGTAACCTCCTCCACCACCCAATGAGATGTAAATAAAATAGACATAGTAGCAGTACATTTAGTAAAGGCACCTGAAGTTGTCAAAAGGTTTTTGAGGGGAGGATGACTAACCCAAATAACCTAGTGACTAAATGCATGAAAAAGAGAA
>OY757915.1:24392920-24402920 GCA_963585895.1 Sepioteuthis lessoniana | reverse complement strand
TAGCTGATCACAGAATAAAACCGAAAGAATGTAAAAAGAAGGATAAGTACCTTGACCTTGCTAGAGAATTGAAAAAACAATGGAACATGAAGGTAACAATTGTACCAATTGTAATTGGTGCTTTTGGCACAATAACTAAAGAATTATCAAAGGGCCTGGAGGATTTGGAAGTTGGCAGACAAGTGGAGACTATCCAAATGACAGCATTATTGAAGATGGCCAGAATACTGAGAAGAGTCCTGGAGACTTGAGGAGACTTGCTGTCACTCAAACTCCAGTGAAAAACCATCAACTGACGCTGATGTGAAAAATTCTAAAGGAGTATATAAAAATAAAAAATTGTTATTAGTATAATAAATACTTTGAAAATGTTATTGAATATATAGTCATAAAGATATTGCCATCATTGTTTATTTTATTTTTGTTTCAGTTTTAATATTCTTTTTGGCACTGAGTTGGTTTAAATTCAAAAGAAAGAATAACCCCTTTACAAACACACACACACACACACTTGTATATATATACAATATGATGATGCCCTAAAAATGAGGGGGTGAATATCAGAATATAAACAAAATAAATCCCATTTTTTAGGTATGTTTTCATAAGTATGTCCCATTATCATAATAATCTTTCTCTCTCTCTCTCTCTCTCTCTCTCTCTCTCTCTCTCTCTCTCTCGCTCTTTCTCTCTCTCTCTCTCTCTCTCTCTCTCTCTATATATATATATATATATATATATATATATCAGTCCCAGCATAAATCATATGACACAGATTTTGTGATTTGACTTAGGTATTATATCCTCTGTTTTTAGGAAGCACAATAAATTTAGTTACCAACAGATGTGGTGTTTAGACATATCACCTTAAAATATAGGCTATAAGACATAGGGTTGTGAGTATAGAATTTTTTTGCTATTCATTTCTAATATCATCATATTGGCTCAACAATTTTTATGCATTAAGCACATTCACATCTGTTTTAGTTTTTAATTAACAGTGGATGTTCTAATTATATATATATATATATATATATATAGTCATCCACCGACAGACTGTTTCGTTCTATCAGAACTCTTCAGTGTGGCTAGACACGCAGGACGCTCGAAGCCGGGATCAAAACCCGTCCAACTTTACGTTAGACTGTGTTTCAGACCACTCATCCACCAAGCGGACCACGTTGGCTAAGGGAATTTTAAGGTATTTTCATTTTTAGAAACAGCAGCAGCAGCAGCCTTTGCTTACATTTTTTTATATACCCTATTGGCTACCAGAGTGCTCAATTCTTTCGAAGAGCTTTGCATTACATACACATATATATATATATATGTATGAAATAAGTATATGGATAAATATCTAACATATATCTAACATATATATATATATATATATGCAATGATGATGTTTTGTTTCTCAGTTATAATCACCTACACATACAGAAATAGATAAAGACATCTTTCCTGACAATAATGTAGCAACATAAGATACATTGATGACAAATATCTGGTAAAAACAATGTGCTGCACATGGACCTTCACATGCATATGCACTATATACCACTCACACATATATACACACACACACACACACACATACACCCCCACACTCACACACACACACTTAAAATCATGCCTAAAGATTCCAACAAAATCCCAATTGTTTTTCACTGTATTTTTCAATTTTCGATTCATTTCATTTCATTTTATTAACTTCCTGAAGATTGTTTTGTAAAAACTCCATGAAACCCAGGGATCGCAGACCAAATTCCATGGCATTAAATATATATATCTAATATATATTTATTTATCTATCATTATTATATAGTAGCTCTATCTTAGATATTGAGCATGCTCAATATTATATTGCACTTGGTTCGCCACAAACCCACAAAGGGATTTTGAGACAACCAACACTGTTATAATAATATAGAGAGAGACAGACAGACAAAGAGAGGAGAATATCTTTTATATATATGTATATGTGTGTGTGTGTGTGTATGTTTTATCTTTCTTTGATTTAGTTTGATATTTTATTCATATATAAGAGTCGTTCAAAAAGTTCTCATCCAGAAGGAGTTAGAGAAACAAAACAGTTTTTCACAATTTTTCAATATCGTCCCCTTGACATCAAAGCACTTGATCCAAAAAAGGTGGTATCCTGGTTCTTCAAAACCTCCTCCATAGCATGTATGACCTCATCATTGTTTCCAAAATGGCATCAATGCAGGTTGAATTTGAGTTTAGAAAACAGGAACAAGTCAGATGGGGCTCAGTCTGATGGGTAAGGGGGATAGGGTAGAAATTCAGAGCCATGCTTAGATAAGCTGTTAAGTACGGCTCTAAATTTCTACTGCAACACTGTGTGAACAGGCACATTATCCTAAAGCAATTGCAAACCTCGGCTTTTCTCTGTATTTCTACTTGATTTCTTCCTTGTCTTAATTCTAATGCATTGTTCTGTCCATTAATAGATTTCCCTTTTTTCAAGTAGTCTATCATGATTACGCCACTTAAATCCTCAAAAAAATAGAATTAATTACCTTGCAAATATCTGCTGCTAGCTTGAACTTCTTCAAGAGTGGAGAACAAAATTGTATTCACAGTTCACTTTAAATCTTTGATTCAGGTTTGAAGTAGTCAATCCAGGTTACATTTTGAGTTACTAATCTTCAGTGGAAATTCTTAGGGTCAGCCTTGCAGCAAGGCAGAAGTATCCTGAAAACTTTTTTCAGCTTGTGCTCTGTCATCAGCATTCTAGGGACTCATCTTGTAGACAGCTTGCTCATCCCCAAAATCTCAATTAAAATAGTGTGAACCAAACCAGAACAAATGCCTATGGACTTAGCTAGCTCCTGGACAGTAAGACATTGGTCATTTAAAACTATTTGGTGAATGGCATCAACTTGTTCATTTGTGGTTTTTGGATACTTTGACTGTGGGCTTATATACAGTGCTGTCCCTGCTCCACTTGAATTTCATAGCCTTCTTCTTCATATTTGCATAAAAAGGGGAGTCCTCAGCAAGTATCTGTACCATGTCCTTATGGTCTTCTTTGGGTGCCTTTCTTTTGCTGAGACCTTGTGACTGCTTGGGCCTCTTTTTGTCCATTTTTAGATTTGTTACAAACCAGTACAGAAATTAAGACTGAAATTTGAATTAGCTTTTTTAATGTTTTATTAGAAATAGTAGTGTGCAACCACAGCTAAAATATTCAGTTATGGCTTAGAATTTTTTTTTAACAATCCTCATCCTTATTTCATACATATATATATATATATATATATATATATAGTGTGATGGGTAAATTGATTTCCAAAATATACTGAAATGAAAATAACTCTAAAATCTCACTTTATTAAATATATTTACCCAAATTACTACATTTATTCAAAGAAATCATTATTGGTTTTAGCCACGACTGCCAGACTGTTCAGAATCACCAGCAAACCTTTCCAATAGTCCTATGTTTAAATTGGTAAATTGCTGCCTTTATCCTTGGCTTCAGTTCATCTTTGGTGTTTGCTTCTCACTCAACCAAGCTGCACACATATTAATCTAGGAGATTGCAATCTGAGGAGTTAGGTGGCCAAATGTTCAGGGTGATGACATTGCATAAATTTTTTGATGGGTTTTCTTTCTAGTGTGACATGACACAGAGTCCTTTTGCTATATGTAGGGTCATCCAACAGCCACCCTCTTGTTCCAGAGCAGCACACTTTCCTTCAAGCACTTGATGTAGGCCTCTGTGTTGAGTCTGAGGCTATGTGGGAAGATGAGTGGTAACATAACATCACCATCTTTAGTAACCACCCCAAAGATTATGATATAGACTGTTTGGTTTTCATCAATATTAATATGAAGCTGTCCAAAGATTAGCCAAAAAAAACTGTGAATTGGTGCTTCCATTGTGAATGCCAAGATGTATTGCATGCTGTTTCTAAATTTCTAGGGGAGAGAATTACATCATGGTGCTACTTTCCTTGCAGACAAATAACTGACTCTAGTTTACTGCACAGTAGATAAAACCTGAAACAAATAAAGTACTAGAGCAAAATTAATAATTCAAAATGAAGACAATTTACCTACCCAGTGCAACCTGAATATATATATATATGTGTGTGTGTGTGTGTGTGTGTGTGTGTAACATATTGACCCTCAACTGAGCCATCAATCAAGAGATGCACCTGTGTAAATAAGCGGAAGAACAGCAAAATACGTGCATCCGGTCAAAGATATCGGAATATCACCTTGACCTGTGGACATGGTTGAATTCGGTGCGGATGCGTACGCCCACAGGAAGCAGGTGGGCGTCAAACAAAAATATAACCAGGTGCCACAGACGGCTTGGGTCAGTTCGAGTTCCAGTTGCAGTTGGAATCAGTTGGAGACAAGATGCCAGCGTGAGAATCAGCTTGCAGACTGAGGGCTTGTGGACCTCAGTGACCCACAGTTGAGCAGCCCAGCCAGAATGTGAAAGAGAGTGCTGCTATGGACAGAAGAACTTTGGGTCAATATGTAGCAGTCTGTCCCCGTCTCCAACTCTCCTCTCACACATAACCAACATCAACCCTTTCGAATAAAGTGCTGTGAGAGGTATATTTTTATAAAGAAGTGTAATCATTCGTTCATTGAATTTTGTCATTATTGTTGTCTATGTTTCCGCATATATTTGTACATGTATTGTGTAGTTGTATGTGGCTATACAACATATGTGTGTGTTGGGGGGGGGCATCTTAATAATGCATGGAGCTAAATCTTGTTGATTATGCTATACAGGTAGAATGCTATTTTGCCAAAGACTGCTCATCAACCTTTAAATTCGTACAAAATGTTATGATAATCAATGTAAATAATTTGGAACTGATATTAGAACAAAAAAAAAAACAATTTAAAAGTAAAATCTGTAAATTTCCTGATTTGTTCTCTATTAACTACATTATGTTCTGCAGCATGCATATCATCTGTGCTCCAGCTATTATGCTCAAATTCAACTTCTTAGTTGCTCAGCAAACTTTAGAATACATTAACTGTATCCTCTGCAGAAGAGTAAGATCACCCCCTCAAAAAAGCAAGTGATAGTGAGGTTTTTGTTTTGGAGATCTGGATTTGGAATCCTCCTTCATTGCTATTACTCCAAGGTCCACTCTGACCTGCAGTGGTAGGTGCTGTTTAGGTATCATCTATGGGGGAAATAAATATGTTTAAAGATTATTCATATTAAATAGGAAAATTTGATACCATAACACTCAGTAAAAATTAATTGTTCTAAGAACATTTACTTGAGGCTATAGTTTTTTTACCAAGAATTAGTTATATAAGTTATTTGAAACCATATAATTGCTTACAAATTATAAGAAACATCTCTGTAAAATTCTCTAGAAGTAAAAAATCCAGACGAGCAAACATAGTTTGAAATTCAACTACATCATAGCCCAATTGGTAGGGGCTTTAGAATACACTGACTGCTCCTCTGTAGAGGGGTAAGACTCCCCCAATGAATGTCCTGGATATGACATTGATAATCTGATGGTGAGGCTCCAGTAATGCTAGAGCTTTGGGGAATGAGGAGTACCCCTTTATTGCCATTGCTCCCTGTTCTACTCTGGCCCAGAGTGGTAGCACCTGATAGGGTCCTATCTATGGGTCAAATAGAACTAAACTATATAATTATACTAAACTAAATTGTTTGAAATTAACTGTTTTTACATTTAACTGTATGTAAACAAAAAACTGTACTTATACTAAACTAAATTGTTTGAAAAAAAAACTGTTTATTTGTATAAAAAAGGATTTGGCATTAATAGCCTATTATGGCAGATATGTCATGAAACCAAACCAACCAACCAACCAAAAAACCAACCAAATCAACTATATCAACACATACAGAATTTAACTACAGTTGCACATGGCATGGCTTTAGAAATTTGATTTTAGTTGCACATGGCAGGAAAAGTGTTAAAGCAAACATAACATTACAAATTTCAAGCTGTTCCATTAACCATGTTTCTTTACCTTTATTCTGTTTCATTACCAGCAGATTTTATCTAATTTAAAAAAAAACAAACCTTCCATGTAATCCTTCCAAGAAAGGAGAATGAAAATTGTCTTATATTGATCACAGGAATTTCAGGCTTTAACATTTACTGATTCTCGGATAAAAAATAAAAAGCAAAATTAATCTTGTTTATCCAAACATCTCCGATTATTGCAGACAAAAGAGCAAATGTAAAAAAAATTTAAAAAATAAAAAGCTTGACAAGAACCAAAACTAAATAGCTTTTAAGATTCTATAATACAAAATTATCCAAGAATCTATGTTGCTCTTCCAATTGAACTTCATAAAATTTACAAGGCTTTGCTGAGATGCCATCTTTTTAATGTGTATCTCATTGGTAGAACACATGTCCATGCTTTTCTGTTTGTCTATTCATAAATTTGAACACCTTTACAAGATAATTCAAGAACAGTTTAACAGGCCTTGAAAAAGTCAGTAATAAAATACAAGGGGAAGTCAAATTTTTGGCAATATTTTGGTGATGTGAGGCACAATTCAACAGCTCCAAATACTTTTGTAAAGTTCAGGAAGCTGACAAACCACACAGGACTGTGAAATGCCAAATCCGCCGGATATTCTGAGTGCTACTCAATGGATTTGCTTCAATCACTTGGAGTATGACCATGGAACCTATGGTTTTAGGCCTACCTGACCTTGCCTAATCATCAAGCTATTTGTAACCTGAGCAAAATTTTTTGAATCATCTGGTTACTGTACTGTAGTCAACTGTGCTTTCATCTTACACACAAAAAATGTTTTTGATTACTTTGACAACATTATGACCCAATTTGAACTTGTAAAGAATAATTTTCAAAATTTGACTATGTTGCACATTCCTCTGTGCAATTTTCAAGTCATAAACAGACTGAAGCAATGCACATGTCACTGAACCAAAAACCACAATATTACCAACCACAACAGGTATCTTCCATAGCTTGAACGGTCTCAGTCACCTGATATATAGGCCATGAACTAGTATGTACTGAAATATTGCAAAACTTTTGACTCACCCTAGTTATATAAATAATCAAAATGTATTCTGTTTTGATAAAAAGTAATAGTAATAAGATAATAATAATGCCCAATGTATTTATCCTCAAGTATAAACATAAAATAAAATATATGTGCACTTTATATAGAGAAAATTGATAACAAAGTAATCCAAGTTGAAGGAGAGATTATTTGAGAAGTAAAGTCAACACTATAGCATTTCAGTTCTAATGAACCATCATCAGAACTGGGAGAGTAGATATTAGTGGTGTGAAATCAATGATGGATGTGTAAAAATACAAAAATACAAAAGCCTTGGGAAAATTTGATTTTCCCTAGGTTTTCATATTTTTTAAACATCTATCATTGATTTAACATCCCTAATATCATCCCTCACAGTCCTGAGGATGGTTTATTAGAACTAAAACGCTACAGTGTCGACTTTGCTTCTCAATAAATCTCTCCTTCTACTAGGATTACCTTGTTATTAATTTTTCTCTATATATTTTTGGATTACACTCCATTATTTATTTCCATATATCCATTTTATAAAAAAAAATAACATAAAATGCAACATCAAAATGATGGGTAAGTATTTAACTGCTTTGGAAGTTGAAAAGACTCCAAAACAGTGGAATACACACATACAGACATGTAAATATACACATGCATATGGATAAAAATATCAACTATTATGTGAGAGTCATGTTGTATATGACAGTTTAAAGATAAAGGAAAAGTATATATCCAACTATTCTCTCTTCATCAATAAGCAAATTGTAGGATAGACTGAGCTCTTTAACCTTGGTAAAGCAACCAGTCTAAGAGGAGAAAAATCCGTAAAACTCCACTTAAAAATTGATCTTGTGTCACATCCTGCTCATGTGGAGAGGTTGGGTAAATACACATATGCACTAACAAATTCCTCTATGTGATTCATATTTAACACTTAATCAAAATATGTATATGTATATATTCAGTCATGTCCATAGACTTAGCATTTTGTAACCATAAACCAATAGATTTATAAGCAAATAAAACTCTTTCCTTATTCTTTGCTGATTTCGTTTTTTGTTGCTTTTAATAAACATTAGAAACAGACAACTGATGATCTTCCTCTTCCTTCTTTGAAATTATTAAGTATTGAATCAAATCTCGAGTATTCCCCAGATTAAATAATTTAGCTAATAATTGTTGTGTAAAAGCTGGACCATTCAGCTAAACAATATCCACTATCTTTTTTTGTTTGGAATCTTTATCTTGGAATAAAGCAGATAATTCAAAAGTTGGAGCAAGAAGTTGATGATCTTGGAAATAATGTTTTGAACACAAAATTGCTTCATCCAATGCTACATTCTTCCAAGGAGATGAATTTCATTTGAGATAAACAAGGAATGTGCAGACCGGAAATTGGCTCTGGCTACTTGAATATGATGAATTGCAATTTAAATGATATTTTTATTAAATTGATAAAATCAACCTATTATAAAATTGTGGATTTGATAAATGAGATCCTCATTCAAAAGAGGTCAGCAAAGACTTATCTTGGTCTTTGTTTGGAAAATGTGAACATAAAACTTTCTTTCATTAAAAATATTCTTGAACACAATAATTTATAATTTTATACAATTCTCTTGAATTTAAACAACACTCATCTACTATGATGTTGCAGTCCAACATGTTAGACACTATTACATGTAGCTTCCCCACATGAGTCTATATTGAATTCATATAAGTGTTGGGCCCTCAAAGTTACCGCTATTATATTGTGAATCTGGATAGTTAAAAGTGAACACTGACCCAACAAAATTATTATTCAGTAAGAAGTCTAGATTGGAAACTGCTTTATTCTCCAAGAGAATTTTAAGTTTATTGTTATATTGTATTATTAATAGTGATATTGTAGGGATTAATAAAGTCAGGAATTATATTTATGTTTTTGGTTTCTTTGTTTCATGCCATATCAGCCCTTGTGGGTTATTAAATGCCAAGGCTACCCTTTCAGAAGACTATTTGTGGTACTATTCAACCCATAGCTGGGGAATAAGGCAGTTCATGCCTTTCCTAAAGGTATTAGACCGAAAGTAAAGCACAACTGCAGTTTGTTGCAGGATCAAATGAATATGCTGATCCTGCAAACCTTTTATAATAATTGAAGTGACACAAGAAACAAGTTATTAGGTTATAAGAGCCATTTTTTTTTTATTTGGCAAGAAATAACAAAAAGTGTTTGAGAGCAATTCCTGTTGAAAGCATAGACTCAATTGTCTAATAGTTCATGGTCACAGCAAGTCTGGATGATGCTTGAACAGATTGTTGGTGCAGCTATGTGACCAGGTAGTGCAGCAATGTGGCCAGGTAATCTACAAATGGACAGAGAGTTAGATCTGTCAGATCACTGAGGAAAGCGAGACAATGTCCCAGTGGTTGAATCAGCAGTTAAACAGTGGTTTGTTTGGTGTTAGTTACAAATGAGTTGATGGACTCATTGAGGGTCTGATCAGTGTCATCGGCTCATGGATTGGTGTCGTGAGACTAGAGGTTCATCAGCTAGGGAAATACAGCCTGAGTTGCCAGGCATTACTGTGCTACTGGTGAAGATGTTGGTGGTTCAAGCAGTGTCCACTACTTGCAGACTGGTTTATTACACCAGGTGTTCACTGCATTGAACTGTCTAGTAGCTAAAACTGCTTGCTCATTAGTCATTGTCAATCCAGGCAGTAGTTGACATTCCCTGAAAAGAGCAATAGTAGTAATGGTAAGATTGGTGCTCTGATAAGTACGGTAGTAGTAAGACAAGACAAGTGCCCAGAAATAGTCAGTTGCAGTAACTGTAAGAAGAGTACCCTAAAAAGGACCATAGTAGTTGTGGGCAGGTGTGAGCAGCTGGATGTAGGCAGAAAATACTGGAAGGAGGCAGGAACAGCTGAGACAGTGCCACACTATGATCTTCTT
>OY757915.1:24355420-24387920 GCA_963585895.1 Sepioteuthis lessoniana | reverse complement strand
ATCAATCATTGTAGATTATTAATGCCAAATACATTTTTATGCATATAAATAGTTCTATTTCAAACAATTTAGTTTAGTATAAGTATGCAGTTTAAATGTCAAAACAGTTCTATTTCAAACAATTCAGTTTAGTATAAGTATACATTTTAGTTCTATTTGACCCATAGATAGGACCCTATCAGATGGTACCGCTCCGGGTCAAAGTGGACCTGGGAACAATAGCAATGAAGAGGTACTCTGCATTCTCTAAAGCTTTAGCATTATTAGAGCCTCACCATCAGATTATTTAGTGTGATATCCAGAACATACATTAGGATTGTCTTAACCCTCTGCAGAAAAGCAGTCGGTATATTCTATAGCCCCAGCCAACTGGGCTTGGACTAGTCTGGGTTACAGCCCAGGGTCCTCTGGAGTAAAAGGACTCCCATTGATTCTATCAATCTTGGAACCCCTGATAAAAAAAAAAAAAAAAGATATAAGAATTGAGGAGCTTTGTTTATTTTCAGATTTAATGTGGCTCCCTAGAACTAATTTGAAATAATTTAGAGTATTTGGGTCCTGCTAGTTTGGTTGGTTTTTTAAAAATGTTGGAGCTTTTAGAAACATCATATAGATTTTTAATGTAGCGTTTTTAGCTTTGCAAAACTGCTAATGAAATAAATTGGATAAATCATTAAAAATTTTCGTTTTACCCCCAAAAAGCATCATCTAAAAAGTCATCTTTTTTTAATAGACATGAGGACTGGGGGTGAACATAAGTAATGAAGGGGCCCGAAATCATTAAAACCTGGGATCCTTTTAACACCTAAATTCAGCCCTGAGTATAATATATGATGATGAAATGGGCCCTGACTTTTCATTATTTCCACCATACATGGATACAAGTTATCCAGGCTTCATTTTGGTTTTCTTCGCAATGAATCTATCATTGACTTAATTTCAATGGTTTCAGGGACATTCTTCTAAACAAGTTTGGATTTGATAGCAAATCCAATACAATGGACATGATGAGCATCAGTTTTCTTTCAGTTATTTAGTATGAATAACCTAACACTATCAAAATTCTATGGAACTGGAAGAGTTTTATAACTGACTCAGTTTTAAAAACTCTTGATAATTCAAATCATGGTTCTATTAGATGAATTAGCTTGATGGTATATATATATTTTAAACTGTTACTTTTATTTTACTGGCATATCTAGCCAAGGAAAGTTTAGATTTTATTATAACCAAATTTGATTTAAAGTTCTTTCTGCTTTTTTGCAAACAAAAGCACTATTGATTGGTGATAAAAGCACAATCATGTATATACTGAAATAATATATCGCCATATGAATATGAAAAAATGTATGAATAAACACATGCATGCATAATGAGTACATAATTATAATGTCAAAATATTCATATTCTTTTAAATATAAACATATATATATATATATATATATATATATATATATGTTTGTGTGTGTGGATGAAGACATATGCACACATTCATTTATATTTATAAGAATATGAATATTTCAGCATTATAATTATGTACTCATCATGCATTGCAAATATATATATATATATATATATATATATATATATATATATATATTTGCGATGAATACACAATAACACTAAGAAACACTTTTGATGCATTTCAGATGTCAGAAACACCTACTCCGGATGATGAATAGGAAAACTTTGTCAATGCCCACATGGAAGCAGCAGCAGAATGCATCCCAACCAAACTAAGAGCAAAACATAGTTTCGTGGGAGACTTTAACAGTTAAGAAAAAAATGTGACAATGTGAAAACAGCACCCCTATATAATAAAAGGAACCCAATTATTGCCAGCGCTCAGAAACTTAAGAAGGTACAAAGAGAGCTAACACAAACCTAAAAGAACAAATGGAATACATTCAAAACCAGATCAATGAAATTAGAAACTCAGTAGAAGATAGACAAGCTTGAATAGCATAGCAGACCATAAATGAAATGAGTAAAAGGAAGAGTATGTCAAGAGCTAAACTTGAAGCTGCCAGCCAAGAATAACAAATTCATTTGTGGACAGAACATTTCAAGAATTTGCTTGGAAAATCCCCTAAAGTAACTGATAAATCTATCATTGAAATTTTTTAGTAAACAGCTACATATAAACTTGGACTGTTTATGAAAGATAAACTTGCCGTAGTACTAAGGAAAATTCAAAACAGGAAAGCTGCTGGTCGGGAGGAAATACCATCTGAGGTATGGAAAACAAGGAAATTTGATGATGTACTGCTCTGTTACTGCAGCACTCTATATAATCAGAACACAATAGACAGAAGAACAAAAGGCTGCATCCTCCCATTTCATAAAAGAGGTGACCATGAAATTGCCAAAAACTATCGAGATATAATCCTTACTTTCATAGCAGACAAGATTTACAATGCTCTGCCACTCAACCACATCAAACTTGAAATTGACAAAATTTTCAGGAAGAATCAGAATGGTTTTCATTGAAATTGATCCACATGATCACAAATTTTATGATCTATTGAATCTCAAGGCGACACTATTATTTGTAGATTTCTCTTAGTCGATTGACTCCATACACAGGGGGAAGATGGAACAAATACTTCTAGCCAATGGTCTACTCGAAGAAACCAACATAGCCATAATGGTGCTCTATAAAAACATGAAAGTAAAGGTTTGCTCTTTGGATGGAGACACAAACTTCTTTGACATTGTCACAGATGTCCTGTAAGGAGATACGTTAGTCCCATACATTCTCCAAATGTCGATTGATTTAATGAAAAAAATGGCTTTACACTGACAAAGGCAAGAAGCAGACGATACTCTGCACAAACTATTATGGATGTGGACTACACTGATGACATAGCGCTTCTGGAAAATATACCCGTCTAGGCCAAATCCCTGCTGCATAGTCTGGAGAATGCAGCTGATAGCATAGGCCCCCATCTCAATGCAGACAAAATGGAAATCATGTGCTTTAATCAAAATCATAAAGGAGACATCTCCACACTAAAAGGTGGTTCTTTGAAACTAATGGATAAGTTCACATACCTCAGAAGCTGCATCTCATCTACAGAAAATGACATGAATATGTGATTAGCGAAGGCATGAACAGCTATTGATAGGGTATCGATTATATGGAGGTCAGACCTGTCTGATCGAATAAAACACAATTTTTTCCAGGCAGTGGTCATGTCCATACTGCGATATAAATACATCACATGGATGCTGACTAAGTTTATAGAGAAAAAGCTTGACAGAAATCACACAAGAATGCTGCAAGCTATATTGAACAAATCCTGGAAGCAACAGACCACAAAGCAGCAGCTATACGACCACCTACCTCTCATCTCTAAAACCATCCATATCTGACGAATAAGACATGTTGGACACTTCTGAAGAAGTAAGGACAAACTCATAAGTGATGTTCTCTTCTGGACTCCTTCACATGGACAAGCAAGTGTTGGACGGCCAGTTTGAACTTATCAATAACAGCTCTGTGTGGACACTGAATGTTGTCTAGTAGACCTGCCGGAAGTGATGGATGATAGAGACGAGTGGCAAGGGAGTGTCAGGGAAATCTGTGCAAGCAGCATGACATGATGATGATGATGATGATGATATAAACTATCCCAGGCAAAGATTATGAAATTAGCACACTTAGAGGATGTTTACTTAGGTTTTTTATTAAGCAGTAAACAAACTAATAACAGATAAGATGCAAAACATTTTTTCTTTAATAGCTAAGAATTCTGACTTTATAAAATTTACCAAAAAAATCAGATTAACTTATTTGAATTAATTATATAATTTTTATACCAAAATTAGGTTGCATTGTCATACTGAATCTGCCACTTAACCATGAAATATATGTCTGGCTCTGCACAGCATCATAAGGCTGGCATAAGGCAAAGAGCCCTCTACAGGCCATTGTATGAGAGGAACTCCATGAAAAGATACAAAAACTTTCTTAAAAAGGTGCTCCAGTGAAATCAACCACTAACAATGGACAGCCTAGTCTAACAACTGACAATATTGGCTGCAAATTATCCCTATAGCTATCTCAGTCTTTGAGAACAGCTTTAAAGTCAAAGTGGAGTAAAAGAGACCTCACTGCAAAAACCATAAAGCTGCAATGGAACCAAAAATTTCTCAGGCTTTTCCCTGCAATTACTGTGGAAAATCCTATCTTGCATGACTCATTGGTCACCAAAATGCATGCATCAATCTAAAAACACATTTGAAGTTAAAACCTAAAAAAACAAATTTATCTTTTAATTTACATTTAGCATTGCCACAGTTTAAAGAAAAAAAAAACACCCTATAAAGCCTGGTGGTATCATAATGTACAGTTGATAGGGGTCTGGGTTCATGGTAATGATGCTGAAACCATGCCTGACCCCAGGGTCATCATCTGATGAAGGCTTTTTGGCAGCACAGCTCTTGTTTTTTACAACAGCATGAGTTTGAAATATATATATATATACCTATATATACATATATGTGTGTGCTTGTATGTGTGCTTGTGTGTGTGTATGAGTTCTTTTTAGATAGATATTCTTGCATACGCAGTAAGCCATATATATATATGATATATCTATATATCCAAATACATCCAAACACAAGGTTGTAAAAGTCTGTATCTACCAAAGGAAAATATATGTATATATTTATCAATATATATCAGCCTGCATATTTGTATATACACACACTAATGTACACTTATATACTTATATATTGCAATATATAATATTTCTGTGTATGTGCATGTGTGAGTTCTTCTATAGTTAGATATTCTTGCACATACATAGATATAGATATATAGATATATATATATATGTGTGTGTGTGTGTGTGTGTGTGTGTGAGTGCAAACACAAGGTTGTTAAAATCTGTATCTTTCTCAGGAATATATATATATATATATATATATATATGTGTGTGTGTGTGTGTGTGTGTGCAAACACAAGGTTGATAAATCTGTATCTTTCTCAGGAATATATATATATATATGTGTGTGTGTGTGTGTGTGTGTGTGTGTGTGCGTATATATATATATATATATATATATATATATAGTCTGCATATCTGTATATACATACATAGACTTAGACTAATGTATATCAGTTTATTTGTGTGTATCTGCACATGGGAGTGTGTGCATGTAGGCACATATAAGTGTGTCTTATTATAGTTAGCATATATTCACTTGCATAGCACTATGTTTATACATTGGAATATAAAATTTGCAAATAAAAGTTTTCTTTGTAAGAAGCAAAAAGAACATGTCAAGCAGAGAACTGATAGAATTACTTGGAATAGAAATGTATTTATAAAAGTGAATAGAGTCAGAGGATATTTGTACAGCTTATATAAATAATCCAACTGATTGATTTTGAAGAAAGATCAATGTATATACATAAGCAATAGGAAATACTTCTAACAAATATGGCTCAGTCTACTTTCAAAGAGGAAACTCCATTGTATGTATATACCTTTCGTTCTGTTTATCTATGTATATACAAACTAGCTTGGTAGCAGAGAGTGGTCTGCTTAGTACACAGGATGGGGCAAAAGTAATAAGGTAGTCAATATTATTAACTCTAAGAAGCCTGTATTTTTTTTTAAAGTAATGTCTATATTTTCATGTTATCAACTTAGCTATTAGTTTTTGTCTAACCCTATTCATACACACTCACAACCACACACAATTGTAGGAAATAAAGTTGGTGACTTAAGTTCAAAGCCAGGACAAAGCTTTCTGTTTATGTTAATGCACTTGGGAAAAGCATGAATCCATCTCTTCACTCTCCAACAATGGGTACATAGTAGGAAAGACTGGGTTCTTTATCCTCAGTTAGGCTACCAGTCTGAGAGAAGGAAAAGTCTGAATTCAAACCAGCTTTACTCTGCTTAAAAATTGATTCTGTGTCACATTCTACCAGCGGTAGAAGGGGTTGGCTAAATTCACACACACACACACACACACACACACACACACACACTTATATATTTACATCTTTAGTAAATTAACTTACCCAACTTAGTTTCTTCCAACCCTGCATGCACCTACATGTATAAATGCCCCCCACACACAAACACACTCATACACACATAAATATATGTGTGTGTGTGTGTGTGTGTGTGTGTGTGTGGCTCATATGAGCGCCCAACATTTTGGATGTCAACTATTGGACTACACCCACAACTGAATTTTTTATAGTGGTAAAGGCTTGTGTAGGACCAGCCACACTTTTTGTCTGTGCTGTTGACAGAAGAATGGTGCACCACAAGGCCACAGATTCTTTGAACAACATTCTTCAAGTTTCTCCCAGGCTAGTTATCTAACCAAAACTGAAAAGCCCAGACTGCCCTACTATTTGCTCATAGCTAAGTGGGAGAAGAAATGAATGCATGCCTTTATCAAGGGCATTAGCATAAAATGAAATGTACAACCAGATACAGGAGTTGAACTCAGGTGACTGATTCCATTTTTGATGATGATATTCATTATGTCATGCTCACTTGGAGTATATATATATAGGAAATGGTCACAGTGACACGAGTTCAAATCCTGGACAGAGACTGATTGCATTTCACATAGCACTAATACCCTTGGGAAAGGTATGAATCCAATTATTCTCCCTCCAGCTATGGGTGAATAGTAGGACAGACTGAGTTCTTCAGCCTTGGTTGGGCAACTAGTCTTAGAGAAGGAAAATTCTGAATTCAAACCTGTTAAAGTCCGCTTAAAAATTGACTTTGTGTCATATCCTGCCCAAGCGGAGGGGTTGGTAAATAGGATATATATATATATATATAACAATGGTTGTAAAGCATTTGAAATACAGGGAATCAAAAACTCCAGCTTGAAATGACCGCTTCAAAAACAGGGCTCAACTTTGGTCCCTGATATTTTTCAGTCCAAACCTGTTTAAAACATCTGCAGTATGGTTTGTTTGTTGAAAGCCAGATTTCCTAATCATGATACCTCATGATAACAAACGATCACAGGCTGATAGTAAACAGGTTTTTTCTCAGCAACCAACCATTAATTCATATCAATTCTGTGACAAAATATGTGGGTCTGCAACAGGTCTGAAAAGCTATATGAAAGTGTACTGTATTCATGCTATAGACAGATCTTTTGCTTTTCATTAATGATGAAGGTTTAAAAGGATGAAGTTGGGTTTAGGAGCCACATGTATGCCCATGGACATGCTTTGTGGGATTGCGGCCTTCTTCTGTAAAAAAGTGGCCATCAGTATCCATAAACACAAATACACACATATATATATGTTCAGTATGTTTGATTAAATAGGACAGACATTTCATTTTTACCTATTTCATCTTTGATCTGTTCAAGTCCTCATAAGATTCTGACTTCTAGATGGAATGAATTCTGGAAAGCACTGTATTTTTCCTAATACCTTTGGTCCCAACTCGAGCCCACCTCAAGGGAACAAATAATGAAATTATAAAAACAATGATGAGTTATATATAAAGTAGGAGGAAGAACAAATAGGAGGGGGAGGGGGATTTACAGAAGAAAAGAATTTTACAAGAGGTAAAAGGAAGAATTGATGGGAAGAGTGTTAAATGTATTTTTGAAAATTATAGCTATATTCAAAGTTGACCTTGTTTAAGGTGGGTTTGTTAATCTTCAAGAATTTGAAGTTTTTGTTTGTTTTTTCTTTATTTATTATGGAGGTGTTTTCAGTCAGAAATTTTCTGTATTTAGAAGAGGAACACAAAGAGTCTGTCCTATTTAAACAAATACATTAAAAAGAGAAAATGCTGCGTAGATATACATATGCATATGCATATATATATATATATATATATATATATATATATATATATATATACAAAAAGAGAGAGAGAGAGCAAGAGAGAGAGAGGGAGGGGGTAATTGAGAGCACCTACCTTTATGGAAAACATGTAAAACAGATGTAATAAAATAATTTTTTTTGTCAGGATAAGTTACATATATAAGTAATAACAGATTTGTCATGTAAATATTGACATCATTGTACATTGAAAGCATTTTACAAATTGTTATTTATGTTGGTGATGATTTCAGATGATGGTTTTTAAGATAGGTAGACCAATTCATACTCTGTTGGAAATTTCATTTCATACAACAGTAACTGTTACACCATTAGTACTTATATATATATATGTATATATATATACAAATATATATATATATATATTCGAGCGTCCTGCGTGTCTAGCCACACTGAAGAGTTCTGATAGAACGAAACAGTCTGTCTGTGGATAACAATATATACGCTCCCCCATTGGGGTTGAACGCTCTGGCGAAGGAATTGTCGGCCGCCGCTAGCGTAAAGCAAAGCTCTTCGAAAGAATTGAGCACTCTGGTAGCCGATAGGGTATAAAAAATGTAAACAAAGGCTGCTGCTGCTCCTGTTGCTAAAATAAATACCTTAAAATTACCTTAGCCAACATGGTCCACTTGGTGGCCGAGAGGTCTGAAACTTAGTCTGACGTAAAGTTTGACGGGTTTCGATCCTGGCTTCGAGCGTCCTGCGTGTCTAGCCACACTGAAGAGTTCTGATAGAATGAAACAGTCTGTCTGTGAATGACAATATATATATATATATATATATATATATATATATATATATATATATATATATATATATAAAATTTAAGCCTCTGTCAAAAAACAATACTCCACAATTGAGTGAGTTTTCCTCTTTTTGTGCTCCAGGTACTTGTATTTTCTAAAATCTTATACATGATTGGATTATACATACTAAGTTATTGATAAAGCATATTAAAACCATATTTTCCAGTTGTCAAAGATAATTAATAAAAGATTTTCATTAAAAAGACACGTCATTTTTACAGTGTGCTCACATTCTTTCAAAATTTTTGTCTTTTTCTGTTTACATCTGAAATTGCAGGTTGAAGACATGTGAGAAGAATCTCATAAGAAAAGAAGATCAGATTGCTTTGTGTGAACAGATTTCATTAGGGTTTCTCTGTCCCCAGTAGAAAAAGGTTGTACAGTCATGGACCCATCAGAAGGTAAGCTTCCAAAAGAACAATCCTGATTTTGATTTGGTACATTGTTTGAAGAAACTTTAGTTATTTTGAACTTCTTAGAACTTCTAATTAGATGAAGTGGGAATCTGAAAGTGAAAGGTTTTCAATATTGGGAGGATTTGGAAGAACTTTCCATGCTATGTTCAGGTTTCAGGTTTCTTTGTTTAATGGCATATTAACCTTTGTAGGTTATTTAATGCCAAAGCTATCCTTCTAGAATGACAGTAGTGGTACTATAATGCATGGCTGGGAGGATAAGGGGGCTCATACCTTTACCAAGGGTATTTGTCTGAAATTGAATGTAATAGCATGACTGGATTTTGAACTCACCATAATTCTGCAGTCCATCACTTTAACCATTACACCATGAGGACCACCCCCATACTATTTTCATGACTTTCATTGTATTTGTAATGTTGAGGACATGTGTTGTGGATGCCTTAAAATCAGTTGTAAACACTAACGATGTGTCTGGTGCTGGTAGTGTGGTTTAAGGAAAAATAATAAATCCCTTTTCCCTTGTTGCAACAAAGTGTCCACCAAATGTTAAGACCAAACAAAAACTGAAGGTACAGGTGATTGCAAAAGGAGGAAAAGGAAGAAGTGCCAGTGTGGTCAGCAATAGAGATATGCAAACACCTCTGCATAACTATCTCAACTATCTTGTAAATAGAGAGACTGGGGCTTCTCAATATGGTTCATAGAGATCACTCGGGGTTAACAAGATTTTGGTGGGAAAAAGTATAGAGGTCCACAGTGGGTAAATTTACTAGTTAGCATTTATAAATCCCTTTATAACAGAGCAAGAACTACTGGATCAAATAGGCACATTACCATATATCATACACCAATCAGAATGCCTGATAAGGTGTGATGGCCACTAGTCATCATCATCATTATATCGCGCTAGTAGCACGGATATCCCTGACCCTCTCTCGCCACTCCTCCCTATCGTTCATTGCCCTAGGTAGGTCTTCAGGACAACATCCCATATCCTCACATAGCTGCTGAATGTATGTTCGTGCTGGTCGTCCTGCTTTTGCACGGCCATGTGTGGGGGTCCATAAGAGTACATCTCTTATGAGTTCGTCCCTGCTTCTCCAGCAGTGTCCTGCATGGCCACTAATGATGTCTCATTAATATATGAAAATTTAAAATGTACTGGTCAAAAATATTTCTATTGCAAGCTATTCAGTTTAGTCAAACAGTTCTAATTCAAACAATTCAGTTTAGCATTAGTATGCAGTTTAGTTCTATTCAACCCATAGATAGGGCCCTATCAGGTGCTACCATTCTGGGCCAGAGTGGACCGGGGAGTAATGGCAATGAAGAGGTACTCCGCATTCCCCAAAGCCCCAGCATCATTGGAACCTCACCATGGTTCTGTGTCATATCAAGGACACTCGTTGCGGGGGTCTTAACCCTCTGAAGAGGTTCAGTCAGTGTATTCTACAGCCCCAGCTGACTGGGCAAAAATAGAAAGGGACACTGTTCATTATATATATATATATATATATACACATGCATACATATACAGTGTAATAATCTAAAAAACTCTGGTGGAAAAGTCTGTATCTTTTATACTTATTTCGAAATATTTCCTTTTAATTTTGTCAAAATTAGTCAAAAATATTGGGCTATGATTATATATTGCTCTACACTTGCAACTTTGTATATATAGCATATTCTTGCTGTTGGATTAAAATGAACTTACTCGGAAAAAAATTGACAGGGGCTTCAGAAAGCAATACTGTGTCCTTGCCAAGCCCCAAATAAATATTTATATATATGAAAGATCCTCCTGTTGATCTTGTTATACATAACTGTTTGGTTAAAGACATGAACTGTTGATTAACAAACAGAGATGATTTAATTTTAGAGGAGGTTTTTATAGAACCAGCCACACTTCTTGGATAAGCTGATAACAGAAGAATGGTACACCAATGTGGAACAAATTCTTCTGATACTCCTTAGGTTTTGAATTCAGTGTTTTTCCTTCTCCTCGACTAGTCACTCCAACAAAGCTAGTGAGCCGAATATACCCAACTATTACTCATAGCTGGGGTATATATAAATGTATATGTGTAGTTGGGCAGCAGTCTTTCATTTAAGCATGTTTCATTAAATAATAAAGACACATTTTGTTTATATAATTTTATGAAGATCCTTTCAAGTTTCCAGATATGTGTCTTGGTTTCAGGTCGGAAGTGGTCGATGACTTTATTGAAATTGTCCTGAGTGCTTTTGGACCTTTCATGGGCCATCATCAGAGTTGCTTGCATGTATAAAGAGTGGTTTTAAAGAGTTTTGGAAGTTTTTAGGTTTTTTTATAACCTAACAAAATTACATAAATGCTGAGTTTGATAAAATTGAGATGGTGATGAATTTAAAAGCATACAGAAATTAAACATTTCATTAATAAAACTGAACAACATAACATAGACAATACCCTAAACCATAAACAATCAATAAATCTATACTACAAAAACCAATTTCATAGTAATTATAAGATAGATGAACATACACTAAAAAAACCTTATCCAAAAAATGTTCTCCCTCTTGATCCTACCAAAAAAGTAAGATTTATCATTTAAAATCTCCAACCTAATTATTTCTAATAACACTTCCCCCTCCACTGAAATTCTTGATAGGACAAACTTTGTACATATGTTCAAATGTCCCTTGGGACACTGTGTCTCAAAAAAAAAAAAATAAGTATGTTAGTCTTACCACAACAACTCTTCAATTCCCAAATCCAAATTTCAAAATATTCTAGTTGGAAACACCACTATAATAGCACATGAAATAAATAAGCTATAACTACTGTTGTGTTCTGGTTAGTGAACAGTAGTAATAATAAGACAAACCAAGATATGTGAGGAAAAATAGTTATATTTACAGGAAAGAGTATTTACAATAGAGTGACTGTTAGTAATAACACAGGATTAGTGATAGAGTAATGATATACTTCAACAATAGGAACGGCTCTTCTGGTCTGACTCGTAGGCTTATTTTATTTCTTGTATGTGATACAAGAAGGCACGAGGCCTTATGGTTTTTGGGGGAGGGGAAGGGAGCGGTCTTGCTTTAACTATATTTTCTAGGGGAACCTAGCTAGCCACATTCGCTGACCCATTCAACAATACAATATATAATCTCTCGTCCATCTCCTTGCACGCAGCAACCACCAAAATACCGCATTTTCTCTATGAAAAAGTCCTACTTAAAACCCGAAAGTGATGCATGATTTTATTTACAATGTATGATTTTTTACAATGGATATGATGGGAATGGGAGAAAAAACCCCGAAAAACATATATACACTAAAAACAAGGAAAAAATCCCCCGTTTGGTTTCCGTCCAATCCCCCCGTCTATAAAATTGGAGGCCTACTATTTTCCGGGTCGAAAGAAACCGGAAACAAGCCGGACCTACCCTAGGTGGGGCGGGAATCCTAATCTACAGAGATAAAAGAAATAAAGGGTCGGGCGCGGTATGGGTCGATAGAAGCAGATAATATGATTTTTTACATATGAATGTTCAAGATCTTCAATAAAAGCGGGCTGGGATTTGGGTTGAGGTTCAAAAATAATAGGGACGGGGAAGATCTTGAGAAACTAACGACTAGATGACGGGGACAATGACACACAACATACTGCTAACTAGGTTACAAGGGGGAAAAACAATTCTACTTACCAGGGATGGGATCCCTAAGGACCCGTACCGTAGACGCCATGGGCCGGCAGAGGAGGGAAGGATGACTCCAATGTTGCCCCCTTTCGTACGACCAGGCTCGCTGCAGTCACCCACCTTTTGCTGAATGTTATGCTATCCAAGCGTTTTCTATCGCATCTGATTTTGACCCTCAGCTGATGCCGAAAATACAAAACCAGATCACGATGAGAAAAGTTTGCATCGTCATACAATCCCTTGTTTCGCGTCGTTCAAATCACCATTCGGGCTACAGCTAGGATCGCGAGAAACACCACACGCTTCTCACCATGAAACGGAGGAAGAACGTTGTCTACGACGTAACCAACGTCGAGCAGCACAAGCTTTTTGGGTTCGATGCGAGCCGTCCACTCCCCGACGTGATCCCAAAACGGGCGGACTCGCTCGCAGTAGTAGAAGGCGTGCTCAGCCGTTTCTTCCAACCCACTGCCGCAGCGAGGGCAATCAGGCATGTCTGCCAGGCCCGCTTTGTAGTTCAAGTCGCGAAGGGGCAACGCATTCCGTGCAAGTCGCCAGGTGAGCGAGAACTCGGAGTTGTTCAAGAAGCTCGATCCTGGCGCCCAATTCCAGTGAGAGCGGATCTCCTCCGCCGTCCAGCCGTGCCGCTCGCTGAGAGGATCAGAAGCGGAACCCACCACTAATTCCCGATACAGTTCCTTCCGAGGCCATGAAAGGTCACTGGACCCAAGAAGGTTACAAAGGGCCTTTCGGCACTCGCGGACAAACAGTGCTTCGCCCAAAGGCCTACGTCGACCTTCAGCCTTTGGGTCTGAGTTGAGGCGAGGAAAAGTCCGACTCGCCTTTCGTCTCCACACTGAGTCCCCTGTCAAGACACGGCCCAGATATGCAAGTCTTTCAGCAAGCCAGTGGCTCTCCAGATCAGGCATACCCAGACCCCCGTTGCGAGTACGTTGGATACAGACCTGCCTACGGACCATCGGTCTTGCACCTCCCCAGAGCAATCTGGAGAGGGATCGTTGCAGTGCCAACCGATGTGCCTTAGGCAGAAGAAGTACAGCCAATTGGTAAAGGATCAAGGGGAAGACGTACGTGGCGCACGCCTCCGCCCTGCCCTTTAAGGACAACCTCCTTGAAAGCCAGATTCCCACCTGAGCATTCACCTTAGCATGTACTTCCGACCAATTTCGCTCCAGTTGGAGGTCGGGCCCAAACCACACCCCGAGGATGCGGATGGGTCCGCCACTCCAGCGGAAGGGCCCTGGAAGAGTATTGCTACCCCTCCAAGCACCGAGCCGCAAACCTTCGCTTTTGTCAAAACTGACCTTGGCCCCTGCAATCCGCTCATACTCGACAACTGCCTCAACAAATAACAATTTTCAACAGTAACTTACTTTTCGATAGTCGTAAAAAATGAACGCAATCCAAAACTGAGGAGTAGGCTTATTCCCAGACTGATCTCCACTACTGCCATATATGGTAGATAGAACAGCTCATTATGCTGAAAAGATAGGTGATACCCAACAACTACAAATCCTAGAAGCCTTAAATATGAAAACAAAAACACCTAAAATCAATTGAAATTATTTTGAAAATAGTGACAATGTTTTGAAATGCGTTTAGTTATTTTTTTATTTTTATTTTTTAAATATTTCATATTTCTGGATAATATTCTATTTTCATTGATAGCGTTCTGTTTTTAAATTCATCAGCATCTCAGTTTTAACCAACTCTGCATTTATGTAATTTTGCTATGTCATAAAAAGCCTAAAAACTTTCAAAACTCCTTAAAAACACTCATACATGCAAGCAACCCCTGATAGAATAGCCCATGAAGGGTCTGAAAATGTTCAGGACAATTTTGGTAAATTAATCCACCAATTCCAACCTTAAACCAAAACACTTCTCAGGAAACTTGAAAGGATATTTATAAAACTGTATACACAAAATGTGTCTTTATTGTTTAATCAAACATGCATAAATATGTGTGTGTGTGTGTGTGTGTGTGTGTGTGTGTGTGTATATATGTGCATAGGTATATATATATATATGTACATAGATATATATAGATGTGTGTTTGTGTGTAACATGTATGTGCACACCTACGTATATGTGTATATATGTACATGGGTTTATATATATATGTATATGTAATTGTGCATACATATATATATATATATATATATATATATATATATATATATATAGTGATAGCAAGTTATTGTTCATTCAAGTTTCGTTGAAGACCCCTAAACTTTCTTTTATTTATGATCTTCTTATACTTTTCTCTGACTTTCTTGTTAGTTTCTCAGTATCAGGGTCCAATTAATTGAAGAAAATGCCCAAGATTTTTCTCCCAAGTGCTTTCAATCATATCGATTGATCATCTTCAGGGAAATTATTTTTTTGTATGTATTATTGGTTTTTTTTTTTGTAGTTTGGGTGCGATATTTATTTTGTTGGAAGAGCTTATTACTGTACATTATTATTGTATATTATTATAGTACATTATCATAACCCCCCCCCGAGGATGCTCAGTCAATATAATCAAATGTACTTGGGTAAAAAACCCAGGGCAACTTCTCTATCAATTGGACCCTGATATACAGAAATTACCCAGAAAGCTAGAGAAAAAACATAAGATTATAAAAAAAGAACATTCCATTATCTTTAACAAAACTTCTATAGACAATATATATATATATATAGATAGATAGATAGATAGATAGATAGATAGATAGGAAAAAATGGAAATAAATCTGACGGTATGAAAATGTACTGAAATGAAAAAACACAATGTCTTCAGAGGATGATTTCATTTGTAGAAGTATTTGCCAATATTAAACATTTTGGTTTTTAGACCTTCATCCAAGTGTGTAAGTTATTAAATGAAAGCAAAAGATGAGAAAGTTTTAAAGCATTCAATTTTCATTGGTAGCATTCTGTTTCAGATTTATGAAATTTAATTAGCATCGTAAAATTTATTCAAAGAAAAAAATGTCATGCCATACCAATCTATCTATCTATCCATCTATCCTTATTTATATTATTTTGTTCAAATCAAATCTATCTATCTATCTATCTATCTATCTATCTATCTGTTCTTATTTATATTATTTTGTTTATATCTACCTATTTTAAAAACTCCATTACAATGTCAGACTAGTTCTTTCTATCTCTCTTGGTTCATTTGATCATATCTGGATTGTAATAAAAAATATGTTGGTGAAACTTCTTGTAATTTAAACAGTCAATTTATGAACATATAAAGGATTTGAAAAAAGGAAACACAAATAACAGTTTGGTCAGACATAATTTAGAAACTAATCACAACTTTAATTTTAAAGATTTCAAAATGTTAGTTTAGATACAAGATAAAAGAATGTTGGAAAATTTTTGAACCTCATATTATTTCAAATCACATTTTCAAACAGAGGTCTGGTTTTTCAATCTATTTCCTTATTTAGTCAAATTAGTGCCCCAAAAATTACAAAATCCTTTATTTGAAATGATTTGGCTTTATCATTTAGGAATACTGAGATAGATGGAGAGATAGATAGACTAATCAGCAGACTGTGAGAGATAGAAAGAAGCAGATATTGATAGAGTTTGATAGATGCGTTACGGAATGTTTGAGATAGGTATACGAGGCTCATTAAATAAGTTTTCGGACTTTTTTCATATGGGCACTTTTATTGATAGTACACACATGAAACTCTAGTCCCCTTCGAAGTAATCTCCTCTGGCTGCAATGCACTTGTTGTACCGTTCCAACAACTTCTGAAAGGCCCCATGTAAGTCCTCTTGTGTGAGCATGTCAATCACCTTCGTCACAGCCGCTTTCATCTCCTCAATTGTCTCATAACGACAGCCTCTGAGCTTAAGGAATAACCAAAAGTCACAGGGAGCAAGGTCTGGACTATAGGGAGGGTGAGAAACTGTCTTGATGCCCATTTGGTCAAATAGTCTGTGACAGGGATGGAGTTGTTGACTAGTGCACTGTCCTGCTGGAAATGCCACTGAATCAATTTGAAGAGTGCTGGCCTCTTTCCTAGGAATCACTTCCTGAACTCCCTTAAAACCTCAACATAGTAACCCTAACCCTAACCGTTTGGCCAATCAACTCTGGTGTATTGACTTCCTTACCCCTCCTACACCTCTCATCATCCCTCACAGACTCCCTGCCTTCCTTGAATCTCTTATGCCACTCAAAGACTGATGCTTGATTCATGCAAGATGGTTGAAAAGCAGGCTGAAGCATTCCATACTTTTCTGTGGCATGTTTTCCACGTTTAAAACACAATTTTATTGTATATTGTTCTTCTAAAGTGTCCTCACATCCAGATTGCATTTTTGAAATTCACCAGCTGTGACAATCAGGTTTTAGTAGGGTGTATTCCAATTGCTGCTGTAGCTATTCATTTTAACCTGAAATCCTAAAAATTGGTCATAAGATGTATAGCAATAACATACTGAGTCTGCAACAATTTTAAATGCTTGTACAAAAAAGTCTGGAAACATATTGAAGTCACCACGTATATTTTTAAAAAATACATAAATATGATCATAGATGGATAGATAGACAGACAGATATGATATGAATTCTTTTTTTAAGGAAACACATTACATTTTTTTTAAATTTCAAACCCTAATTACATTACATAGATTTGAAAGAGAATACCACCAACAGGAAAAGAATGTTTAAAACTTTCTCATTTTTTTGTTTCATTTAAAAATTTATATGCCCTGATGAAAATTTAATGTTTTCACATTTAAAAACTGAAACATATTTTATTCAAACTATGAATAAAATCATCCTTTGAAGACCTTGTGTTTGTACATTTTCATTCTATCAATTTTTTTCCAGTCATCCAAGATATATATATATATATATATATATATATAATACAAATGATATTATATACACATATAGCTGGAAAAAAACAACTGTACAGCCAATAAAGCATTCATCAGATGACTAAACATAGTTTCAGTACCAAAACCTTATTACCATTAACCCAAAGCATACCAACAGTATTTTATAATACCACCAGACTTTGTTGGTTTATCTTAACATCATGAGAATGACAGATCAAGATGCAGCCTCTTTGTATAATCCTTTGTTGTATTCATAAACATCCAATGTGATGGACAACAGACAGGAACTTGCCCACACTCCTATTTATATTCTCTCTCTCTCTCTCTCTCTCTCTCTCTCTCTCTCTCCTCTCTCTTTCTCTCTTGCTGCATGGTTAGATAGCAGCAGAAGTGAAGCAAAATGAACTGTCAACACAATTAAAAGTCAGAGGATAATTTTGGTTGGATAAATCCATCCAATCAGAGAATAGAGAAATTGTGGGAATGCCAACCAATTTTGACCATGTGATGATTTTTCCTAAACATGACAGTTGCTGAAAATGGATTGAAAGGAGATGAACTTATGTGGTAGCACAACAAAAAAAAAACCTGCCAGTAATCCAAAAAAAACTATGAAGGGAAAAAAAGGGAGGGATGATAAAAATTGACAACTGAAGCAAAGTCATGCACAAGGAAAAGTTTGAAAATAAGGAAATCATGAAGTAAGCACTTCTTTGTGCTGGAAAAGCAGTGGAAGAGAAACTTATGTACACAATCCTGGCAATTATGGAGAAAAATAGCAAAAACAGAAGAAAGATAACTTATTCACCAGACTTCTTTGGTTGACTCACGGTGTACACATTTTTGAGCACTGAAATGACAGTGAAAGAGAAAATCCCATAATACAATTCTGTCTATCATGGGTAAAATAATGAAAACTGGAGAAAAATAGCTTACTCATCAAACACTGAACCTGAAACCAGCTGTAGAACATTCCCAATGAGCAACTCAACTATATCAACTACTTCACAAACAAACTACAAAACCAAGAGAATAAAAAGATAAAAGAGAACAAAGAAAGAATAAATTAAAATGTATATTTAAATTCAACAACACAAACAGCCTTTTCTACTAAGTACTCTTTTTCCCTTTTGGAGAACCTAAATGTGACATATTTCACTTAATTTGCTTTTCTTCCTTTTCATTCATTTCCCTTTATTCTGAAATCCTGTTGCTTTTAATAAAATTCTATTAATTCAATTTATCTCTGTGTCTGTCTCTTAAATGTTGTATCTATCCACTTGTGAATAAAGAAGGAGACTCAGAGAAAGTAAGATGTGACCTAAACATTCCATCTATCTTATTTTATTTTATTTTTTGTTTATTTAATTGTCCACTCAAATGATGTAGCCCTATCAACTGCCAAGGGGAACAACTGTTGACTTTTCACCCAAGATCTGTGACACCAATAAAAAAGCATTGATTCAATGATACAAGATTTGAATTAACTGACATGATTCATCATTTCACCAGACATGAACAAGAATAGAATTTCTGTGAAATTCCCATGCAAAATTAGTGAATAAGATCTCAGTAATAAATCCTCAACACGGTGATGTTAATTTCAATTGTATAAAAAGAGGATCAGTCAAAATAATGTTCCACATTCTTTAAGTTCAAATTACTATTTTTTAAATTGGTAACCTGTACCAATAAACATGGAGGGGAACTTTTGACTCAGGATCCCTTAATTGATTTACCATCTCTCTCTCTCTTTCTCTCTTTCTCTCTCTCTCTCTACATCTATATATCTTATAAATACATACGCACACATGCACACACACACACACACACACACACACACACACATATATATATGTATATATATGTATATAAAATATAGTATATAAAATACTTCTTTGTGTATGTGGACATTAATATTTTTCTTTGACTTTTATTTACCTATATATGAATGTATTCTCCCCCCACACACACACATCAAGATACATATAGATATACAGATGCATATACATACATATAAATACGTGGATAGATCGATAGATTGATGGCTAGATAGATTGATAATTATAAAAATATTGAGGTAGAAGAAGAAAACTATATGACCTAAATAAATATACCCAAATAATTTATATAAAATGTATTTCTACTTTTTAGGATATTCACTCAGGTAGTCATATGATTCATAGCAGTTAATGGATAAATAAATAAATTCTCAACTTGCATATAGATATAAATGTAAGAAATAAATGCATCAGTCATGAAGGGGAGTACTTGTAACTATTGAATTTCAAATTCATTGATTTGGAAATGTATGTTATCTGTCAGCCTGAGGAACAACCAAAACCAACCAACCTGCCAAAGAGAAACCATAAAAATCTTAGATATATATATATATATATGTGTGTGTGTGTGTGTGTGTGTGTGTGTGTGTGTGTGTGTGTGTACACATAAATATACGCACATAATATGCATGTAAGAATATATTCACAAAACATGCAATCATAAATATATATATATATTCACACATGCTTAAGTCCAAATGAATATGAGTGTGTATTTTTAAATGTGGGAGTGTGTGTTTGAGTACATGTGTGTGTTCTATGTTGATAGGGAGTGTGTGTTTGAGTACATGTGTGTGTTCTATGTTGATAGGGAGGGTGTGTTTGAGTACATGTGTGTGTTCTATGTTGATAGGGAGGGGGTGTGTTTGAGTACATGTGTGTGTTCTATGTTGATAGGGAGGGTGTGTGTTTGAGTACATGTGTGTGTTCTATGTTGATAAGTGTGAGTCAGTAGGTTTGTCTGTTGTGAGGTTGAGAGAAAGGATTGTAAACTGAGGTAGAGATAAATATACAAACAGATGTATATATACTTATATACATGAATATATATTTATTCTAGATCTATACATATATATAAGTATACATATATATATATTTACATATGCACACATATGTATAAGCATATATATATATATATGTATTCACACATGTACACATATGTAAAAGCATATGTACACATATGTATTAGCATATATATATATGTACACATATATATATGTATGCATGTATAAGCATATATATATATATATATATGTTCACATATGTATAAGCATATATATATATATATATATATATATATATATATATATATATATATATATATATATATATGTACTCACACACACACACACACACACACACACACACACACACACACATATATATATATATATATATATATATATATAATCATAGGTCCAGTGGGTAGAGTGTTCACCAATGGTCTGGGAGACCTGGTTTCAATCCCAGGTCGTGTCATACCAAAGACTTTAAAAAATGGTACTTGTTACCTCCTTGCTTAACACTCAGCAATATAAGGTATGTATCTAGGGAAAAGTGGAGCAATCCAGGAAAAGTAGTAGCACCCTCCCCTACACTTCTGTGTAGTAGCTATTGAAAAGGGAGCCTTCTGGTTGCCCTTACCTACAGTCGCAAACTTTTTACTTTAAATATAATCAGCCATATTCACATACACTTTCATGAACAAACAATCATATCGATACATCCATGCTGAAAAAAATGCATAAATGCATTCATGCTGTAGATGAGTTTTTGACCAATGGGATCCAAACACTGGAACATCGATGTAAGAAGTGTGTAGATCATGAGGAGGACTATGTTTTAAAATAAACCTCATTTGGTCACATTCCATGAGAGTATCTTAGTCAGCCAATGAATTTTTCAGACAACCCTCGTATATATGAATTATATGTATGTATGTGTTTGTGTCTGTGTCTGTGAGCAGGCATATATGCGTATAAATATGTTTGTCCATTCACTCATATATTTATTAATATATATGCATGCATGTGTATGCTTACAAATAGGATTGACATATGCACACATATATGTGTTTATATGTATATATGTATATGTGTATGTATGTGTGTTCATGCATATATATGTGTGTGTGTATATGTATATATATATACACACACACACACACACACACACAAATATATATATATATATATATATATATATATATATATATATATATATATATATATTTGAATGTGTTTTTATAGATATGTATGTTTTAGTTAAAAAGAGTGTTAATTTATTCATAAGGAAGCCATTTTGTTTTCCTTTCCTCACAATATACATTATGTATTATTTCTCCTTTTTGTTGGTTTAAATTTTAAGTTTGACAAATACTGCACTGGAAATTTTCACTTAAGAGTTGGAACATTCTTCTTTAATTCTTTAGACAAATTATAATGTGAAGTGCATATTTCTTTCATATTTATTGAATGTACAAAGAAATGAATTTTCCCACAAACACAAACATTGATATGGACTTGTGTATAGTATGTGTATACTAGTGTATTCTTTATTTACTCAAACTTATAAAATAACTAATCTATTTTCACCCACATATGTTTTTTCCTACAGCCATATAGTAGCCATTCTATTGGATAAAAGTATGTTGGCACTCATTAATTAAACCTCTTTTCAGTGTATAATGAAAACCTTCGAACCCAGACCCCAGACTGGCCTCCAAAAATAAAAGTTCTACAAATTGTTGATAAAACAGTATCACTAGTTTTTTTCCATTAATAACCAGAAGACAATTAACTACAGTATTAATATTCTATAGACAAAAACACAACAAATGTCTTCAATTTTTCTGTCTATAAATGGTCTCCGTAAAGCTTGATGGCAATTGCATAAGAAAGCTGTGTGCTGTATTGAACAAATCCTGGAAGCAGCATCTCACAAAGCTGCAGCTATACAGCCACCTGCCTCCCATCTCTGGAGGGGTTGGATACATTTACATACAATATCCTTTTTGGGGATTTCCATCAACTATTTGTGGTATTCTCCCTAATCTAGTCCTCTATTTGAAATCTCATTTTCAATGTCTCTTTTAACTTTAGAAATGTCAAAAGAAGCCAGATCTGGACTGTATGGAGGCTGATGAACCTAGAGTATACAATCTTTTTGCCAGAATGTTCAGGAAGTTTCTTAACAGTTGCATGCATAACAATTTTTTTATAATATAATGCATACATAAGACAAGGATATCAAGGTTTGTGTAGATGGCTTTGAACCATTTAAAGATCTTGTTTTGATAATAATAGCTTTTATAATGCACTCTGACAATTCCTCTGTTTTTTCCAAATTAAAAATAAAAAACTACCAAAAAACCAATAGAAACTAACAAGTGGATGAAAGTTATTATGCATGACTTATTTAAATCATGTGGGCACTGATAATTTATTACATGTGAGTATGAATTTCTAATTTATTATTACTTGTACATAATTACAAGGTGGAACGATAAAATTGTCATCCTAAAGAAAACAACACTACAGCTTTATTTTAAAACTTGTATTGAAAAAATCAATTCAGGTAACTTGATTATGTAGTAGAGCTGATATCTATTCAATGTAGCCACCTTCAGCCTCAATCATTGCCTCGATACGGATCCGGAACTGGGAGTATGCCTTTTCTACAAGCGCCAGTGGGAGGTCGGCGAATACTCGGCAGATGGCAGCGATCAGGCTGGCTTTGGTGTTGTGGGAGGTCATGTTCTGGACGTATAACGAAACGAAGTAGTCCAGCGGGTTCAGGTTGAGGGAGGAGGGGGGCCAGTGAGAGAAGGGTACAAAGTCGTAGCACTCCTTCTGAAGCCAAGCCTGGGTCTCTTTGGACTTGTGGGCTGACACCGAGTCCTGCTGCCACACCCAGGGTCTGCCACCGGCCACCTGATTGCACCAGGGGATCACCACACTCTTCAGCACATCCAGGTACACTTTGGTGTTGACTTTCAAGCCGACTTCGAAGATGTGAGGTGGCATAATGTGGCCCTAAAACCACATCAAAGACCATAACTGTAGCCGGAAACTTTGTTTTCATCACCCTGGGCATGTTGAACCGTCTGGATTTGCATTTTGAGGGTGCTGGCAATGGTCCTGTTGTCATAACTTGGATTGGTAGAGAGCAAGGTTGTATAGTGGTGCATCTCTGATCTCGCTCGTTAAACATTGTGTCACTTTCAGATATGATAGAAGGCTCCTATCACTCTTGGGATTTGTACCCAACTGGCCAACTAGTAGATGGTCTGCAACAAAAAAAGAAAACTGGTTTTCATTTAACAGAAATGGAATCACGTTGTCTTTTCTAGGGCGACAATTTTATTGCTCCACCCTGTATTTTTTTCAAATTCATTTGAAAGACTGGCCAAAATTAGTTTTTTCAATTATAGATTTTCACTTTGTATAGTTTTTTGCTCTCACTTATTTTTTAAATGTTATTTTTTCATCATTTGCCAAATGATATCATTTACCAATGATATATTACATCATATTACCAAAAAATTAGTGTCTATATACAAAAGATTTTATTATGTTTCTAACAAAAATGCATAGCCAATGATGATGACTATAAAAATGAAATAACAAAAAACATTGTTTGTAGCTGAAAACTTGCTCTATTCAATGGTGTTATTGTGTGCCAAACATACAAACTTAGATCAAGATTGAATCTTACTGTGGCTGAGAGTGTGGGTAAATGCAGATAAAAATCATTTCCTATTTTGGATTTCTTCTACAAGAATATTTCCCAAATGAACCACCAAGTTTTATAAATCTGTTAATTTCAGTATTACTACTACACTTCCATAGCCTTTTTGGTGGTATGTCTGGTGTCATTCTGATGAAACCAGTAATTAAAACCGTGATTAAACACATTTACTCTTTATTGCTCCTAGGAGGAAAAGGTATTTGTCACTTCCATAAATTTTATCACCTACTTATTTGCCTATTCCCTGATGGTGTAAACGTATATAGCTACATCAACTAATTAAAATTGCAAGTAAACACATTTACTTTCTATTATTCTTCAGCAAAAAGGACATTTAAATTTTATCGCCTACTTATTTGCTCATCAGAAGATGGTGTAAAAGCATATGACTAATTGACTGCCTTTGTGACAGTACTGATCCACAGCCTTTCTAGTTTCACTTGCAGACCAATCTCTCCCCACGTTGTGTTTGCTTTAATAAAAAAGAAGTCCGCTACATTGTCAGTTGAAACTGTAGAAGCCAGGGGTCAACGGTCATATCCACAAATTACATTCATAAATTTTAGGAAATATTCTATATTAAATGAGTTCCAATAATGGAGACCAATACTGTACATACAAATAAGGAAAAGTAACAAAAAAATAATAAGGTCAAAATGAGTGAAATGAGGCAAATGACTCAGATAGATAGATAGATGGATAGATAGATAAAAATTGACAGAGGTAGATTGATTGGAGGGAATTGACTGAGATAGATAGATAGATAGATAGATAGATAGATAGATAAAAATTGACAGAAGTAGATTGATAGGGAATTGACTGAGATAGATAGATTGATAGATAGATAGTAGGGCATTCTGGAAACTCAAATTTTTATAAATCAAAAACCTGAAGAGAGTTTTATGACAGAGAGGCTAAACATGGTGATCTTTGTTTTTGTCTTTTTATGCACATGTGTTTTGTATATATTACAATGTGTACAGTCCTGAAAGAGGACACAGTAAAGACAAAAAATAGCATCACTTTTGAAGTAAAAAACATGTATAAGTGAACTCATACTTTCATATAATTTTAACTGAAGAACATCAGAAGAATTATCCTCTATTTCAAGACAAAAACAGATAATAAAAGCTAAAGAAATGTTCAGAAATAGGATATCATTTTATATCACAGATATCATCTAATTGTTTCATAATGTTTTTCTTAAACCTTGTGTTATATATTGACTCTCGACCGAGCCGTCAATCAAGAGATACACTCGTGTAAATTAGCAGAAGAACAGCAGAAGTAGGTGGGGGTTAGAAAATAATATAACCAAGTGCCCGGATGGTTTGAGACAGTCAGAGACAGGATGCCAGCATGAGAACCAGCTTGCAGACTGAGGGCTTTGTGGCCCTCAGTGACCCACAATTGAGCAACCCCAAGCCAAGATGTGAAAGAAGTGCTGCTATGGTCGAGGAAGAATTTGGTTCAATATTGCAGTCCGTCTCTGTCTCCAATTCATCTCTCACACACAACAAACATCACCTTTTCGAAAATAAAGTGTGAGAGATTTATATTTTTATAAAGAAGTGTATTCGTTTGTTATTGAAGTCATCATTACAGTTGATTATGGTTGTGAGTATACAACACTTGGAGTGTCTTTCTTTAATATTCAGCCAGGTAACAGTCAAAGAAAATGCCCAAAGGATTTGATTTTAGCACTTTATTATATCCGTAAGAAGACAATAAATAATTGTCTTCACTTGAATTTGGTGTATGTTGGAAATTTTTTGGATTTGAGAATCCTTTTTCCTTCCTTAACGTCTCTTTAAACAGTAAAACACCTTACTGTTATGTCCTAGTTCTTTGACCAAAGTACTGTATCAGAAAAAAACAAAAACAAAAACAGACAGTGAAAGAACTGAACCATTTTCTATTATTACCACAAATCTAAAGGTAACTTCAATGGGTTAGACACACATAGGAAGTGATTATCTTCCTTGATTCTTGTTGTCAAAGTTCCTTTACTTATGGTGAAAAGTCATGATTTTCGGGAAGGAAACTCTCAAAAATAATTTAAAAAATTAGAATTTTCTTTTCCTTGATAATAAAAATTCAAATATTTACTGATGGAAAATAAAATGCCTCGGAGATAACAGATTAAAAAGAAAATCAATGTAGATCCTTCTAATTGTATTTAAAAAAGTAAAGAGAATAAGTCTTTAAATAAATATCAGATCCTCAAATTAGAATGGGAATAAAATATGAGATTATGTGGGACTTCAAGGAAAGCAAGATTAGAAATGTCATGTAATATTTATAATATAAATCGGTCAGTGTCTTCCCCAGAATTGTAAAATGAACCACTTTGTATTTTCTATAGAAAATGGAATAATATATACACATTTATATTTTAAAATAGGAAGGTCCACGAAGAGATTTGTATTTTTTGAATTTATCTAAATATTCAAATAAATTCAAAAAATAGAATTAGATGAATAAATTCAAAAAATACAAATCTCTTCGTGGACCTTCCTATTTTAAAATATATCCTTATTCTTTCTTTGGACTTACAACAACCATCTTTAAATATACATATATATATATATGTATATATTTTCTATTGAATTTTAAATATTGAGAAACATATATATATATATATATATATATATGCATGTGTGTGTATATAAACACACACACGCGCACACACGCGCACACACACACACACACATATGTATAGGTTGATAGACTGATATGAACAGATAGAAATATATTAGTTGGTTGAAAAGTTCATAGGCTGACCAAGATACTCTTCATGAAATGTATCTATATGAGGTTTATTTTTTAACTTAGTCCCTCTTTGACCCACACATTTTTTCCATCAGTGTTGAAATACTTAGATCAATTGATAAAAAGTCATTAACAGCAGATATGACATCATCATATGAACTTTTCAGCCTATTAACTATTCAGCTCACCCTCATAGATAGATAGATAGATAGATAGATAGATCTGAACAGACAAAAAGTCATATTTACATCAATGTTAAAAGCTTGAGAAGGTAAATATGTATATTTACAAAACTGATCTTAAGTTCTGTGACTACATGGAATATTTAAACATAAAATCACACACATACATGGACATATGCGATTGGTTCAAAATACTTGCATATCATTGAGGAAAATTTCTAAAATTGATTGTTATTCACAATGTTTTCTCATATCATATTTTATATTTTAAATTTCACCATGGCAAAAAGTTTGTATGCAACACTAAATTTAATTTCAGGAATTGTTTTTACTCTAAAATTATCTTCCTTTCTAGACAGTTAACTTGGTCTCTTTTCTTATTCATGTAAGTTTTGACTTACAGAGGTGGAGAGTCCCCATGGTGTAGAGGCTAATATGCTAGACGATAACATTGTAGTAAGCACTATAACATTAACTTTCAGAGTAATATCTTTAGGAAAGACATGAAACCCTCTTTTCCCCAAGCTATGAGTTAAATAGTGGCACAATTGTCTTTTGGTTTGAGTGTGGGTCATGGTTTGTGAGCAATATTGAACAACTCTTGGAGGCAACACCCTACAAGGCACCAACTATATGGCCACCTGCCTCCCATCACGAAAACTATCCAAGTTAGATGAACCAGACATGCTGGACATTGCTGGAGAAGTAGGGATGAGCTCATAAGTGATGTACTCTTATGGACCCCTTCAAATGGCCATGCAAAAGCAGAACGGCCAGCTCAAACCTACATACAGCAGCTCTGTGAGGATACAGGGTGTAGCCCTGGGGACCTACCGGAAGTGATGAATGATATGGAGGGGTGGCAAGAGAAGGTCAGGGATATCCATGCTGATGGTGCGGCAAGATGATGATGATTGTCTTTTGACAAAGATAGCTTAGGCATGAAATAATCCCTTGAATATTGATATGTCATTAAACAAAGTAATCAAACCTCAACTTATAGAATGAAACATTTTGAAATTCAGATTCAACCAATTGTTTTTGTTTTTAGACTTTTGGCAAATAATGTTTTAAATAATAAAGGAAGTTAATCTTGACTCACAATTTTACTATTTAAAAAAGGATATAAAGCAAACAGTCAAAGTACCTCAAGAATGGTTTAGATTATACAAAATTGTTTGCTTGGAAAGTTAAAACCCAGAACCTCATCAAATATCTATATGAACTGCATCAAAAGTAACAAAAGAATTATGCAGAATTAGAAGTTTCACTTTATAGAATGACATAAATTACCTTATTGTACTGAGTTTTTGTCAGTGATTGAGATATGTTGTAATTCTGCTAAATATCAATGATGGACTTACAGATGATTGTTGGGAAAAATATGCCACATAATTTTTATCAAAAGAGATTTTTAAAAAATAGAAACGAATTTCATCTTGCTCTAAGGTTGATTTTATATTTGTTGATAAGTAAAAAGTTTGTTATTTGATAGAAACTTTTTCCTATTTGATAAAGATTTATTAATAACATGCAAATTTGAAAAGTTTCCTCAGGCTGATACAGACTTTTACAACTTTGTGAGCATATATATATATATATATATATATGAAGGAGTTCTGTCTGTTTTTGTAAGTTTGCATCAACTTGAAAATCAGAAAATAGATGCTATTGAGCATTTAAATCATAAATATACTTTAATATGTTTATAAGTACAAAATTTAGTTTTTAATCGTTATGATTAAATAACATAATTCAAGAATTAAAAATCAATCAATTTGTGGAACTCTTCACAATTTTCATAAGTAAGTACCAAATGCAAATCTTCTTAAAACCCGCCATTTTTTAGATATCATGGATTCCATTGAGGAATTTTGTATTTGATACATTTTTGGAAATTATTGTTTTGTAATTTAGTATGAAATTTTAAAGAAAGTTCTTATTTTTTTGGAGAACAAAAAAATCATGAAAGTGTTTCAAACCAAGTGATACCTTTTTTAAGATAATATTTTGAATATAAACAAAAAAATGAAATTGTAATGCAAAAAATTCTATATTTCTTTTATTTCTGTCTTCTTTTAATTGTAAGGACATATTTTTATTTTTTAGCTTTTTGTATTATACCTACTGATAATGTTATATTTTTAGCAGGTAAAAAAGAAAAAAACACACAAAAATTAAATGATAGCATTGTTTATCAATAACTCAAAAACTGATTTTTTAAATGAATACTTTTCCTATTTCTTAGACCAAATTATATTAATTTTTAATCAGTGAAACTCAAAAGCTTTAAAAAAAATACAATAAACAAATACTTTCGTTTGAATCAATATGCAAAATTTTCCATTTAAAAATAAGGACTCATTTTTCATTCTTAGCTTCTTTTTATGGTAACATTTTTATTGGGAAAAAAGAAAATAAATCAAACACGTAAAATTTTTATCACTGTAACTCAAAAAGCAACTGAGAAATTAATTTAAATTTTTGTAATATTTTTTAAATGTCTTTAGAAAAATAAAATAATAACATTTCAAACCTTTCATGAGTTTTTAAAAATTATATTTAAATATTATTTTTAAAAATTCATGAAAGTTTTGAAACATTATCATAATTATATTTTTTCTAAAGACTTTTTATCAAAATAACAAAATATTCCCAAAATAGAAGAATATATATCTATATATATATATACTCCTTGCAATGGATTGAGCCCTATAGTGAGGAAATTTCCCAGCTGTCACATACGATTAAATACAAAAGGTTTTCTCAAGAAGTGAGCACTCTAGTAGCCAATAAAATATATGTAGAAAGTGATACGTAAAAAATTCCTTTGCTTACACTGAAAATGATTATAGCCCTTGAATAAGATCTCCGACTGATGTAAAGTCAGCTGTGTTTTGATGCCAGCTTGAAGCATCTCATGGGTCTAGCCATGCTTAAGAGTTGTGATACAATGATAATATATATATATATATATATGTGTGTGTGTGTGTGTGTGTATGTGTGTGTGTGTGTGTGTGAATGTGTGTGTGTGTGTGTATGAGGTGCATGCGATATGTTTCCAGACTTTTTTCGTATGGCCATTGAAAATTGTTGTTGACTCTTGAAAATTCAGTATGTTATTGCTATACATATTACGAGATGACTAACCAATTTTTATGATTTCAGGTTCAAATGAATAGCTACAGCAGGAATTCAAATACACCCAACTAAAGCCTGATTGTCACAGCTGGTGAATTTCAAAAATGCAATCTGACTCTTTAGAAGAACGATATGCAATAAAATTAAGTTTTAAACTTGAAAAAAATGCCACAGTAATGTATGGAATGCTTTAGACTACTTTTGGAGCATCTTGCATGAATCAAGCATCAGTTTTTGAGTGACATAAGAGATTCAAGGAAAGCAGGGAGTCTGTGAGGGATGATGAGATGTGTAGCAGGAGTAAGGAAGTCAATACACCACAGTTGATTGGCCAAAGGGTTTAGGTTAGGGTTAGGGTTACTATGTTGAGGTTTTAAGGGAGTTCAGGAAGAGATTCCTAGGAAAGAGGCCAGCAATCTTCAAATCGGGTCAGTAGCATTTCCAGCAGGACAATGCACCAGTCCACAACTCCATCCTTGTCACAGACTATTTGACCAAGTTGGGCATCGACAGTTTCTTAGCCTCCCTATAGTCCAGATCTTGCTCCCTGTGACTTTTGCTTATTCCTAAGCTTAGAGGCTGTTGTTATGAGACAATTGAGGAGATGAAAAAGGCTGTGATGAAGGTCATTGACACGCTCACACAAGAGGACTTCCATGGAGCCTTCCAGAAGTTATTGGAATGGTACAACAAGTACATTTCAGCCGGAGGAGATTACTTCGAAGTGGACTAGAGTTTCATGTGTGTACTATCAATAAAAGTGCCCATATGAAAAAATTCTGGAAACTTATCGTATGCATCTTGTATATATGTATATATATATATATTTGTATGAGTATATATATATATATATATATATACATATTATATATATATGTAGATATATAGATATGTATATGTATGCATTAAACATAAATATATATATATGTATATATATATATATATATGTACGCATATATATATATGTATGCATATATATATATATATATATGCATATATATATATATATATGTGCATACATACATATGTGTGTGTGTGTGTGTATGTACAATAAAATGAATTAATAAATACAAACAGATATATATGAGTATCATAAAACATAAGAAGCTTTTCACCTCCAGATATACATATATTAAGGTCATACAATAAATTAGTTGAATTTTGCCAGAGAAGTTGACAATAGGGAATACTATTAACTATAGTATATTTTTCTAAGAAAACAATAGTGATATACCTTTTCATGTCCTAGAAGACTGTCAGTATAAACTTCTTTACTCTCTCTCTCTCTCTATATATATATATATATAATAGCCCTTATGGTAAGAAAAAAAACAAAAACTGGCAAGTCATTTGAAGATGAAAATATACAACAAATCACTGTCAAGGAAAAAATATATATTGAAAAAAAAAGAAAAGGTCAACCTTGTCATACCAATTGAAAAAAATCAAAAGATATGCCAATTGGTTGATCAAAAGAAAAAACCACTGTTAGGGCTGCTAAGCTACAATGCAAAAAGTGCTCAAAACTAAGTCGAGCAAAATAGTAACAATAATTACTTAGTGAGTCAGGAACTAACCTACTACAGTTTCGGCTAAGTGGCTTATCAGAGTACCTAATCCCAGGATTAGGTACCCTAATGAGCTGCTTAGGTGAAACTATAGTAGGTTAGTTCCTGACTCACTAAGTAATTATCATGACTATATATATATATGTATGTATTAAAAGTAAAGTTGGCAACTGTAGTCTAGGGCAACCCAAAGTCACTTTTTAATAGCTACTATACCAACATGTAGGGGAGGGCACTACTCCATTCCCTGGATTGCTCCACTTAACTTATGATCTGTACCTTATAATGCTGAGTGTTAAGCAAGGTGGCATCAAGTACCATTTTTTGAGTCTTTGGTATGACTTGACCAGGGATTGAACCCTGGTCTCCCAAACCATTGGTAAACTCTGGCAAAAATTATGGAACTTGCACACTTCCAGGATATTCTCATAGGCCTTTTTATTTAACAGTAAATAAATTAATCATTGATAAGATGCTAATATTTTTTTTCTTTAATAGCTGAACATTCTATCTTTATAACATATATGTTAGATAAACTAGATTAAATTATTTAGATTAATGGTAAATTTTCAAGCCATGTAAAGGATAATATTATAGAAAAG
>OY757915.1:24215420-24350420 GCA_963585895.1 Sepioteuthis lessoniana | reverse complement strand
AAGGTATGAATCCAATTATTCTCCCTCCAGCTTGAGGTAAATAGTAGGACATACTAGGTTCTTCAGTCTTGGTGAGGCAAGAAGTCTAGGAGAAGGAAAACTCTGAATTCAAACCTGTTAAAGTCTGCTTAAAAATTGACCTTGTGTCATATCCTGCCCGAGCAGAAGGGTTGGAAAATATGATTATATAGCAATACTTGAAAACATTTAAATGTGTGTAAAAAGGTAAATATAACTACATAATGAACATGATTCCCTAACCTATAGACATAGACAAGCTCTCTATTAGTTAACTTGCTGTTTAAATGAATCGATCAATCAAAAATACTCCAAATTGTTTGATAATTTCTCTTTTTTCAAGTAGATATTGACATTACTTAACTAGATGAGTCAGAAATAGATATGCACTTCCATTCTGTAGTTCTTGGAGATTTTACAAGTATACAAATTGCTTTTGCAATACTGGAAGATTATTTCAAGTAAAGCTTTTGTTTTCCTCTCTTTCAATTATTAACAAAAATTGTTGCCAGAGATTTACTTAATTTAGTGTGACACAGGGTTACAGTAGAAACAGGTATTCTCAATTAGCAATGGTCTTCCTAGCATGATCTACACAGAGGCATTCAAAATAGACAGCTTTGTGTGGGGCAATAACACAACCACATTACTAATAGAATATACAGATAGATAGATATATAGATAGATAGTAAGAAATGGTATGTAATACTACTGACTCCCTGACTAGGGTAAAGAGCAAACCAACTTGGTGGCCATTGAAGGGCAGATTTCATATATTTTCTTTGAATACTCTATGAAAATTGACATGTAATAGAGTGGGGGCCTCTGTATAATACAATTTGTAGAGGAGCTGTATCATAGATTCACAGGGAAGCATGAGACCCAAGCACAAGCCATCTTCATACATATATATATATTAATAGACTTAAGCAGAAATTGAAGTAAATATACGAGGCTCATTAAATAAGTTTCCAAACTCTTTTCCAGTAGGCACTTTTATTGATAGTACACATATGAAACTCTAGTCCCCTTTGAAGTAATCTCCTCCGGCTGCAATGCACTTGTTGTACCGTTCCAACAACATCTGGAAGGTCCCATGGAAGTCCTCTTGTGTGAGTATGTCAATGACCTTCATCACAGCCTCTTTCATCTTCTCAATTGTCTCATAACAACAGCCTCTAAGCTTAGGGAATAACCAAAAGTCACAGAGAGCAAGGTCTGGACTATAGGGATGGTGAGGAACTGTCTTGATGCCCATTTTGGTCAAATAGTCTGTGACAAGGATGGAGTTGTGGACTGGTGCATTGTCCTGGTGAAAATGCCACTGACCCGATTTGAAGAGTGCTGGCCTCTTCTGACAGAATCTCTTCCTGAACTCCCTTAAAACCTCAACATAGTAACTCTAACCCTAACCCTAACCGTTTGGCCAATCAACTCTGGTGTATTGACTTCCTTACTCCTGCCACACATCTCCTCATCCCTCACAGACTCCCTGCTTTCCTTGAATCTCTTATGCTACTCAAAAACTGATGCTCGATTCATGCAAGATGCTCGAAAAGCAGTCTGAAGCATTCCATAGGTTTCTGTGGCGTTTTTTCCAAGTTTAAAACAGAATTTTATTGCATATCATTCTTCTAAAGTGCATTCACGTCCAGATTGCATTTTTGAAATTTCCCAGCTGTGACAATCAGGGTGTATTTGAATTCCTGCTGTATCTGTTCCTTTGGAGCTGAAATCATAAAAATTGGTCTGTCATCTCATAAGATGTATAGCAATAACATACTGAATTTTCAAGAGTGTACAACGATTTTAAATGCCTGAACAAAAAATGTCTGGAAAACTATTGAATGCACCATGTATGATAGATAGAGAGAGAGAGAGAGAGAGAGAGAGAGAGAGAGAGAGAGAGAGAGAGAGAGAGAGAGAGAAATTAATATGAAGTGACTGAAATAGATTGATGAAAAGATAGATAGATAAAAATGCTACCTGTGTTAATAAGCAAACCAAGTTCTGATGCAAAAATTATATTCTTAATTACAAAAATAGTCAGATAAATAAATTCAATTGTCACTCAAAAGCTACTTCAGAACTGATCAATCTTCTCTGCATCTTTCAGCTATTATAAACAACTACCTTTGATTAGACCAAAATTGTTCTACATTTCTTTGATTTCTAAATTAGGATATGTTTTATCCTAGTTTCTTTAAGTATCCTAGAAATTACTGTCGCAAGTCAACATCAGTTAATCAAATGCATTTTTTCTCTTGTTACTTTGCTATGATTGAAACAAGCAAATTCAGCAAGTGTGTTTGAAAATTTAGTCAAATGAAAAAAAACACATCTTTTTGTCTAGATTCTTAGTCGTAACTAAGCAATAAACATTTGTTTTCTGTCTAGATTCTTAGTCCTAACTAAACAATAAACATTTGCTTTCCATCTGGATTTTTTGTCCTAATTAAGCAATAAACTTTTGTTTTCCATCTGGATTCTTAGTCTTAACTAAACAATAAACATTTGGTTTGGTTTGGTTTGGTTTGGTTTTATGGCATATCAACTATTGTAGGTTATTTTATGCCAAATACATTTTTATCCATATAAAAAAAGTAAAGTTGGTGACCGTAGTCGAGGGCTACCCAAAAGCTCCCTTTTCAATAATTACTTCACGAAGGTTATGGGGAGGGCATTTTTAAACAATTCAGTTTAACTTGAGTACACAGTTTAAATGTCAAAAACAATTTTATTTCAAAATATTCATTTTAAGTCAATTTAGTTTAGCATAAATACGCAGTTTAAATGTCAAAACAGTTCTATTTCAAGCAATTCACTTTAGCATACGTACACAGTTTAGTTCTATTTGACCCATTGATAAGACCCTATCGGATGCTTCCACTCCGGGTCAGAGTGGACCTGGGAGCAATGACAATGAAGGGATACACTGCACTCCTCAAAGCTCCAGCATTACTGGAGTTTCACCATCAGATTGTTTAGTGTCATATCTAGGACATTCATTGGGAGAGTCTTACTCCTCCAGCTATGGATAGATAGTTGGATATACTGTGCTCCTTAACTTTGGTTTGGCAACTGGTCTAGGAGAAGGAAAACTCTTAATTCAAGCCTGTTGAACTCCACTTAGCCTTGTGTTGCATCCTGCTCTTGTGAAGAGGCTGGTAAGTACATACATGAATCTATGATTGTTAACTAAGGATGATTATAATTAGTTATTTGAAACCATACAACTGTTTGCAAACAAATGACTATTATTAAAAAGAAATAATTACTTGAAACCATATAAGAGTGATAAAAGTCTAAAAATTAGAAAAACACTAAGAATTTTGAATTTATCTGGTATTTTCTCTGTAGTAATATCTCATCTACTGAAAGTGATATCCATATATGCATGTGGAAATCTGATCTCTCTGACAGAATAAAATGGGGATTCTTCCAAGCTGTAGCCATGCCAGTACTACTGTGTGGCCGCACCACTTAGACTTTAACAAAATGCCTGAAGAAAACGCTTGATGCATACTGTTGTGAATAAATCCCTGAAGCAGCACTCAGCAAATGTACTGCCATTTACCTCTTATCTTACAAATCATACATGAAAGACAAGCAAAACATGCTTGGCTCTGCTGGTGAAGTAAGAATTAACTCAAAAGCATTGTTCCTCAATAGACTCCAGCACCAGCAATAACTTACATTCATCATCTCTGTGCAGATACTGGGTGTTGTCAAGAAGCCTTGCCATATATGCTGGCCAAGAGGGATGAATAGCAAAAGAGAGTCAAAGGAATCCATGCTTAAGTCATGTCTTGATGATGACAATGATGATGATCATCATCATGTCGTGCCGCTAGCACAGATATCCCTGACACTCCTTCGCCACTTCTCCCTATCGTTCATTGCCTCTGGCAGGTCTTCAGGGCTACCTACCGTATCCTCACATAGCTGCTGAATGTATGTTCAAGCTGGTCTTCCTGCTTTTGCCTGGCCATATGTGGGGGTCCATAAGAGTACATCACTTATGAGCTCGTCCCTGCTTCTCCAGCAGTGTCCTGCATGTCTGGTTCGTCTATCTTGGATAGTTTTCATGATGGGAGGCAGACACCCGAGAAAGGTTTAAGAATGTACCAGTTGAAAATAATGATCAAAACATCAAAGATAATTGCTAGTAAGAGTCGATTGATTCCTTTTGTTGGTACATAAAGTGCAATCAAAACATATTGTGACTAATACTTTCTATTTTCCAAATTCTGAAATTTGGATTTTATATTCTAATGAAGATGCATGCAGAGCTGAGCAACTTACTTGATAAAGTGATGATGTCTAAACTTTGGGACTGCTGTCTAGATATCTAGGCAAGTAAGTGACAATTTTTGATACATTTTTATCAATCATATTTAGCAACCCCTCCACTCGGCAGGATATGACACAAGGTCAATTTTTAAGCAGAGTTTAACAGGTTTGAATTCAGAGTTTTCCTTCTCCTAGACTAGTTGCTTCACCAAGGCTGAAGAACCTAGTCTTCCCTACTATTTACCCATAGCTGGAGGGAGGATAATTGGATTTTTATCAATAGTCACTATATTTTGGGAACAGCAGTTTTTAGTTAAATACAAGATTGTGTAAGTTCAGCAAAATGGTACCATGACGGTATTAGACCTAGCTCTATGTAAACAATACAAGGAATGCAAGAGAATACATCATATAAAACGTTGTGGTAAAAACAAGGAAGATGAGAATTCTAGTCTGAGTAATTTCTGGAATTATTTTATTTCATCTCAGAATTGTGAACAATACAACAGAGGCTAGCAAAGACGTTGTATGAAATATTGTAAAAACAACAAAGATGAGGATACTGGTATAATTTTTTAATTCCTTTGTCTTCCTTTAGCTATTGACAAAAATGTTTTAATTTTTCTGATTTTGTTTAACCATGTTCCAATAAGTATCATTTTACAAAGACAGTACATTAATAAATGCTATTATATTTTGAGGAGATATTTAAGAGAATATGAACAGACATAATTATAGGAAAAAGAAAGATCATTTTCATATTACTTGAATGTGATCCATTCATAAAAAATTGTTAAACAAATACAATAGTGAACAATGAAATGTAATTAACACCCCAAATCTTCCTCCCACCACTATCCCCAAAAAACAATTCCATCCAATCAATCCAATATAGCCTTTTTAATCTTTCCCTCCCGCAGACTAAACATGATGTATTCAGGTCCAGTAATTTATTGAGATCTTCTGTGCTGAATCATTCACAAAAATCTTTTTCATACATTTTCAAGTTCATGACTGAGTAATTAGCAAAGTATTATTCTAAATTTGTCTGCTGAGTGGCACAGTTTCCAAACATGTGTTTTTGATGAGTTGAGATTTGTTTTCAAAATGGTTTTATCAAAATTGGTAAGAGAAAAATTCCATTCTAATGCATCAGAAAAAAAAAATGATTCAATCCATATTTTTAGAAGAGAAAGATGCAAAGATTTTAAATTAATCCATTTTAATCACATAACAGAAAATTCTTAATGACTCAGTAGTAAAACAATTATCATATCAGGGGTCTTTGTCCAAAAAGTTTCACCTGATCAAATTAAGAAATCTTTCTCTTGAAAAGTAATTATTTTGTATTTTTGTGGCTACCAACAAATAAAATAAATAATTCTTATTTAGAATATAGTTTGAGATCTTTTAATATATTCTATTCTCATTATCATTTCAGAAAAAAATATTCAAACCAAACTTCTTTAAGATATAAAATCTAAAATTAATCTATTTAAATTACATTATAGAAAATCTGTTATTACAACTTAGAACATCTTGACTGTTTTTTTCCTTTGAAGAGGAGTAAGACTCTTCCCAAAGAGGTGTTCTGGATATGACTCTAAACTGTATCTGAGGGTGAGACTCCAGTTCTGAAAATCTGGGGAGTGTGAAGTGCTTCTTCATTGCCATTGAACAGAGTGGTAGTACCTGTTAGGGTCCTATGGAGAGATAGATCTGTTTTCACTTTTTTGTATTATGTGAGAATACTTAATTTCATATAACTGTGCCTAAAAATTAAGAAACTATATAAAAATGTAACTAAAACATACATTTTATGCAATTACCTAACCTCTTGGTATAAAATAACCCCGAACTTGTTGGCATGTCATTTAGATCAATCAATCAATCAGCAAATCCTCAATGACTCAAAGGTAAAACAATTGATAAATTTGTGATCTTTATTGTGGTAAAACTACATCCTGAACAAACTAAGTAATTTTTTCTAAAAGACTATCTCTTTCTGTTTTTCATGGCTAGTAAAAAAAAGCATAACTTTTTTAAAAAGCTTTAGCATCCGTACTATATTTTTAATAACATATATTTATTTTTAAAAGATGCTTTTTGAAATTTTTGTACATATTAGTTATCTTATTTAAAGAAAGAGTTGAATATTTTTGCACAAAAACTTAAAACCAAACTACTTTTTTTTTTGTCATACTTACTACAATAAAATAGACGCCAACTTCTAGAAAATGCATAACACAAACTGGCATTAAATATATGAAAAAATACTTCAGTACTTATAAACATACAAGTACTAAGATAGCATGAGTTATACAGGGTGTAGAAGCAAAATTAGGAATATTCTAGAATAATGATAATGACTCAATTGTAAAACAAGTTTGGTCTTAATTTTTAAAATAAATAACAAAGTAAGAATGTAGACACAAAACAGTTAATTTACTCAATATGGCTGCCATTTTTTTCATCTATTGCATCAATATGCCTTTAAAATGATTTGCATGCCTTCAAAAGAAATTCTTCAGACATTTTATTCCATTCCTTCTCAATAGCAGTCTTAAGCAAACCAATATTTGGATAGGAAGTTGCATTTGTTTAGTTTTCTAAAGCACCCCATATAGTGTAATCAAGAGGGTCAAGGTTTGGCCTTAATGGAGGCCATAAAGGAACTCCAATTTTTCAGAATTTATTTTGGTTTGGTTTCAGTGTAAAGCAAATCATAGATTCTTTGTTGCTTCTTTTCTTGCTCACTTATATTGGGTTGAATTTTAATGAAAAAGTGCTTGAATAATAAAGCTAACCATGAAAATTGAGATTTATCACATTTATTTCAAAAATTGGACTTATCAGACTAAAAAAAAACATTTAAAAAATTATTTCATATTTTGCTTCTGCACCCTGTAAGCTTAACACTGCTAAGAAATGTAACATGGCATACTGTAAAGAAGACTATGCTATAACCTCTAATAAGTCTGTAAACTTCATCAGCTGAAGGTACTGCACAGCTTTACTAATTTGTATATATATATATATATATATATATATATATATTCCTTCAATTACTTAAAGTATCCTGTCAATGATACTAAACTGTTCTGGAGCTCTAGAGAGTGTTAAGTACTCCTTCATTGCCATTACTCCTAAGTCCATTCTTACCAAGAATGGTAGCACCTACTAGGGTCCCATCAATGAGTTGAATATATCTGCTTAAAAATTATTTGTATTTGATAAGACTGTACACAAAACAATTCTTAAGAAACTGTTGGAAGGTATGGCATAATTAAATGATCATACAGAAAATGAACTCTAAAATGATTGATATCAAGTCCTGAGTCAATGAATATTACTCAATCCAGTTCAGCATTAAATCCAGAAAGATGCCTATTTCTTGCAGGAAAGCATTAAATCTAATGGCCCACATGCATTAGCCTTATATATAGAAGTTAGAACATTCAGTTTACCCAGGATGCAACTGGGGCTAATGTTTTGGACTGCAACATTACAGTTTACCCAGGATGCAACATTATGATAAGCAAGTTTGAACTCCAGTTACACTATTACATCTACTTTCAGACTAATATCCTGGGAAAAAGTATGAACCCCCTTATTCCCCCTGATATGGATTAAATAGTACCACTTCTGTTCTTCTACAAGGAAGGTTTAGCATTTAATAACCCTTGAAGGTTTATATGCCATTTAATCAAGAAATCAAATCAAACCAAACCAGAATGCAATGTCAATGACAATTTATTTCAGACAGGAAGTCATATATGACCTTACTCAGAAAATAATCCAACAGTAACAACTTCACAAGAAAGTGAATATGAAAGTACAATAGATGCTATTCTCTAACCTCGAGGCATAAAATAACCCTAGACTCAATGATATGCCACAAAATCAATCAATCTTACTTAATCTTTAATTAATATTAGTAAACAGTCATATATTTTTTATTTCATTACTCCAAGACCTTTCAATTTCAACCTAATAAAACTATCCCTTACGTATAGTTTATTACTAGAGTAATTTAAAAGTTTTACATTGTTTTAGTATATAATAGTTTATAGCATGTATATCATGTTACCAAAGCAGTTCAAGCCATGTGGTTGATAGTATTGTGGTAATTGGTGCACTGACATGTTGTGCATTACTTCATTCTGTGTGTTATTTGAGAGCTGTACATATGAATGTGCAACATAATCTAATATCAGAACTTATGCCTTATGAACTTTAACTGGGCCATAACACTACAGAACCAACCAAAAACATTTATTGGGCAAAAAAGATAAAGGCACAGTTGATCATAGAACCATAACCAGATGGTTTAAGAAATTTTGCTTAGGTTGCAAGAACCTCAATGATCAAGCAAGGTCAGGTAAGCCTAAAAGCATGGAATCTGAAGCTTTGCTTCAAACAATAGAGACAAATCTAGTGAGTTGCACAAAGAGAGTATCAGGCAAGCACAGTATTTCACAGTCCAGTGTGGTTCAATTCCATCACAACCTTGGCAAAAGCATCTCGAACCATTTAATTGTGTTTCATGTTACCAAAATATTGTAAAACTTTTGACTTACACTAGTATTAATTTTTTGCCAATTATATTTATCATGATAAAGTATAACCTCATCATTCTACGAATTACCAATATTGGTTTCACTTATCCATGATTAGCAGAATCAGCAAAACTTTCCTTATCAAAACATTTATTTAATTAAAACTACTTTGCAAAATATATTTCAAAAGAAGTAAAACATCAAAAACAAAAAAAAAACAAAAAAATGTAGACATAGACTTAAGTCTTTAATAATAATTGTATTTTGAAAATATACCAAAAAATTAATCAATTTAAATGTCCTCTAAGCCATCAAAGTCTGAGTCATCAAATCCTGAGGGGAAAAGCTCAAATTAGAAAAAAGATTCATTCATTTACTATTAAAATGGTTTTGTCTGATCAATTTACTTTTTACAGTTGGTTTACCACGTAAGCCAAATATATTTCTTAGTATTGCATCCTCGTCTGTCATCAGATGGACTTACAGTGTATAGTAAAATAATGTTCAGTCCAAAATATCAAGTTGCTTGTGTTCATCTTAATCCAGACACAATAATCTGGGACGAAAAAAAGAAACAAAATACAACATAAGAAAAAATACACAGGAGAAACAATTTGTTGTATATACATACAAAAAAGATGAATGAAATCCAAGAGGAAGAAAGAAAGAAAAAAGAAAAAAGAAAGAAAAGCAAAATGCATCAATAATGATATTAGTGGAGGCATGTTTAATCCAACAGTTATTGTTGTAGAAAAAGGAATCTGTGACCAGAGTTTAAATCCTGTACAAAGCAGTTTGTGTTTCATTTCATACTAATTGTTATATACTCATGAGGAGTAAAGAAATGACACTTCCTTTTTACAAAAATATATACGTCTTTATTTCTCTTGAAAGGGGTAAAATCTTCTGTGGTGAGAAAGAGACCAACAGAGACTGGGAGGCAAATGGGAACAAATGCAGACAGCTATACTGACCCATAACTTTTCCTTAGCCACTCTGTGGGATGCTGCTCCAGCAGGGCACCCAACCATTTGCTTTAAGCAGGGACGGACTCAAGACTGACAATATTTCATGTGGGCATCGGCATATACTATTTCACAACACCCACCATTTCCACTCAACTACATGACTGCTTCCGTTTATTTACGCAGGTGCATCCTGTGCAGAGAAATATCTGATTGACAGCTTGGTCAAAGGTCAATATGCAACATAATGCTCTTGAGAAATCCATGAATCCTTCTGTTCTCCACCACTCCCCAGCGATGGGTAAATAGCAGGTCAGACTGATCTCTTTAACATTGGTAGGACATCCAGTCTAGGGGAAGAAAAACTCTGAATTCAAACCAGCTTTACTCTGCTTAACAAATTGACCTTGTGTCACATCTAATCCTTGGTAGATATATTTGGTAAATACATACACTACTATTATGCCAAAAAGAAGCCATAAAGTAGTCATGTACTTAGCTGGGAATAGTTTGATGCAAGACGAGAGATATGAGGTAACTAGTGAGAATAGAAGACATTCACAATGCTCTGCTAGCCTCAGTGGTTAACCATTACACCACATGAGGTGATCAAGAGAAATTATGAAGTTGGTGTTAATATGGTAAAATTTTTTTGGTTAAATATAGATGTTAAAGAGGTGTCCATGGTGTAATGTTTAATATCATTGGAAATGGACATGGTAACTTGAGTTCAAATCCAGGATGAAGCAGTTTGCATATCCCATAATGCTAACACCCTTGGGAAAGGTATGAATCCAACTATTATCACTCCAGCTATAGATAAATAGTTGGGCAGACTGAGCATGATATATGCAGATGCCCTTGTGAGAAAGGGGAATCTTATTCTTGAGGCAGTATCAGCTTGTAGCCAGAAGAGATTGGGTCAGTCGCAAAGAACGCAAATGAGTGACTAGGCACCCTATTGGAGCAGCAGCCCACAGAGTGGCCCACAGTGGGCCTCTAGTTGTGTACCCCTTGCCCCAGCCAGGAAGCAGAAGTGCTAAGTGGGACCTTGAAGATAACACAGCATGGTATGGTCAAGAAAAGAAGTTATGGGTCAGTGTGGCAGTCTCCATTTGTCTCCCTCCATCTGTCTATATCTCTCACTTCACAGAAGCTTTGACTCCAAGAAGAATAAAGGGAGTTATATTTTTATAACCAATTGTTGTGGTTTTTTTCCTTCATCATAGCTATACAACACATTTCCTATGACAATAACTATTTCACCACGGGCATCTCTATTAATAATGTGTATATAATATAATAATGATATTATTAAATAATCTCTCAACTTATCTATGACAATATATAAGAGGAAAACTCACATGAGAAATGTTCTAATACCTGTTTAAACAATGATACTGTGTTAAACCAAAAGATGATGAAATAAACAAACCCATGTATATAATATAATGGCTGGTTTGTGTGGAAAAACAAGGAATATAGCTATTCAAGATAATGACAGGAATTAGATACTTCCATAGAAGTACATTAAGGATATTAAGCAGGATTTTTAACCTTTATCCATTGATTCAAGGATTATAAGAGAAGATTCAACAAATCAAAATCATGTTAATCCTCTTTAAATAATCCGATATCAAGTGGACATGGATGTGTTCTCTGACCTATCAAGTGAGGGTGCAATGCCAAATAATTCTCCATCATGGCATCTCTTAGGGCAATGAGAGTTACATGGTGATAGCCATTTTATCTCTAAATAACATGCTGCAGGTTGTATTGGGTTACATGGTCTCAACTGTAAGGAATGATCTCTGATAAGACTGATCATTGAATGACTTAAATGGATTGTCTAGCCATTTTATCTCCAAATAACATACTGCAGGTTGTATTGGGTTACATGGTCTCAACTGTAAGGAATGATCTCTGGTTTGGTTTGTTGGGTTTTATGGCATATCAACCTTTGTAGGTTATTTAAAGCCAAATCCATTTTAATGTAAATAATCAGTTCTATTTAAAACAATTCAGTTTAGCATAAGTACACAGTTTAATTGTCTGAAACATTTCTATTTCAAACTATTCAACCAGTTATATGTAACATTTCAGTTATGTGTAAATACAATTTTAATGTTGAAAAACAGTTCTATTTCAAATAATTCAGTTAAGCATAAGCATGCAGTTTAAAAGTAAGTATGGTTTAATTGTCAAAAACATTTCTGTTTCAAGCTATTCAGTTTACTCAAACAATTCAGTTTAGCATAAGTATGCCGTTAGTTCTATTTGACCCATAGATAGGACCCTTATCAGGTGCTACCACTCCAGACCAGAGTGGACCTGGGAGCGATGGCAATGAAGGGGTACTCCGCATTCCCCAAAGCTCCAGCATTGCTTGAACCTCACCATCAGATTGTTTAGTGTCATATCCAGGACACTCGTTGGGGGGGGTCTTACCTCTCTGCAGAGAAGCAGTCGGTGTATTCTACAGCCCCAGCCAACTGGGCAAGAATGATCTCTGATAAGACTGATCATTGAATGACTTAAATAGATTGTCTAGCCATTTTATCTCCAAATAACATGCTGCAGGTTGTATTGGGTTACATGGTCTCAACTGTAAGGAAGGATCTCTGATAAGACTGATCACTGAATGACTTAAATAGATTGTCTTTTACAACCCTAATTTGCTATTGTAGTATTATTTTATGGAGTTGTTTTCAGTTAAAATCTCATTAAGTTTTTAATAATATTTCTTTGATGTTATTTCTCTTGCTTTTAAACTTAATACTAATAGTCTTTACTTGTGTGAATTTCTTTCATGAAGCTGAGTTGATTATTAGTACTGTTTTAATACTTAGGAGGTGCCTGTGGTGTAATGGTTATCGTCATAGGAAATGGACACGGCAACACAAGTTCAAATCCTGGACGAAGCTGATTGCATTTCACATAGCACTAATACACTTGGGAAAGGTATGAATCCAATTATTCTCCCTCCAGCTATGGGTAAATAGTAGGGCAGACTGGGTTCTTCAGTGTTGGTGAGGCAACGAGTTTAGGAGAAGGAAAACTCTGAATTCAAACCTGTTAAACTCCGCTTAGAAATTGACCTTGTGTCATATCCTGCCTGAGCGGATTAATACTGTTTAAATAGTATTTTTTCATCTTATTTCTCTTGCTTTTTAACTTAATGATAATGGTCTTAATTTATGTGAATTTCTTTGATAAAGCCTTATTAATAATAACTAGTTTTTGACTAATATTACTTTCATCTTACTTCTCTTGCTTTTAGAGTGGTAATGTTCTTGATTAGTGTGATTTTTTATAAAGCCTTATCAACAATTATTAATTTTTGACTATTTCCTTCTTCTTATTTCTCTTGCTTTTAAACTTGAAACAAATAGTCATAATTTGTGTGAATTTCTTTGATGAAGCTTTAGTAGAACCACTATTGTAAACTAATACTTCATTTGACTTGGCTTTGTGCATGTTTACATAACCCTATAGTCAAGAGAAAGAAAGGAAAGAGGAATGGCAGAAGTCAATTTTGCATTTGCTTGTGAGTTGGCTGCTACATAAAAGTCAGTGAACAAGGTAAAAAGAAGAGACATTTCTTTTTATATACCAGACAATCATTGTCAGACTAAAAGTTCAAAAAGAATTTAACAACATTGTTGGAAGGCAATAAATAAAAATGGGGCATGTCCATTTATTGGTCTTGTGGACTGCCATATGAGTGTCTTGGAAAAACATTTCTCACCTGCTGTTTTTAGATGTTGTTTCTCGCCTTAGCCTTATACAGTAAAGCCAGCATGCCTGTTAACAAATAACAACCCATCTATTTCAAGTAAGACTTTTACCATTTTGTATCCCTTTTACATATTGCTTGTTCATAGAACAATACTTCTAGCATATGTACAATGTATGAGGGAGATTCCTATGACGTAGTGCCTAACGTATTGACTGTGACATTATAGTGAGTCAGTTTGAACTTCAATCATGTTATTACATTCAATTTTGGACAAGTATAAGCTCCTGTGGTGTTTAAAGGTTTTTAGCGTCGAGGTCACCAATGCGGAGTTTGAAGGGTTTTAGCGTCGAAGTCACCAATGTGGGGTTTGAAGGTTTTTAGGTAGTCAGTGGCTAAGGGCAAGACTGTGTTGCCGTAAGATATCTGACTCCATATTTTGGTTATATTATTTTACCCCATGTTGACTGGCTGGCGCAATGCCTTGCCCAAAGAAAGTCCAAAAGAAATATACAAAAAGAAAAGATAGAAACAGATAAGAGACGAAAACATTTCTTCCATACTTTCCTTTATTTACTTGGTGAATGGACTAACCAACGCTACGTCCCAAGACGTCCCAGAACCACCAGACAGTAAAATCGGTGTTGTCGGTTCGACGTCACTACCCGAAAAAGAGGTCAGTTCACAGAAAACCTGAGTATTTATCTCTCTACACCGGCTCCAAATTCGCCACTCCAAAATCCTTCTAATTTTGGTGCGACCGCTTCCCATTGGCTACTTTACTTTTTATTATTTTTCTTTTTTCTGATTTTAAACCGGATGGATGCGTGGAGCCTTATGCATGGTGACGCGTTTATTCATTTTGTATCTGGCAGCCGACGAGTCAATATCCGGTTGGGAGTTTTACTGTTAATTCCTAAATCCCCACACTTCCTTATCCCTCCAGCTATGGGTTAAATAGTACCACTACTATTCTTCTACAATGGTGGCTTTGTCATTAAATAACCCATCAAGGTTAATATGCCATTAAACTAAGAATCAAAGCCAAACTAACCTATGTACATATACACATTTCTGTATGTGTAATTGAGCTTATCTTGTCTTTCCTTTCATTTAATCATGGTTAGTATATTACAGATATATTAATGCAAGTATTGGACCTTGGTATGTGGGGACTTGACTAAATATCCTTCTTATCACCAAATACGTCAATAACATTATAATGCATAAAGAGGGGTGTTGTAACATATTGACCCTCGACCGAGCCGTCAATCAAGAGATGCATCTGTGTAAATAAGCGGAAGAACAGCAGAAGCAGGTACTATTTACCAACCCCTCCGCTCGGGCAGGATATGACACAAGGTCAATTTTTAAGCGGAGTTTAACAGGTTTGAATTCAGAGTTTTCCTTCTCCTAGACTAGTTGCCTAACCAAGGCTGAAGAACCTAGTCTATCCTACTATTTACCCATAGCTGGAGGGAGAATAATTGGATTCATACCTTTCCCAAGGGTATTAGTGCTATGTGAAATGCAATCAGTTTCGTCCAGGATTTGAACTCGTATCGCCGTGTTCATTTCCTACGGCGATAACGACTACACCACGGGCACCTCCAGAAGCAGGTGGGCATTAAACAATAATATAACCAGCACACAGACAGCTTGTGTCAGTTGGAGACAATATGCCGAATTGAGAGCCAGCGGCAGACAGAGGGCTTTGGGCCCTCAGTGACCCACGGTTGAGCAACCCCAGCCAAGATGAGGAAGAAGTGCTGCTATGGTCAGAAGAACTTTGGGTCAAAATAACAGTCCGTCCTTGTCTCCACTCACCTCTCACATACAAGAAACATCACCCTTTCGAGAATAAAGTGTGAGAGATATATTTTTACAAAGAAGTGTATTCATTTGTTCATTGAAGTTTGTCATTATGTTTGATTATGTTCCGCATATATTTGTATATGTATATGTATGCGGCTATACAACAGTGTTTCGATGGAGTAATAGCAAGAGCAATGGACTGAGGCCTCGAAGTAAATGAGTTCAAATTTTAGTCATGCAATTATTTTCACTTTTGGATTAATACTCTTGGGAAAGGTATTAATCCCTTATTTCACTATCTCTGGGTTAAATAGTATCACTGCTCTTCTATACAGATGGCTTTGGCATTAAATATCCCATGAAGGTTGATATGCCATTAAACTAATAAACCAAACCAAACCAAGCCAAACTCTGCCTATATAAAATGTTTCTATATGTGTAAATGAGTTTGTCTTTCCTTCTGTTTATTCTGTGTTAGTATATCACAGATACACTAATGCTTTGGGGTGTGGAGACTTGACTAAATATCCTCCCTACCACCCTACATCCTTAGAAAGAAGGATCATTCATAGATGAAATAATGTGTATATGTGTTTGTATGTGTGTGTAAAAAGGAATTTACTCACTTCAGTTACATTGTAGTTAGAAGTTCTTTTGTTGAAGCTCTTTCATTGTGGAAACGAGAAGAATTTCCAAAAATTTATGATGTGATAAGATGAAAGGTGCATTGGCATTTTAGCAAAGCCTAGAGTTGGCTGATAAATCTTGGTGGTCTAGTGATGTATGAAATGCAATCCAAGCTAGCAGATCTTTGTTAGCGAGTTCAGGTGTGTGGGGGGGGGCTACTCGTAGCCTTGAACCAAACTAAGCTAAGCTTAGTATATGATCACACAGCAAAAGTAGTATTTCATAGCATGATTTTCTTTAGTATAATAGCATTAAACTGACTATATCATATTTTATTATATAAGTCAATATTTTGACAATAAAATTGATATTACCAAAACAGTATTGGCAGAATTTTCCAGAGATACTTTTAGTTACAGTTATCAATAGATCCCGAGAGTTTTAACTTGTTATTTGATGCTTGGGGCTGGGGAAGATGTTTTATTCAAATCCCCACTCCTCAAGGACCAATATTAACATTAATATATCTGTCAAATCAATAGTACTTTAACTGGTACAAGTCAGAAGCAAAAAGCTTTAAGCATTTTAAGAGTATATTCATGCCAGACAATGCTCTTTCACATTCTTCAAAACTGACATTTGCCCACTTTGCCAGGAAAAGTTTCAACTGACACCAAATTAATAGAAAGATTAGCTGCCTCTCCAGATATTAATCCAATAGAAAACTTTCTGCTTATCATTAAAAGAAATATATATGAGAATGGAAAGCAATATTCAAGCAAAGAAAATTGCTGGAAAGCAACAGAAACTGCTAAAAGTAATATTAGGGCTGAAACAGTAGAAAATCCAACAATATCAGTGGATGAAAGAATCATTAGGGTTATATAATGTCAGAGGGGCCATTAACACGAGTTTATTGGTAACATTGCCAGATAGGAATTCACAGTTTCCATTTTTAATTTAATTATACATTTATATATTACTAAATTCTCATTATGTTTGTGTGTGTGTGCATTATATATAGGTCAGTAATATCCTGTCAGCATCCAAAGACATCCAAAGACTATGGTGTGGATTATTCATGTATAGAATATATTAGGGATATCATATAAATTTATTGGAGTGCTCAATGTATGGCTATTGTTGTATATAAAAAAACTCCCATGGCAGCTAAAGAGACAAAGATTATATTCTTTGTCGAAATAAATTTATAATGTCAATTTAACCGTGGCTGAGTTTTCTTCCAGTTACATTATATATTTAGTTAGATAAATTGAGAGATAGAGCTAAATTAGGATAACATAGACACAGAGTCAATAAAACATGGTGACTGTCATTTTCTTTTGCATGAGATCATCAGACCAAGAACTTTTCATTTCATGAACACATAGGTGAGAAACAAATTGTAACCAAGGGTTAATTCTGTATTTACTCTCTCCTAACTTAGATCTATGTATGTAAAAGTAGCAAAGTTGGCAACTGTAGTTGAGGGTGACCAGAAGGCTCCCTTTTCAATAGCTACTACACCGAGGTGTGAGGAAGGCCGTTTCTCCTTTCCCTGGATTGCTCCACTTTACCCTCAATACGTACCTTATATTGCTGAGTGTTAAGTTAGGAGGTATCAAGTGTCATTTTTAAAGTCTTTGGTATGACGCGACCTGGGATTGAACCACGGTCTCCCGGATCATTGGCGAACACTCTACCCACTGAGCCAATGAGCCATATCATCAATATTGAACAATCTTTATCTATGAATATAGCAAGCCGCATTATTACTATTAATTTATGTATATATTTATGTATATATATTGGAAGGGCTGTGAGTTGGTTTGGTTTGGTTTGGTTTGGTTTGGTTTCTTTATTTAATGCCATATCAACCTTTGTGGGTTATTTAATATCAAAGTCATCCTTTTAGAAGAACAAGTCACTTATATTAAATAGAATTCATATTACATCTATATGAGAAATCCTTTCTATTACATTTATATTGGTTTCGTTTCGTTTCTTTGTTTTATGGTATATAAATCTTCGTGGATTATTTACTGTCAAAGCCATCTTCGTAGAAAAATAGCCATGATTCTATTTAACCCATAACTAGGAGGAAAAGGGAGTTCCTATTTACCAACCCCTCTGCTCGGGCAGGATATGACACCAGGTCAATTTTTAAGCGGAGTTTAACAGGTTTGAATTCAGAGTTTTCCTTCTCCTAGACTAGTTGCCTCACCAAGGCTGAAGAACTAAGTCTGTCCTGCTATTTACCCATAGCTGGAGGGAGAATAATTGGATTCATACCTTTCCCAAGGGTATTAGTGCTATGTGAAATGCAATCAGCCTCGTCCAGGATTTGAACTCGTGTCGCCGTGTCCATTTCCTACAACGATAACAATTACACCACGGGCACCTCCATTAGGAGGATAAGGGAGTTCATATTTCCCAAGTGTATTAGTCTGAAAGCAAGCTTACTAGTTAGAATTTGCTAACTATGATGTCATAGTCCAGCATGTTAGCCACTTAACCAGAGAGACTCATCTGAAGATTGTGTGTGTATGCATGTGTGTGTGCCTTAAGACCTTAAAATCCCATTAAAAACCATAAAAAAAACAAGTTAAAAAATGATTTTATGCATAAACCTTACTTTGTATTACTGCCAGTTTCATGTGTTATTTTCTCTGTCATCAGATGCCTCATGTGATTTTTTTGCAAATCTGAATATTGCAAATCTGAATATTGAAAATATCGCATGAAACAGGCTATAACACAAAGTAAGTGTTTATATATAAAATCTTCTTTTAATGACAGTTTTACCAGAATTTTCAGGTTTTAATGAATATACATGCTTCCACCTCTTGATATTGAGTATAGTAACTGAAATAATGAATTCTAAATATCCAAATCTTTAAATCTCTATATATATTAGTATATATGTGTGTGTATATATATATACATATATGTATATATCCATTGGACGGACTCATAAGTGATGTACTCTTATGAACCCCCACATATGGCCGAGCAAAAGCAGGATGACCAGCATGAACATACATTCAGCAACTATGTGAGGATACGGGATGTAGCCCAGAAGACCTGCCAGAGGCAATGAATGATAGGGAAAAGTGGCGAGAGAGGGTCAGGGATATCCGTGCTACCAGCACGACATGATGATGATGATGATGATGATATATCCATAATATGAATATGTGTGTGTGTTTGTATGTGCGTTTTTATGAGTATATGCATGTGTGTGTGTGTATGTGAGTGTACATAAGTGTAACTCAGCAGCACAATGAACCAAGATTCTTATTGAGTCTCAAAACACTCAAACTTAGAGAATAAAGCAATTTCCAGTCCACTTTGAAATGTCATATTTTTTAATCATCAAAATTCTCAATATAATGGTGATCATATGAAATACTAACTGGTCTCATTCACTCATTTGTAAATAGAAGAATCAGTATCATCATGGACTGTTGTTGCTTTGAGAACCCAATAGGTTCATTGGTTGTCTAGTATTTTGGCACTGTCAAATAACCCTCTTTGCCCTTTGAGATGCCATCAAGAATAAAAGTCTAACCTGGTATTAGAATAGTTGTAATGGCACTAATCAACAACTAACCAACTATACAAAATAGAACCTTAGTCATCTAAATCAACAGATCGCTGCTCTAATCAAAACAAAGAATGTTACTTTTTAGTTTAAATGATCTTTTCTTTTGTTTTACTAAAATATTTCCATTAATGATTGCAACTTTGTCCATTGATTCTGTGGGATTAGTTCTCTGATAACCTGGAACCACCATTATAGAAATTAGGATATTTCACTTCATAGCAATTCTCTGTGGTATTAATATTAAATTGATGGACAGGGCTCATTTGAAAAACAAAAAAGTGCATTTAGTGTTTGGAAATGGGGGAAAGATAATAAAATTCATGAGAAGATCCCATAAAAGTCGTCCGCATTCAATAAATTTGAATGTAAAAAACACGTTTTTCAGTGGGTTTTAAAAATAATGGTAATAAAGGTTTTGTTGTCTGAGTTGGGGTTTTAAAAATGATTGGAAAAAGTTTAGGGAGGTTGGTTGGTTGGTTGGTTGGTTGGTTTTTTTCTAATGGATTCCAAGAATTTTGCACGGTTGAGTAAATGGAAGAAATAAAATGGAAAGAAAGTGGGTGGGGTGTTTGAAATAAAGGGGAGTTAGAATTGAAATGAAAAAGAAAAGGAGGGGAGAGACTAAAAAGCAGATGGTGTCAAACCACTTTTAACCTCTCCAATTTCCCTTTCTTTTTAAGAAAAAAAAGAAAGAAAGAAAGAGAGAAAGAAAGAAAGAAAAAGCAGAATGAATGATAGTAGTGAAAGGATAACAGATATGATAAGAAATAAAGAAATAGGATTGTTCAGTCAATTAGAAGGACATTGAAAGACCAGAAAGAAAGAGAAAAAAAGAGAGAATGAATAAAGAATTGGGTGAAGAAAAGAAATAAGTTGAGAAAAGAAGGGAGAAGAAAAAAGGAAAAGAGAAAGAAAAGGACTTTATATAAGGATTACTGATAGAATAGGGCTGTCATATGTACTTATGTATTTATCCAAACCTTCTGCTATGAACAGAATTTGACATAAGATCAGGTTTTAATTAGAGTATAACTGGTTCAGTGTCTTTTTTCTAGACTGGTTGTCTAACCAGTGCTAAAGAACCCAAACTGCCTTATTGTTTACCTATAGGAGGAAGAGAATAGTTGGATTCATACCCTTACCAAGGTTATAGTGCTATGTGAAATGCAAACACTCTCAGTCAGGGTTTGAACTCATGGTGCCAGGTTCATTTTCCGTGGTGATAACCATTACACCATGTGTGCCTCACTAGAAGATTTGAAGTTGAGAGAGTTATGTCCCGATGTCATTAGTTAAAACTGGCTGTCAATGATATCATGAGTTCCTCTGGAAAACCTGCAAGTAAGAAAAAGTAATAGTACAGAAGTTTTGTAGCATCTCGTTAGTACTATCATGTTTTACTCAGTTGAACACAAGTCAGCTATTTATGCATAATGTCGAAAGGGAATCAAGTGGGCTTGGGTATTGATGATTTGAAGGTTTGTATTTGTATATTAGACATATCTAATTATCTAAGAGGAACATAATTTGGACACTTGTAGCAAAGGATATGTTTAAAGATTTAATATTTTCTCATACTAAACAAGGTAAAACAATTCATGATAAATTCACAGAAGCATATTTATTGCCTGAACAAATGTAGTATAATGAATACAGAAATTACATGAAATACTAAGAGAAAAGTCCTGTCATTGAGTTGAAGAGTTTATTGGTATAAATTAAGTGTCCTAAATAGAATGGAACTTGTGTAAAGATAAGTCTTCATAATACACAAGGTCTGTCGGGGTCAAAAGCCCCTTCTTACCATGAAATTTACACACTTATGCATTCTTTTGGTTGTTGAGACAGGACCAGAGAGAGAGAGAGAGAGAGAGAGTTTGACTTTGTTGAGCCATTTTATACGGTCATACCACCTTCTGGCTAAAAGAAATTCTATTTACAAGGCAAGGGATGTAATCCCTGCAATATCTAGTGATAAAAGAGAAGGATTCATACTTATTCCAAGGGCATTAGTGTGAAGTGAAATGCAAAGAGCTTTATCTAAAATTCTAATTTGACATGATGTGCCACCATTATTATTATTATTATTTACTTTTTGAGAGTTTTTCACATCAGCCTTAGCAGATGGTCTTTCATTGTAGCTTGAGTGACAGCAAGTCTCCTCAAGTCTCCTCAAGTCTCCAAGACTCTTCTCAGTATTCTGGTTGTTCTCAACAATGCTGTAGTTTGGATGGTCTCCACTCATCCTCCAACTTCTAAGTCCTCCAGTCCATTTAATAATCCTATTGTTATTGTACCGAATGCACCAATTATGATTGGTATAATTGTTACTATTTATTATTATTTATTATTCATTTATATAATGTAGATGCATGGCTTCTGATTTTACTATAAATGGCCTTGAAACTTTGAAAATTGTTGTCTGTAATTGGGATTTGATACAAGCATTATTGAATATATAATGCTGTAATAGCATTCCAATCTTGGTACTGCTAAGATCAGCTAGAATACATGGAAGAGTTCTGAAGATCTAAAGAGACCTACTGTCCTTTAGATTTCAATAAAAAAAAACAACTGAGCTGATGTGAAAAACTCAGAAGAAGTAAAATGATAAACATCTTTATTTAAATGTTGTATAAAAATTTTAGTCATTTTGTTACATATTGACTCTTGACCAAGACATCAATCAGAGATTCTCTGCACAGGACGCACCTGTGAAAATAACCAGAAGCAGTCACATGATTGAACGAAAATGTGTGGGAGTTATGAAATGATATATGCACATGCCCATATGAGATAAGGGGCAGTCAATGAGTCTGTCAGTGTGAGTCTCAATCTTGAGTCAATCATGGGAGCACCAGTGAGTTACTGGGGATCCAACATGGGCAGCTGCCCACAGCGGGCCTCCAGTTGAGTACCCTATAGCCAAGAAGCAGAAGGGATAAGTGGGGCCTTGAAAATAATACAGCATGGTATGGTCAAGAGAAGAAGTAGTTATAGGTCAATGTGGCAGTCTCTATTTGTTTCCCTCCATCCGTGTGTCTCTGTCTCTCACACCATAGAAGCTTTGATTCCAAGAAGAATAAAGAGAAGTATATCTTTATAATGAAGTGTTGTGGTCATTCTTCCTCCATGTATATTCATTCTTTATGGCTACAAAACAATTTTAAAGGTGGTGTGGTCTAACCTTACAAGGTCTGACCACAGCCCAATACCTAGAATACCAAATATAAAATACATATACAAAAATAATAATCATTTATTTGCACAGTTATATGTGATTGATATATATATATATATATATATATATATATATAAGGGTCTTTCAAAAAGTTCTAAAACTCTGCCAGATTTGAGATTTGTCACACACCTTTAACAATTATATGAGCCTCACTGCATAGAAATTAAGACAGAATTTTTCATTAGTTGTTTTTTTAGTTTTATAAGAAGTGGCATTGTGTTACCACAACAAAAATATTCAGCTATGGCTCTTCTTAGATGAAGCATAGAACTTTCTGAGTGACCCTCATATATATATATATATATAATTAAAAAAAATAAAAAATGCAAAAAATCCAAGAAAGACACTAGATTGTTTTGGTTTAGTTTATTTAATGACATATCAACCCCTTTTGGGTAGTTTAATTCCAAAATTTGATTCATTTGTGAATTTGATAATATTTACTGCTATACTTTAATGTTCCATGGTAATCAATTTTTAATTGAACTTTCTTTGACAATAATAATCATTTATTTGCACAGTTATATGGTATCAAGTATACCAATATAATCCAAATAATTTATACACTATTATGCTTAAAGTAACTATTCCTATTGAATAATAATCATTTGTTTACACAGAGCTATATGGTTTCAAGCATTTCTATCAAATACTAATAATTTTCAACCATATCTATTTGATCCAAAGAATGCATCCTAACAGATACAACCATTCCAAGTCAAAGTGAGCCTGGGAGTAATGACAATGAAAAGGTACTCCACATTCCCTAGATCTCCAGAACTGGAGCATCACCACCGGGTGCATTTGTGTGTCATACCCAGGACACACTTATTAGAGGGTGTCTTTCTTCTCAGCAGAGAATACAGTCACCTTATTCATACAGTCACCTTATTGACAGTGTTAAAAGAAACAAGATGCAAAAATAAATAAGATAAAATTTAAAAAAAACTGTCAACAAAATAACAACAAAGCAATAAAATTCATTATGTGGTATTGTTACTAAATTAGAGTCTCTTAAGTCACAAAAGATCAGACGAAATATTAGACTTAATCAGGAGGAATAAATAAGAAACACAAATAACAAAGCTTGTATCATTGGATGCATATAGATAAGAGGCTGAAACTGTTTACTGAAAATCAAATAAATGCTTCCTACATAATGGTTGAAAGAGTTTAGAGATACATTGTTTCTATTCACAATTTTAGAGATGTTTGCCAATGATCTTGGATACTATGGTTCAATCCCAGGTCGAGTTATACCAAAGACTCAAAAAATGGTACTTGATGCCTCCTTGCTTAACACTTAGTATTATAAGGTAAGGATCAAGGGTAAAGAGCAATCCAGGGAATGGAGTAGCGCCTTCTCCTACAGTAGCTATTGAAAAGTGAGCCTTTAGGTCACCCTCGACTAAGGTTGCCAACTTTACTTTTACTTAATAATCAACAGGATAAAATAACATAGGATGTTTTCCTAAGATGAGGCTATGTCAATACTTCTATATGGATGCACCACATGGATATTAACAAAATTCGTGGAGAAAAAGTTAATTGGGAACTATACAAAAATGCTATGTGGTCTTTTGAAGAATTCCTGGAAGCAACACCCCACAAAACAGCAGCTGTCCACCCACTTACCTCCCATCGCAAAAACCATCCAAGTAAGATAAACAAGACATGTGGTAGACTGCTGGAGAAGCAAGGTCTTACTCATAAGTAACATTTTTCTATGAACTCCAACACATAGACATGTTAATGTTTGTCGACCTGCAAGAACTCACATCAGCTCTGTGCGGACACTGGATGTAGTATGGAGAACCTGCTGGCAGTGATAGAGAAAGAGAGTCAGGGAAATTTGTGCTCTCAGAATTTCTTGCCGTGGAATTTTTGGAGGTGCCCGTGGTGTAATGGTTATCATCATCGGAAATGGACACGGCGACACGAGTTCAAATCCTGGACGAGACTGATTGCATTTCACATAGCACTAATACCCTTGGGAAAGGTATGAATCCAATTATTCTCCCTCCAGCTATGGGTAAATAGTAGGGCAGACTGTATTCTTCAGCATTGGTGAGGCAACTAGTCTAGGAGTATGAAAACTCTGAATTCAAACCTGTAAAACTCCGCTTAAAAATTGACCTTGTGTCATATCCTGCCTGAGCGGAGGGGTTGGGTAAATATGTATATCAGCATAAATTGATGATAATGAATTATGAAATTAGCACTCTGGCGTCACTCACTCTAATGGTGAAGTGAGTGTTAGATTATATGCATAATTGTATAGTATAGTAACCTTATATTCCTAACGTGCCAATAGAAATAGTGAACAAATGACAACTTTACACATTATCATTGTAGGAAATGAACAAAGCAAACCAAGTTCAAATCCTGGATAAGGCTGTTTGCATTTCACATAATGTTAATATCCTGGGGAAAGGTATGAATCTAATAATCCACCCTCCAGCTATTGGTAAAATAGTAGGGCAGACTGGGATCTTTAACCTTGGTATGGCAACTGGTCTTGAAGAAGGAAAACTTTGAATTCAAACCTATTAAACTTCACTTAAAAATTGACTTTGTGTTATATCCTGCTTTTGGTAAAAGGTTTGGGTCAATACATATGTGTATATGAGTTTATATTGTCTTTCCTTTAGTTTGCTCAGAGTTAGTGTATCAGTAGATATATATATACTATCAATTTGATTTTTCTGTTTCTCGTCAGATTTAATTCTAAACTTTACTCATTATATAGACATTTGCTTTTAATAAAAAGCCAAGATTTGAGCCAAACGACTCAGAAATCATTTCTTTAATTCTTTATATTTAGTTGTGTTAATTACATGAAATAAAAGTCTGTTATTTAATTGATCCATTACACTGCATTTACATTGTTGATTGTATAAATCTCATTGTATGTTAAATGGTCACATTTGAACATGGACTGGATAAGTAAGAAAAACTTTGTAACAAATTATCTGCCATGGTTGAAGAAGCCTCCATCTTATTAATGAAGCTGGTAAATGTTGAATATCAGGATACTTGTCTAATTTCTCTCTTGATTTAATTATGAGGAAGCATTAATATTTTAGTGGATTATGTGTAACAAGTTTGTAAAATATTGTAGCTTGATACTTCCAGGTACTGTAATAGAATAGTTGATGCTGAAATGAATTATAGATAAAACTAGCAAACAACAAAACAAATGACAGAAGTTTGAGTTTGAACAGCAGCTGTCTTTTTAAGTATTACTTTTGGTAATGAGTAATAATTTACAAGATATGTTTTTGAGTGAGAATCAATTTTTGTATGTGTACAGTGTATGTAAATGTTTTTAGTATTCTTTTTTTTTTTTTTTTGCTTATTTATGTATTGCTCCTGAATTGCTTGGCTATTGCTATTAAATTTCTGGGCTAACATTTTCGTTTGGCCAGGATAATCTATGTCTGGCATCTTCAACTACTGGACTGCAACTTGCCAGCATGCAGAATTGTGGTATATTCAATTCTTTTAGTTTTTTGGTGTTAAAATAGGAAAAAGTTATTTATGGCAAATTATGATACCCCTTGATCTTTTTCTGTTTTTACATTTCATGAAATATGTGGGTTACGGACTGCTACAATTTAAAACATGAAATGGCTTGAGTGGGTAACAAAGCTGAAATGACATCAGGGAGCTATGATGAGTTATGACTTTCCGAGATGGAAAGTATGTCTGATCTCCTCTTTGCATTGGACTGTTTGGATCTTCAATTTTTTTTCCTTGACATTTCATGATTCAAGTGATTTCACAGTAAATGGTGCTTTCTGCATGACTTGACTGTAAACCATTTCAAAGAATCCCTGTGGCCTTGTGGCTAAATGTCTGGACTGTGACATCATAGTAGGTGAGTCTGAACTCTAGTCAGGCTATTACATTCACTTTTGGGCTAATACCCTTGTGAAAAGTAGGAACTTCTTTATCCTTCCAGCTATGGATTAAATAGTACCCTTACTGTTCTTCTGTAAGGATGGCGTTGTCAATAAATATCCCATGAAGGTTGATGCCATTAAACAAAGAAATCAAACCTATAAGTCATTATGTTATTATGAACTACTCCATTACATTACCCATCTTGTATTTCAAAATCCAAAATGGCAGAAAAATTTTCAGGAGATTGATTTGACTATGTCAGTCACTTAATATATATTTTAAAACTTTTTGTTTTCATTATTTATCATTATTAATGACTGCAATGTCTTTTTACTCAGCAAATTGTACACAAATATTGGTTATTAATAAATTTAATTGGGTTTTTTTTTAATCCATTTGTATTTTTCTATACCTTGTGCTATTTCTATATAAAAATCCATTGTTATCTTCTATTTTTAAGGTTAATTTTATCCTGAATGAATTTTGAAAAATGCTACAGAATTACAGGTTGATAAAATGTGTTTATTTTTGGACAGTTTGTGTATTTAGAAAAAAATTCCTTCATACATAATGCATTTCGAAATAGTCATTTCTTTCTTCCTTTCTTCCTTTCTTGCTTGTTTGTCTTTTTATTTTTTCAAGATTTATCTGTTGCAGTAAGAGCCCTGAAAGGAGATGGTTAGCTCCCTTTAAATGCAGGTGTTGTCAGGAATTGCATGTTGGTGGCAGGTTGGTGGGAATGACAGTTGGTGGGTGTAGTTGAAAAAGCAGGCTGTTACTTTTAATGCATTATCCTGACAAGATTAATAATTGGATAAATCTTTTTCAGAGTGGCCTTTCATCTGTTGTTGCACAATTGGTGAGAAAACATTATGGCTGGTTCAACTGCTGCTATGAATTATCCTCACCAGTTTCAGGGAGTAAAACAAAAGAAAAACATGAAATAAAGCAAAATGTATATTAAAAAAAAAGAATGATGAACCAAAATTGAATGGAAATAAATAATAAATAATAATAAATAAAATAGAAATTAAAAATTAAAAATAAGGAGTAAAATGAGATATAAAAATAAATATCTGAAAAGAAATCCTGCTTTTTTTAATATCTTGAGAGAATACAAGATTTGCATTGTATGTCAGTTTTATTATTTTTTGACATCTGTAACTACTTTCTGCTACACTCACCCTGTCAGCAGGGCTTAGGATACACTGACTGCATTTGATGGTGAGGCTCCTGTTCTGGAGATCTGAGGAGTGTTAAGTACTTTTCCTTGCTATTACTCCCAGGTTAGCTCTGACCCAGAGTGTTACCATTCCTGTTTATCATGAGTTATCTGTTAGGGTTCCACTTCTGGGTCAAATAGATCTGTTTAAAAATTATTCATATTCAATAAGACCTCAAAGAAACAACTCCTCAAAAATGTAAGCATGAATGTACACTGAAAACAATTCTCTAACCTCTCTGCATAAGATAACCCTAGATTGATTTTCATGCCATTAAAATTAATCAATCATTTCAGCAACATAAAAGAGGTATCTGGGGCTGTAGAATACACCAACTGCTTCTTTACAGAGGGGTAGGACACCCCTCCCCAACGAGTGTCTTGGATATGACACTAAACTATCTGATGCTGAGGTCTCAGTAATGCAGGAGCTTTGGGGAATGCAGAGTATACCTTCATTGCCATCGCTCCGAGGTCCACTATAGCCCAGATTGGTAACACCTGATAGGGTCCTATCTAGGGTTCAAATAGAACTAAACTGCATACTTATGCTAAACTGAATTGTTTGAAGTACAACTGTTTTGACATTTAAAGTGTGTACTTATACTAAGCTGAATTGTCTGAAATGGAACTGTTTTTGTATGCTAAACTGAATTGTTTGGGATAGAATTATTCTGACATTTAACTGTGTGTAAACAAAAAACTATTCTTATAGAACTGTTTATATGTTTAAAAATGGATTTGGTATCAATAACCTACAATGGTTAATGTGCCATAAAACCAAACCAAAAAAAACTAGATTGGAAAAAGACTTTGCAAATGAAAGTTTTTAATTTCTGCCAAGATTCATCCATTATTTTTTAGGTTTTTGTTCAAAATAATTTTGAAAATCAAATCATATATCTAAATCTACAATTTCATATAGTTTTCCTTGACATATCAATCTTATTGGTTGTTCATCAAAAGTTATTTATAGTACAAGTTTTCAAAAAAAGTTTATAATTATATATAATCACTACTAAAATCAGGGAGGAGTCCCTATGGCATCAGAGTGAATGTGCTGGACTGTGACATTAGAGTAAGTGAGTTCAAACTCTAGTCATGCTATTACATTCACTTTTGGACTAACACCCTTGCGAAAGATATGAACTCCCTTATCTCTGAGCTATGGATTAAATAATACTCCTACTGTTCTTTTACATGGACGGCTTTAATATTAAATAACCTATGAAATTTTATATACGATTAAATAAAAAAGAAAATATAACTAAAATCATATCCTATTTTGAGTCATTTTTTAGGTATTCTTCTGAGATTATGTTTATTATAAGTTATTTTTGGGTAAGTTTTATTTCACTACTTATGAAAAGTAATATGGGTAAACAGTATGGAAGACTGGGCTCTTTAACCTTAGAAAGAGAAGGAAAATTCTGAATTCAAATCTGTTAAACTCCATTTAAAAACTTGACCTTGTGTTACATCCTGCTCCTGTATAGGGGTTGGTAAATACATTATAACAATAAATTATACATATTTATCAACCCCTCCGCTTGGGCAGGATATGACACAGGGTAAATTTTTAAATGGAGTTTAACAGGTTTGAATTCAGAGTTTTCCTACTCCTAGACTAGTTGCCTCACCAAGGCTGAAGAACCCAGTCTGCCCTACTATTTACCCATAGCAGGAGGGAGAATAATTGGATTCATACCTTTCCCAAGTGTATTAGTGCTATGTGAAATGCAATCAGTCTTGTCCATGATTTGAACTTGAATTGTCATGTCCATTTCCTACGATGATAACCGTTACACCACTGGCACCTCCAAATTATAAAAAGCATATCCAGTTTAGCCTTTCAAAAATGGTTAGTTGTGTTGTATATTGGTTATTTTATGTTTTAACTGCAAATGTCTTCATAATCATCATTATTTTTTGTTGAAAAGTACTGGTCTAAAGGGTTATTGGTTGTATGGCTCAAGTTAATATGAAATACCTAAATCAAAAGTTAATCAGGTTGCAATTGTATATCAAGGTTGAAAATTTTTATGATTGATATCTGATCAAATCCTTGCTCCTAAATCAGTGTTCAGCTCTAGAAATTCATCTTGACAATCATCAAGAACTCTTTCAACTGACAATTCAAATTGATTTCACACTAAATAAAATTCATCATCACTGAATTCAGAAAAATATCAGCTGAATTTTCATTAGTCAAGTGGGTAGAGTGTTTGCCAATGGTCCGGGAGACTTAGGTTCAATCTCAGGTCGCGTCATACCAAAGACTTTAAAAATGGTACTTGATACTTCCTTGCTTAATGCTAAGCAATATAAGTTACATATTAAGGGTAAAGTGGAGCAATCCAGGGAAAGGAGTAGTACCCTCCCCTATACCTCAGTGTAGTAGCTATTGAAAAGGAGCCTTCTGGTCACCTTCGACTACAGTCACCAACTTTACTTACTTACTTATTTTCCACTGCAGTTAAATACTGCAGCAACTTTATCTTTTTGTCAGCTATTTTGATCACAGTTTCCCTCCAAAACTTTGGAATTATTCCCTCTCTGGTTGAGAACCTCTGTTCCAGACAGTTACTGCTGAAGTGAGTTCAGTCATCACTAGGTATTAAGCAATTTTAGCCTTGTGCCAAGCTTGGTATGTATCAATAATTTAAAAAAAAAATGTTCAAACCCCTTTTATTTTTACTACATATTCACCCAAAACAAGCCTAATTAGCTACCACACTATAAAAGGTTTTATTGATATGGCAACAAGATGTGATGAATGAATAGAAAGAATGTTTCTTGTGAAGGGGATGAGGGAAGAGAGGAATATGAATGTACTGGGAGTGTCTCATGTTTCTAAAACTGTGGTTAACAAACTTTCTGTGACCGACCTTATCACTCTACCTCTCTTTGCTGATGATATGCAACATCTTAACTGAGAATTAATTGTAACTTTCATTGATGTAAGAAAACAGTTACTATACTTTGATCCTCAACAAAACTTAGTAAATGTGACCACAAACTCAGATAGTGATTTCAATAGCAAAAACATGTGAGCAAGTCAGGTGGTATAATTTTGAACAAGCTGGACAGGTAGATTTGTAGTGAATGGGTGTGGGAGTGAGTTCCCGTCCGTATTTTATGGGTATTACTTTTAGGTTTAACTTCACCATAAATACAACACAAATGTTACAAATGGAATATGACAACAATGAACATTAAGAAACAAACAATTTAATAATCATAACAAACAGGATAAAAATATTTAGAAATACAAGGTCCATGTTATGTACAAGCAGCCTTTGTAGAAAATACAGCAATGGCCAGTTGAATGAAAATCGGATTTTTCACCCGTGTGTGTGTTTACATGCTAGTAAAGTCTATTGAATAAATGGGTTCATAGTCGGCTGAAGTAAGAAGGATACAAATTTTGGCTTTACTTACATACATGGGTATGTGTGTATATAAGTGATGGACCGTAAGTATGGGTCTTCGTTTTCTTAAGTCTGTACATGCGTTTTCTTATGATCTTTGACAACAATTTGTCACATCTGGTAGTCGGTAAAATATGGTCATATGTTTCTTTGCCATGTCCTGAGTTTGATGGGTAGTCGAAGGAATGAACTTTTGGCAGTGGAATGGCTTAGTTAATTCAATTCTTTGTAATTTATACTTTTTGGGGTCACTAAAGTGGAACAAAAAATAGGATATTGCTAGGTTTTATTGGGGGTTCTAAAATTCAAGTGCACAGACATTTCTTGACCAATCAGATTTGTATGTTTACCTATTTATTTTGGCGCCTAAAAATTTTCTGTTAATTAGTTTTTGAACCGGATTTTCTAGAATGTTCTTATTTTGTGTTTTTTACTGATTGGTTGAAAAATATAAAAATGTAACTTCAATGGTAATGCGATTTTGATCCAAAATTTCTAGAATGTTCTTATGTATGTTTTTGTTGATTATTTTAAGGCTAAAAAAATGTGTATTCTATAGATTATTACGAGTGAGTTTGAGTCTCCCTGGGGGTTTCATACTTCCAACCTTATGCCACAACTAAGCAAAGTTTAGTAAATAACTACTTTATAATTTCATAGTACAAAATAATTTTCCACAAAGATTCAAAAACATTCTTATTTCACTAAAATATTCAATCACATAGAGAAAATTTCAGCTAAAATTTAAATCAAATTATGTTAAATTGATATCATTGGGAAATTTAAGCTTTGTGTTATGTTCAGGTCCTCATTATATTGGATATCTTGTTAATCAATTATATTCTAACACTGAACTCATAAAAAATACATTCAACCTTTTCAATTTTTCATTTTCGGGTGCCATGACAAATAGTAGCAAAGTCTTTATTTTACTGTTGTATTTTTTAAAAATTTCCAAAAAAAAAAACTCTGTTACATGCAGTTTCCCACTTTTATTAAACTATACCTTTTTGGGCATACAAGATTCGTTATTTTAATTTAAGATCTCTCAACTCTCTTAATTGCTCACTGCAACATGACAGGGTGTCATGATACCCCTGTGGAAAAGTATCAGTTTTGGACTTGTAAAACACAAGATCATATACAGGGTGGAGCGATAAAATTGTCGCCCTAGAAAAGATGACATGATTCCATTTCTGTTTAATGAAAACCGGTTTTCTTTTTTTGTTACTGACCATCGACTAGTTGGCCAGTTGTGTACAAATCTCAAGAGCGATAGGAGCCTTCTATCATGTCTGAAAGTGACACAATGTTTAACGAGCGAGATTGGAGATGTGCCTCTGTACAACTCATGCTCTCTACTGATCCAAGTTATGACAACAGGACCATTGCCAGCACCCTCAAAATGCAAATCTGGATTGCCACAAATAACAGGGACATGCCCAAGGTGATGAAAACAAAGTTTCCGGCTACAGTTATGGTCTTTGGTGTGGTTTCAAGTGAGGGCCACATCATGCCACCTCAAATCTTCAAAGTCGGCTTGAAAGTCAACACCAAAGTGTACCTGGATGTGCTGAAGAGTGTGGTGATCCCCTGGTGCAATAAGGTGGCCGGTGGCAGACCCTGGGTGTGGTAGCAGGACTCGGCGCCGGCCCACAAGTCCAAAAAGACCCAGGCTTGGCTTCAGAAGGAGTGCTACGACTTTGTACCCTTCTCTCACTGGCCCCCCCTCCTCCCCCAATCTGATCCCACTGGACTACTTTGTTTGGTCATACGTCGAGAACATCACCAACATGACCTCCCACAACACCAAAGCCAGCCTGATTGCCGCCATCCACCGAGTATCCACCGAGTATTTGCCGAGCTCCCACCGGCGCTTGTAGAAAAGACATGCTCCCAGTTCCGGATCCATATCGAGGCGGTGATTGAGGCTGAAGGCGGCTACCTTGAATAGATGTCAGCTCTACTACATAATCAACCTGAATTGATTTTTCAATAAAAATTTTAAGATAAAGCTGTAGTCTTGTTTTCTTTAGGATGACAATTTTATTGTTCCACCCTGTACTGTGGGAAAACACGGGGAAGTTTGTTCCATATTTCAACTGTTCTTAGGAAGGAGCTGTCTGAGAGGAGCTTGTATTTATTGTTTATAATCAACTTGATCTGGGCCCATCTTTTCTGACATATTTACATTTACAACTTCTTAATATCAACAAATCTTATGCCAAGTGTCTTCACAGAAAGCAAATACTGTGATGAACCCAAATCCCTTACATAACAGAGAAGTTATCTTAGTAAATATGAGCAGTATCAAAAAATCTGAACTTATAATTAATATACCACATGATTAGATTACTTTGAGGATGCAGTCCAGCACTTTAGCCATTACACTAAGGGGACTTCCTCTATACCATATGGGTTTTCTCAGAGCAGTACATAAAATATCTATGCAATGATATTGTTTTTTAGAATCTTTTTAAAAGCATTTGTAATACAAACAACATATTATTATTGCCAATGACACATACCATGTCAGTCGCACAAAATCTTTGTGTGTGTGTGTGTGTGTGTGTGTGTGTGTGTGTGTGTGTGTGTGTGTGTGTGTGTGTGTGTGTTATTTGGCAATATTTCTAATGTTAGGCTATCTGTTACCTCATCCAATTTCTTGACATATTCTTTTTTCTTTGCTGACTGGTATTTCTCATAGAGTATATCATTATCTTCAAAATCTTTGCAGCTACTTCAGCAAAGTGGATATTATATTTGTATTCTTTTCTTTTGATTCTTCTGATTAATAGCCTAGTAGAAGGAAATGCTTTACAGCCCTTGTCAGCAAGATGTGAAGATAATCAGAACAGTCCCAATAGAATTGATACTGAAGCTAAAAGCATTCACACCCTTAGAGTGTCAGCTGAAGTGAGTGTATTGTTGCAATTTATCAATTCACATGTAATAGTATTCAAAATTCAAAGCTGAAAAATTATAAGTTGTTTTTAGTTTGAGAGTTTTAAATTCTGTTTAGTAATAAATAATACCTAATAATATCTCTTTTAATTGAATAATGTCTCACTAGAAATACTGTAATTATTGATGTGTAACATGCACTTATGTATAACATATACCCCTGAAATTTCTTATGTATAATATGCATTGACTTTTTAGAATTTGTTACCATTGAATTGAAACTAAATTTAACTTCAGTTTAACTTTTTATCAGTTTGTACTGTTAAAAATAAGTATTTATATTGGTTACCATATTTACCAACCCCTCTGCTCAGGCAGGATATGACACAAGGTCAATTTTTAAGCAGAGTTTAACAGGTTTGAATTCAGAGTTTTCCTTCTCCTAGACTAGTTGCCTCATCAAGGCTGAAGAACCTAGTCTGCCCTAATATTTACCCATAGCTGGAGAGAGAATAATTGGATTCATACCTTTCCCACAGGTATTAGAGTTATGTGAAATGCAATCAGTCTTGTCCAGGGTTTGAACTCGTGTCGCTGTGTCCATTTCCTATGACGATAACCATTACACCATGTTTACATTCTGCCTTAAAACACAAAATTTACATCGTATTTAGGACAATTGCATGGATATGTTGATGCAGAAATGTAACAAACTCACAGCAAAAATAAGCTCACATAAGAAGAAACAAAATAATGAACAATCACTAATCCCAATAGATATTTCTTTAAAACAGTATAAAACACATATATAACTAACTTTCAGTGATCCTATTCCAAATATAGTGACATATGTGACCAGTAAAAAGTTAATCAAGTAGTTCTCATGAATGATACACACCCTTAACGTTTGGGCTGAAAAATCTGGAAAAATTGTGCTTCTTATACACAAATTATCACAGTGTGATTTTTCTATTACTTTCCTGTAATTTTTTTGCTTTCTATCACAGTTACCTGATCATCATTCTATGACTGTCACATTAGTAGTAGTGATTAAAACTAATCGATAAACTATATTCCTAACTTTTCTATAGTTGTCACTGGAATGTGTGGAAAAAAAAATATATATACAGTCATTCTTAATCTAGAAAGTAATTACTGACTACATAACACATCACTCAATAAGTCTTGGGCCTAAGATATAGATGGCACCACAAATAAAAAATCCATACAATTTTTATAAAGTACTAACCTTCAAATGGCACGTGTCAAAGTTTGAGCCCAATCGGATCATTAGTTTACAAAATTACAGATATTTAAGTGAAGCTACTGTTGCAAATTTTCAAAACAATGAAAATATATAAATTTCGTGTATTGATAAAGCATTGCTTTCTGATGGGAAAAATACTGTTCAAGCAAAGCAATGGCTTGATAAGTGTTATTTAGACTCTGCTCCATTGGAAACAATGGCTAAAAAGTGGTATGCTGACTTTAAACACAGTTGTACAGATACAAATGATGCTAAATGCTCAGTTTACACAAATTTGGCAGTTGTCCCAAAAAAACACCAAAAAACTCCACAAACTCGTTTTGGTTGATTATAAATTGAAGTTGAGTGAGAAAGCAGAGGAGTTATAGATATCAGAAGGCATTGTATTCACTATTTTGCAATAACATTTGACAATGAGAAAGCTGTATTCGAAGTGGTTGACGTGTTTGCTCACAGTTGATCAAAACAACATGTCTACGAGTCAGTGCATGGTTTGCAACTGTTTCAATGCAACAAAAAGGAGGTTTTACATAAATATGTAACAATGAATGAAACATGGATCCACGATTTCACTCCGGAGTTAAATCAGCAGTCAGCTGAATGGACAGTAGCAGGCGAAAGCTGTCCAAAGCAACCAAAGATGCAAATATCAGCAGGTATGGTTTTGGCAACCATATTTTGGGATGTGCTTGGTATTTTATTCATTGATTACATTGAGAAAGAAAGAACCATCAATAGCAAATTTTTTATAGCATTATTGGTGCGTTTGAAGGAAGAAATTGCTGAAAAATGGCCACAAATGAAAAAGAAAAAAGTACTCTTTCACCAAAACAATGTACCGTGTCACAAGTGGATCACAACTATGGCAAAACTACATGAGTTGCACTTCAAATTGCTTCTGTGCCCACCCTATTCTCCAAATCTGGCCCCCAGTGACTACTGGCTGTTTTGCTGACCTCAAAAGAATGCTCCAGGGAAAGAGATTTGGCTCCAATGAGGAAGTGATATCGGAAACTGAGGCCAAAAACAAATCATTCTACAAAAAAAGGCATTAAATTGCTAGAGAAGCATTGGAATCAGTGTATCACCTTAGAAGGAGACTGTTTATGAATTAAGTCGAATTTTGACTAAAAGTTGTTTTATTAGTTCAGCTCGAGACTTATTGTGTGATGTGTTAGAAAATTGAAATTCAAAATGTACTAATTTGATAGAGTAAAGATAACCCTATAAAGGCAATCTTTGAGTAGAATTCATATAATGATATCACAGAGAACAGAGATAATTACTGGCCCAGTCAATTGAGTGCATCTTTGCAGAGGAGTAAGACTCCATCCAATGAGGGTCCTAGATATGACACTGAACAATCTGATGGTTAGGCTTCAGTAATGCTGGAGCTTTGGGGAATGCCAAATACCCCTTCATTGCCATCACTCCCTAGTCCACTCTGACCTGGAGTGGTAGTGCCTGATAGGGTCCTATCTATGGCTCAAATAGAACTAAACTGTGTAATTACACTAAACTGAATTGTTTGAAATTATCTGTTTTGATATTTAACAGTGTGTAAACAAAAAAAACTGTACTTATACTAAACTGAATTGATTGAAACTTTTATCAAAATGACTTAATTCAGTATTAAATGACCTGAAAAGGGTTGATGTTCTGTAAAACAAAACAGCCAAACAAAACAAAACCAGAGATAATTGCAGAATGTATTAGACACTGGAATGTGTACTAACAAAAATAAATACAATCAATCATAATCATTTCTAGTCATATGACTTCCCAATGAATTCAGAGGGAAGATATAAACTAAAAAGTTCTTGATTTTTTGGCTAGATTGTACACAAAGTATGTTATGGCACATTATTCCAGTTGAATTCGCATAGACATTAACATAGAGATTCAAAAGAAATCTACTGAAAGAAAATGGCTTCACACTAAAAAATGGCGAGAAGCAGATGATACCCTGTAGAAACTATTACTGATGCAGACTATGCAGATGATTTAGTGCTTCTTGAAAATATGCCTGCTCAAGTTGAATCTGCAACATAGTCTGTAGCACACAGCAGAAGGCATTGGTTTCTAAATGAACTCATAAAACAATGTTTTAATCATTGAAATTCTGTTGTAAAATTTAAATATTTATTTTTTTTTTTTTCAGTATTTCAAACTGGTTGCCCGTTGGATTAGTTGGTTGATTGTTTGGTAGGTTGGTTGGTGTTTTATGGCATATCAACCTTTGTGGGTTATGTAATGTCAAATCCTGTTTATATATATAAGTAAAGTTGGCAACCATAGTTGAGAGTGACCTGAAGGCTCCTTTTCAATAGCTACCACACCGAAGTGTAAGGGAGGGTGCTACTCCATTCCCTGGATTGTTCCGCTTTACCTTTAATTCTTACTTTATAATCCTGAGTGTTAAGCAAGGCAGCATCAAGTACCATTTTTTGAGTCTTTGGTATAACTCGACCTGGGAAGTAAGTAAGAGCTCATTTACTGCACATAGTTAAATGGTTTCAAGTATTGCTATCTAACACTAATGATCCAATTTAGCATTAATCCTTTTTTTACACGCAGTAAAATGAAAAATTTGTTCAATTTGACTATGAATGCAACCCTAACAAGTACTACCAACCTGGATCAAATTGAACCAGGGAATAATGACAATGAAGGGGTACTCAACATTCCCAAAACTCGAACCTCTCTATTAGAGGTAGTTTAGTGTCATAACCAGGACACTTGTTAGAGAGGTTTTAACTCCCTACAGAGGTGCAGTTTGTGTATTCTACATCTCCAGCCAACAGGTCTGTTGCCTGTTGTAAAATAAAATAGAAATATTCTTCAACCATAAGTCAAATCATTGTTTCATCTGCAACAGAAAAACTATTTACTAAACCTCTCAACTACTGGCAAGATGTGACGCAAAGTCATTTTTTAAGTAGAATACTGTTGGTTTGAATTCAGAGTTTCCTTCTTGTACACAGGTTGTCGAATAAAATTTAAGAACCCAGTCTGCCCTCTCATTTACCCATAGCTGCAAGGAGAAGAGATGGATCCATGCCTTTTCCAAGGGAATTAATGAAAAGTTTTGGGTTGGTTTTATGGCATATCAACAATTGCAGGTCGTTTAATTCCAAATCTGGTTTATACCTATTGTTGTTTGCACTCAGTTTAAATGTCAAAAAGTTCTATTTGACCCATAGATAGGACCCTATCAGGTGCTACCACTTCAGGCTAGAGTGGACCTGTGAGCGATGGCAATGGAGGGATACTCCACATTCCCCAAAGCTCCAGCATCAGATAGTTTAGTATCATATCTAGGACACTCATTGAAGTGGGGTCTTACCCATCTGCAGAGATGCAGATGGTATATTCTACAGCCCCAGCTTACTCGGCTGCATTAATTTAAAGTGAAATGCAAACAGCCTCATCTAAAACAGGGACTCAGATCACTGATTCCATTTTCTGTGATAACTATTTTGCAGAGCACACCTTCCAAAAAACTTGGGAGAAGTTATATCTTCCTATGTGAATATACCATCATATTATATTAGTAGTATTAAATGCAACAAACTTGGAATTGTCAATTGTTTTTTTTTAACTTTTTGTTGCCTTTTATTTTTTCATTTGGAATGAAAAGGATTTTTGCAAATATCTAAAATTCTTTTATAAAGTAATTTTATAATTCCATGACTTATTCAATCGAATATCCTCCAGATGATAAATTCTTAGGTCTTCTTCATTAAGTAGTACTGATTGGAAATAAAGAATAAGCCTCAAGAAAGACATGAATTCAGATCCTTTATCCATTCTCAATTCATCTACAGAATTTAACTCAATGTGGCTTCTACTTTGCAACAGAAATAAGACACAAAATGGAGTTTGGTTAAAAAGACTTTAGAATATCATCTACAGTATAGACCCCAGAGTTAAAGGATGGACAGGTTGATGGCCAGCAGTTACATCAAAATAATTCTTCAACACAAAAAAACAGACACCAAGTGAGAAATGATACATTCTTTTTGTTTATTATGTTCATTGTATACAGCATTTTTTAACCTTATCTTTATGGTCCTAGATGAGTGACACCAAAATATGCAACAGTCGTAAATGGTCTAACGATAAATCAAGTCTTTAGTATTAAAAGTCTGGCACAAAGTCTCAATTTCAGTGGCAGTGGTAGACCAACACTCAATGGAATCTCTTCCTACCCTTCTGACTTTGATTTCCTCCAGATTCTCTGTCTGAGATGTTAAAAACTCCAGCTTATACTAAGTCCGGTGCCCAACCAGGATGGGGTTTGACCAGTCATGGTACTTACTTATCCTTAATGTCAATATCTCATTGTCTCATTTTTTTAAAAACTTCTTTAGTAGGATTGACCAACTTTTTTTTTGGTCATCAGAGAGCTGAATCTACCATCTCAAATCAAACCTACTTTAATTTGTATTTTTCCCACATATGAGGATCATTAAATAAGTTTCCTGACTTTTTTCCAAAGGGCACTTTTATTGATAGTACTCATATGAAACTCTAGTCCCCTTCAAAGTAATCTCTTCCGGCTGCAATGCACTTGTTGTAGCATTCCAACAACTTTTGGAATGCCCCAATGAAGTCCTCTTGTGTGACCAAGTCAATGACCTTCATCACAGCCTCTTTTATCTCCTCAATTGTCTCATAACGACAGCCTCTGAGCTTAGGAAATAACCAAAAGTCACAGGGAGCAAGGTCTGGACTATAGGGAGGCTGAGAAACTGTCTTGATGCCCATCTTGGTCAAATAGTCTGTGACAAGGATGGAGTTGTGGACTGGTGCATTGTCCTGGTGGAAATGCCGCTGACCTGATTTGAAGAGTGCTGGCCTCTTCCCTAGGAATCTCTTCCTGAACACCCTTAAAACCTCAACATAGTAAGCCTAACCCTAACCCTTTGGCCAATCAACTGTGGTGTATTGACTTCCTTACTCCTCCCACACCTCTCATCATGCCTCACACACTCCCTACCTTCCTTGAATCTCTTATGCCACTCAAAAAATGATGCTCAATTCATGCAAGATGGTCCAAAACTGTCTGAAGCATTCCACACTCTTGTATTTTTTCCAAGTTTAAAACAGAATTTTATTACATATGTTTCAGCTTCAAAGATGCCCAAATATTTGTATTTTTCCTTTTCTCTGAGTGTTCTAATTTTTTCTTGATTTGGTAGTTCCATTCCATCCATCAGGTGTCATATACCACTTTTGATTACTAGCATGGCACATTTTTCTATGACAAATTCCACCCCTATGTTTTGACTGTATATTCTCACTGTGTGTTTTAGAGTTTCCCATTCTTTTTCCGTTTTTGCAAACGGTTTGATGTTATCATTATACATTGGTGATTGATCTTTTCCTGCGATTTTCTACATTTGCATCCGATTTTGCATTTTCTAAGTGGTTAAGTGGCATCATAGCAATCATAACTAGTAATGGTGATAGTGCATCTTCTTGAAATATACCTCTTTGGATCTTCGCTTCAGCTAAGATTTTCCCTCCTGCTATCAATTATACTTTCCAGGTTTTCTTGGTTTTCTTGATAAAGTTTATAATTTCATCTGATATTTTGTACATTTTAAGGCAGTTTATTACCTAGCTTTGTGGGACCATATGATATGTTTTTTTGTAGTCAATCCAGGCCATAGCTAGATTTTTCCATCTGGTCTTGCTCTCGTTGAGGATGTACTGATCTGTGTAGAGTAGCTTTCCTGTGCCTTGGGATCCTTTGTAGCATCCTTTCTGTTCCTCAGGAAACAATCTGCGACTTCTTAGAGAGCAACAACTCTTTTCTCTTAATTGTGCTGTTAATATTTTCCACATCATATGTAGGCAGGTTATGGATCAGTAGTTGTTTAGGGCAGTTCCTTTGAGGGAGTCATTTTGGATCAATGTGGTATTTACTTTGGTCATCCATTTGGGTACTTGTGCTGCTTGTAGGCATCTGTTCATTTTGAGTGTTAGTCTGTCATGAATGGAGGAGAATTTCTTGAATCAGAATCCATGTATTCCATCATGGTCTGGCGTTTTCCAATTTGATATTTTTTCAGTGTTGTTCTGAGTAAATTGATGTGTATTTCTGTTTTCAGACCTTCTTCAAGTCCTTCTAATTCTTTTGCCATGTTGCTTATCCATTTGTCTTTTTTGCTATGTTCTCTTTGGTTGGCATATTTTACTCCAAAATTGTTTGATTTCTCTTGCACCCAGTTTTTGGTATGTTTTCATCTCATCTCCCCTAACTTGTTGGCAGAATTTCTTTTCATTGTTTTGGAATGTCCTGTTTTATCTGTGTTATTTCACCCTTTCTCGATATCTTTTTTATCTTCCTTCTTTCACCAGTACTTTCTTGTTTATTTCCTCAAGTCGTATTGTTATTTTTTCTTGTGTTGCTTTTTCCTTTTAGTTCCTCGATGTTCCAGCGTTTTTCCTTAGTGTTATCCTTTTAGCTTGTTTTCATAGATTTCTTATCTGCATTTCCAGTCAAATTTGCCATCCAGGTTTTGATTTTTTTTGTGCTTTTTAAGGAGACTCTGATTTTCTTACAAACTAATTTCACTCCTGCATTGATTAGTTCTTTTAATTCAGTTGATGTATATGTTAGTAAGTAAAGTTGGCGACCATAGTCGAGGGTAACCCGAAGGCTCCCTTTTCGATAGCTACTACACCAATGTGTAGGGGAGGGCGCTACACTTTTCTCCATTCAATGTTTCTTAGTGATGGTAGACTTTTTTCATTCATAATTCTCTTTAAATTTTCTAAATTTATTTTTTGTTCTTGTGTTAGTGCTTGCTCAGTGTTGTTTGGTTAAGTTGTTTGGTTGTGTAGTGGTTCTGTTTTCAGAAGTAGGCAGTTAATTTCAGTTAGACTGTTCTTGTTTGTCAATACTTTGTGTGTCTAATATTGTATCACTTTCTAGTTCATCATTTGTTTTCTGGTGTATTTCTTGTATTTCAAGGTCAGAAAACCAACTTTTTTTTATTATTGTCCTAACTTGGTCAGAGAGTCTTTGGCTTGTTGTCTGAAAACTAGCACATTCTTGGCAGATTTCTATCATTCTTTTTCTATTTCCTCTTTGTGTAGGGTTGCTGCTAAAATAGCAGTGCAGTACACATTGGTTGTCTTCCCTAGTCCATGTTTGGTGTTTGTGTCTCAGATTTGTGTGGTTCCTTAGATTGTCATCCATGTACCCCCAAAAAAAGGACAGTTAACATTCACAGGATGATGATCAGGTCTTCCGTGTTGGTTATCATGAGAGCACCTGCTGATCATGACACCTTGGCCAGTTGACTGGGTCCCACATTATGTCATATTTTGATTCAACATTTTTATCATGGGTGGTATATTGTGGCCATACCAGACCCAGGGGTTGTTTAAAATCTGTGTGCTTGATACAGACATGACCTACTTTTCTTAAATAAGAGAACACTTAAGTGGGTCACAAAAAAAAGCAAAAAAACAAACACAATGGTTAGGTAAACCTCATCAGCAGTTACCACATTTATAGATGAGTAGCAGTAGTTTCCTGACTGAACTGTTTGATACTGGCTGTTGACCTGTGGGTTCGTCCGCCCAGAATCTGATGAAGTGTGGCATTGATCCCTCACTGGATTCAACTAACTTGCTTCACATCCACCATGCTGCTTTCCATGCCTTCTAAGGTTGGACACATGCGAAAAAAAAAAAAAGAAAAGGTATGGTAGGTCCCAAGAAATCAGCTTGTATTTCTGGGTCATCATATATTCTTATGCTATTTGAAGCAGTTGACTAGTGGGAACGAATTATTGTAAAATAAAGGCCTGTAAGGATTATTTATATTTGGTAACTCTTAGACTAATAAATAATACTAATAATATTAAAAACTACCACAGAAAACATGCTTATTAATACAACATTTGAGGAAAAATTCTGTTACCTTCTGGGGTTGTCAGCATTGGGTTGTTGCCAAGAGTACAGCCAGTGCTAATTTTGACTTAAATTCTTGGACCATGTGTGCAAACATTCTTTCGTTTCCTTCCCTCTCCACTTTTTTCCTACTCTTTTAATTACTTTGGCAGAAAAGAAAGATTCCAGTTGAACAGATACTACACTTAGACCGACAACTAAGAATAATGATATTATTATTATTTTTATCATTTTATTCTTGTTTATTTATTTTTGTTTATCTCTTTTATTTATTTACTGATCTTATTTTCATTTATTTATAGTTTATTTATTTCATACACACAAACACACACACACACATATATATATATATATATATATTCTTAATGAAAATCAAGGATAACCATATGATACATACATTTGAAAAAAACACACCAAAGAATGTATCGGCAAAAGCATCATAGAAAAGAAACAACAAAGATGAGGATACTTGATTGAATAGTTCATGAAATCATTACAGTGCTCTCTTTGAGAATCTTAGATATTTACAGAAACCCTATTACTCTTTCCATTCCAGGAAAGAACTCAGAAAAGCTAAAGGATTTTTTCTCCCAATTTAACAAAATGCGAAAATGATGTTAAATATGTGACAAATTCTGAAATGTGAATTTAAAAATTGAAAAGAAAATTAAAAATCAAATTTTTTAAAAGCAAAAAAACAAAATGAAAATGAAAGGACAACTCAATTAGAAATCCCATTTAAATCCTGCAGCACTTTTAACTGGATCTAAATCTAGTGATAACTATTTTTATTTTTACTATTTTGTCGATCAGAATAATCAATGTGAAAATGGAACCATGGTTCAATAAACAGTTTATTGATAGCTTTTCATGTTCAGGTTGTTTGTTTTTTGTTGTCTCTCTTTACAGGTTTCTATTTTTATTTTCATACAACTCTCACCTTTGCTTTGAGGCCATTTTATTTGACATTTTTATCTTCTTCTCTGAAGATTTCATCAAAGGTTTGATAATTTGGTGCATCTGAAAATATTTGATCTCAAAATGTTTATTAAATAAACAATAACACAATTTTTAATAATAGTTTAATCATGTCATCAAAGAGATGTAATTGTTTTGGTTATGTTTTTCCTTCATTCTTTTTCTTTCTGGTTGGAGACATTAATCAATATATTAATAATTTGGAGGATTTTATTTTAAAAAATAACATTATTATATAATTAAGGAATCAGATTGGACCAATCCTATTGAAATGTAAAGTTAAACTTAGCTTAGACTGGCACAAGGTTACTAGTATGGGACATTCAAGAAGTGTCACACTCAATTCAACAGTTTGCTTCAGTGACTCATTTTTTTTTCTAATACGTCAAAATTAATTCATTATTTCATATATTTCTTTGGGTGAGTGATATTGAAGAATTTATGAAATGGAAGTATAAGGATTATATTTTTTCTTTAGTTTTTTTCCATTTTCTTCCTCACTATATGATATCTATTGTCCCTATGTCAGGTTTGAATCTATAAAATCTCAGGACTCTTTCAGTTTGATATTCTATTCTGCTAAGTTGCACCATAGCAAATACTTTAACAACAATAGAGAATAATGTTATTGCACAGTAGTTTTCTGGATTAAGTTTGTCTCCTTTCTTATGGATGGATTTATAACCATTCTTGATCAGTCCCTAGGTATTTGATTGCTTTCCCACGTCAATGAAAATATTTTGGTGTCAATTCTCCATCATTGTTTCTTCACCTTCCAAAATGATGACATTGGCTCCTGGGGCTTTTCACAGCCATTCTGGTTTCCTTTCTGCTTATACCAACTATAGATTCTTATGCAATGTTTAGCATTTGAATATTATCGATGGCTGAGCTACCATGAAAGTAAGTAGCGCTGAGATGATCTTCAAAGTGATTTTTCCAGCCGGTTAATTCTTCCTTTGCGTGCATGTGGTTTTTCATAGATATATCTACTTAAATCATCTATTTGTTTATCATTTATGTTTTATATTTTATTGTCTATTTTTCCACTTTGATTAATTTATTTCAAATGTATTTCATAAAAATCTATTGAAAGAGTACACAAAGAGTTACAAAAATCAACACTCCTCTATTTCTAATTACTTATTACATATATATGTAGTGAAGGGAAATTTTGTATTTTAGTTTGGCACACAAATTTAATTCAACACTTAATTTCACCCAATCAGGATGAACTATTCTATTCAGCCCAGGCCTTTCTTTATGGGCAACAGGAAATTGGGTAAGCTGCCAAACCCAATCTCTTTGGCTGGAGAATGCTGTCTAGTGCAGACATCACACTGGCCGTTCTTCAATAACAATGCTCTTTGACTGGAGAACGCAGCTCAGTGCAGACGTCTCACTGGGGGCTCTTCTAGCAGCAGCATAGACACACGAGGGAACCTATCTAATTTATGGATTCCTTGCAAGGAATCCCAGTTGAATATAAATTAGATACATTCAACAAGCCTCACGCAGGCACAACTTTATGTCACCCCAAAATTGGCTATGTCAACGCGACGCTTTTATTCCGCAAACGACAACTAGCTCTCAATTCACCTCTTGGCCACTTTAATGGAGACTAACGCATGCCTTCTCCCCAAGATACCAGACACACAAAACTACACGTTGACTCTAAAGTTCAATCCCCTCACACGTCCGACGACACACGCTGCCATCTCAACCTTCTCAACTTCTGATAACTCAATTTCGTCTCAATGCTCACAACCTCTGTTCGAGTCTTGCAGTACCAAAAGCAAACCCAATATTCCATGCTGCAAATAAAAACCTATTCATAAAAATATATTTCGACCTTCGGCATCTTATCTTCTTCATCATCCTTCCTTTAATACCTAACAACAATTAGCGGAAGACCTTACACTCGTTACAACCATTCCTCACTAACAACAACAAAAACTCAGGCCAAAAATCTTCTCGCTAAATATATATATATTTATGGATGTGTATGACATAATGATTATCATCTTAAGAAATGAATATTGTAACCCAAGTTCAAATTTTTGATGAAATTGCTTGTGTTTCACTTTGCATTACCATTTGGAAAGGCATGAGACCATCTCTCCTTCCCCTGCAAGCTAAGGGTGAATAATAAGTTAGACTGAGCATTTTAACTTTGGTATGACAAAGGGAGCCTTTGAGTCACTCTCGACTACAATTGGCCAACTTGTATATATATATATATATATATATATATTCTTTTTTTTTCCAAGCAGCGATCATGTCGATACTGCCATATGGATTCACTACATGGGCGCTAACTAAATGTATGGAGAAAAAGATTGACGGCAATTACACAAGAATGCTGCGAGCAATATTGAACAAGTCATTGGAGGCAGCACTCCACAAAGCAGCAGCTGTACGGCCACCTACCACCCATCAAAAAAACTATCCAAGTTAGACAAACCAGACATGCAGGACACTGCTGGAGAAGTAAGGACAAGCTCATAAGTGACATACTCCGGTGAACTCCTTCACATGGACGAGCAAAGGCAGGACAACCAGCTAGAACCTATATACAACAGCTCTGTGCCGATACAGGATGTAACCTTGAAGACCTACCGAGAGCGATGGACAATAGTGACGGGTGGCGGGAGAGGGTCTGGGAGATTTGAGCTGGCAGGGCGACATGATGATGATGATGATGATATATGTATGTATTTAGCAGACTCTTCTGCTATGAGAAGGATAAGACAAGGTCAGTTTTTAAAGCAATGTGTAGGTGTTTCAAATTCAGTTTTTCTTCAAGACTATTTGCCATACCAAGACTAAAAGAGCTAAATATGCCCTACTATTTACCCATAACTAGGGGAAAAACTGATGGTTTCATCCCTTTCCCAAGAGCATCAGCAGGAAAGTGAAATGCAAACACCTTTGTCCTTGAGGTCACGTGGCATCCGTCATAAAAAGGAGCTCCACTGGAGACTCGCTCTCTTTTGGTTCCACTACCAACAACTGTTAGCATCAGGTCCATTGTAGAAGCCCTTGACCGCATATGTATTTTGGTACCTTCTACCATCCGGGACCCAAAAGCGACGAATGCACATGCAGAGTTAAAAGGAACAGGACACACGGACAGTTAAGTTCGAGCAGGCATTTTATCTGCAAACCAACTTACTTCACCAACTACTTTACCCACTTTACCCACCCTACTTTACCTTCAACCTTACAACCTTCACAACAAACCTAACCATATTTTACATCTTGAACTCTTCCTTGAACTCTCTTTTGTGAACTCTTCCAATACGTTGTTTATTCCATTTGGTGTAAATCCCTTATTATTGTTGTTGTTGTATATAAATTTTGTTGCAAGTACAAGTCGTTTGTCCCTTTCTTCAAAAGCTGTCACCAATTCCTTACTGCTGTTGAGTATGGTTTATTCTTTTACAAAACGTAGGAATAAACCGGGCTTTTCGGGGCTTATAAAAGTCCCCACATATCTTGTATTTCCTACTGATTATTCAGTCTTAGTGTATCACATGTATATTAATGCTAATATTGTACCTTAGTATGTGGGGACTTGTCTAAATTTCCTCCCTACCTCCACACAACCCAATAAGTGGATACATCATTATGCACTTATTCTGATCAGACAAACACAGCAGACAGGGTGGAGCTTTGATAATTTCTAAAGGAAACTCTTATACCATGTTAGATTTTGACCAACATTCTGAGAGGATAATGGGAGGGACCCCAGATATTGGCAATGAAATATTATTATTTTTCGAAGTTTACACACCAGATTTTACCTATAGCCATGTTGAACTTGATCACTTTTATGAAGCATTGCAAAACAAAGTAAATCAACAGTCAGGCAAGAGAAAATATATACTTCTTGGAAAGTCTAATACAAAAGTGGGGCAATATACTTATTTCTTATAGCCTGATGTTGTTGGAAAATATGGCTTAGAAAGGAATAATGAAAGAAGAGAAAGACTCTGGTAGTTTTGCTGTATTAATAACCTCTCAATGATGAACACTTTGTTTAAATACAACTGCACAAATTTCAACTGATTGGAAATCCAACAACCAAATCGACTCTCTTATCAATTAACAAGACAAAATGTTAAAAAAGAACCCTGTCACATTTTCAACACACTAGATATTGGTTTAGACAACTTATTAACTGCTCATACGGTGATATCTATAAAATGTAGAGATACTATAAATAATTATCTCCCTGAGATGATTTGTGTTATGGTACCTTCCTTACAGACTATAATAAACTTTTCCTATTACTATGAATACTGGGAGAATATTCATCTCAGTGTTAAGTTAACTCCAGCCTAACACTTTGGCTGTCAGACTGACGTTCAACATTCTCTTACTTATGCTGTATTTATACTTTCGTTCTATAGCATTTTCGGAAAATTTGTTAATTTCCCTAACACTATATTTTTTAGGCACACAAATGAATTACAAAACTTTTCTTTAACAACACAACAGAGAAAGTTTTTATTTGCAGCTTTGAATATGGTTTGCTTTTGGTGCTGCAAGACTCGTGAAGTTTAGGCTTGTTAGTGTTGGAGACGAAATGGCTTAGCGGGATGTTGAGATGGCAGCGTGTTGCTGGACGTGTGAGGGATGTGTTTAAAGTCACCGTGTAGTTTTGTATCTGGTTTTTGGAGGAGAGTATGCATTATCTCCATTAATGTGGGCCAGAGGTGAAATGATAGCTAGTGTGTCGAGAGCGGAGTTACACTCGGATCGACATAGCCAATTTTTGGGGTGACACAAAGTTGGGCCTGTCCGAGGCATGTTGTATGTTTCTAATTTATGTTCAACTGGGATTCCTTGTAAGAAATCCATAAATTAGATGGTTCCCTCGTTGAGTGTCCATGTTGCTGCTGCTAGTGTTAAAGCAACAGTGAGATGTTCACACTGGGTGGCTTGTCTAGCTAAAAAGCATCGCTAAGCAGGGACAACCAGAGGAACGTCTGTTCTGGTCGCCGTCTCATGATGAAGAGAGTGGGTTTGGCCACTCACCCGTTTTGCTAGCCGAAAATGAAGGTCCGGGCTGAATAGGATAAGTCATCCTGATTGGGTGAAATTCAGTGTTGAATTAAATTGCGTGCCAAACCAAAATACGAGATTTTCCTCTTCTCTACAGTTCAATATACTTGTTTCACATAATCCCGAGTTTGTGTCTTTCTTCTGGACATTGTTGGTCCACAACAATTTACAATATTAGTAACTATTCTATTTAATTACAATAGGATGCACAGTCCTTAAGTAGCATGATAAAATTTCATACTGTCGAATAATTGATAAAAAACACTTCTGATAAAGCTTTAACCTGCTGCACATATAGTTTATATTAAACATAGTATTATTACATATTTCATACCACCAAATAAGTTATTGGAAATAACATACATTATAAGATGGTACTCACACAAAAAATTGCTAATATAGATATAGTAAACATAATTGAAAATTTTGACAGTTAACTGAGCTCTTTCAATCCTCTATATGCCCAGTTTCACAAAATTTATCAACCAAACATCACAATATTGGCAAGTTGTTGGGAAGTATAAACTTGGGAAATTTCATATAAAATTTCATATAAAATTCCTCTCTTAAAGATGTATAGCCTAAATGTGCTCTTCCTTGGAAAACAATAAACTAGACACAACACGTTAGAATGAATGCTTGGATGAAGATAACACATGATACAATCATTTCAACTGCTAAATACTATGAATGCTGTAATGTCTCATGATTAATATTAGAGCATATAATTTAGTTGCTGGTAAATTCTACTCTCTTACCCTTACAGATTGATTTATTGATTTTAACAGCATGTCAGCCAAGAGGTTAGAGAATTGCATTTATTATACATTCATATTTATATTTTTGTGTAGTTGTTTCTTAAGAGTTTTTTTTTTTGTACACAGTCCTATCAAATCCAAATTATTTTTAAACAGATCTATTTGACCTATTAGTATGACCATAACAGGTACTAACATTAAAAGAGCAGACCTGGGAGTAATGGTAATGAAAGAGTACTCCTCACTCTCCAGAGCACCAGAAATGGAGCCTCATCATCAGACGCAATTTGGTATTATACCCAGGTCACTCCTTTTTGATTGAGGGTCTTACTCTTCTGCCAAGGGATATAGTCAGCATATTCTAAGCCCTGCCAAAAGGGCTGTTTTACAGTTAAGACTTTTATGTAATCAAGTGTATACCCATTATTAGTTTCCCCCTATATCCTGTGCATTCTCATAATTAATTTTCCTATACATTTTGCATGAAAACTCCTTGATCTAAGCAATGCTTTAAGTTTCATCCACTTGAAGTTTAAGATATAACAAACAGCCCTTGTGTTGTATTATAAAATCTCACACTGCCAAATAAGAAATTGTAAATATTTTGATAAAAACTGATATTATAATGTAGGGACACAATAAATAATTATCTCTCTTACATAGCTTGCATGCCTGTTTGGGCTCCCATAGGATGTCACATAGCAATCCAGAAACTCCTTCTTGATCTGTTTTCACCTCTGGTCTTTGACCATGCCAGAGAATGGTAAAGCCATATGATATACTATCTACAAGTAAGCTTTTTCCATTTTTACCCCTTCCACATACTGCTTGTTCGTGGAAAATATGTGTATAACTTTAGCTGTTGGAATGTGTGTATTCTTTCTTTTAATACCACTGGTATGTATATTGTATATATTAAATATCTACAAATAAATCTATCTTGGCTGTTTATTCAGTCTTGATATATCATGGATATGATAATGCTAATATCTGTTCTTGTTGAAACTTGATTAAAATATCTTCCCTACCACCAAGCATTGTGATGGTGTATTTACATTGACAGAAATGAACAATCTATGAAACGATAGCAAGGTCGAAAAGCAGCAATATATGGAGCTTGTAGTCCATGAACATTTCAATAAGTGAAAATTTGGCTTTTATAAATCATAATACAGAATGTAAGGAGAAATATCAGTATGATCTCTTATGTTGTTTCCTTCCCTATGTTTGAAAAAACTACTCTCCATCTCTTTTCACTTCTGTTCTTTGAATAGTAGTGATGTTGTCTGTAATCCATCTGCAAACAATACAGCCCCATGGCTATCTTGCCTATTCATATCAAGAATGTATTTACCAACCCCTTCACACAGGCAGAATGTGACACAAGGTCAATTTTTAAGTGAAGTTTAACAGGTCTGAATTCAGAGTTCTCATTCTCCTATACTGTTTGCCTAACCAAGACTCAAGAATCCAGTTTGACCAACTATTTACCAATAACCGGAGAGAAAATAATTGGATTTATACCTTTCCCAAGGGTATTAGTGTTATGTGAAATGCAATCAACTCTGTACAGGGTTTAAATTCATGTCACTGTGTTCACTTCCTACAACAATAACCATTATTCCACAGTCACCTCCTTAATAGAAAAAGTCCTACTCTTATCAAGTGGGCCTTTTTCTAATTTGTACCCCTTCAACATACTGCTTGTTCAATGAAAAATATGGGTGTAATTCTGGCAGTTGGCACATGTTTGTGTATTTTTTTATTTTTAATTCTGTTTGTGAGCATTTTCCCTGTCACCATGTTTTTTTTATAAAAGCAAGAAAAAGGAACAAAGCTCCAAAAACATACAATGTTGATGGATAAGGTCATTGCAAAAAGTTTTGAGATAAATATTGGAGGACACTTTAAATAACTACAGCAATTAGATTCAAACATTGATTTGTTTTATAAGCAGTTTAAAATAATTACTAACATAGTTGCAAACAATTGATCAAAATTAATTAATTTTAATGGCATGTTAACTTGTAATATAATGGCCAAGGGATTTCGTTTTATATATCTTGCCTTTCGGTTTAGTTAGGCTGAGAACCTTTCGGCTCAGTGCATGGGTTAGTTAGGTGCAAACATGAGCGCAGATGTTCACATGCGCGCGGAGCGGACGTGTCATTCAAAGATGTCACAATAAAAATCCCAGATAGAGGATGTGACCAGGGATGTGAGTGACGTCATGCACCAGAAGCGTGGGCTGAGATTTGAGAAAAGTCAGTAAGTTGAGATTGAGACCTGGGCAAGGTGAGACAAATTTGTGCGCTACAGGCATCGCACATGTTGTGGGGGGAGATGAAAAAGTCAGCATAGAAAGATTGTGCCTCTCTCCTTATGTCAAAAAACTTTTAACTCAAAGGTAATAAAAAAGTTTCATACCTGAACTAAGAAGATTCCTATGTTATATATATGTGTGCATTATGGACATTATGAACATTTTGCGTACCGGTATGAATATGTCTATTTCACGTATCCATATCTAGCTATGTCACAAACTAGTCTTGTAGAAGGCAACAATATACAACAGCAATAATAGTGACAATAATAGCAGCAACACTTACCAGAGGTCCAGCATAGTCAAGTCAAACTGGACTGGGTTGGTATTTATGAACAAACATATCCAATGAGATGTTCTAGCCAATCACAATCTAAGGAATGGACTGGCCAATGTGTGCACATTGGAATCTCCCAATGTGCCATAAATAGCTCTTTCATTGAGGACTGATTTGCTCTAGTCTTAGCCTTGCTAAAGACGTTGCTCTTAGCCTAGCTACTGATCCGTTGGAAACTCTATTACAGAGGTCTGTTTTTTCTTGTTATCCTTTTGGACTATTGTTTATATTATTGCTGTTATTGTTTTGATCCATTGTTTCACCTGTTGTTTTACCTCGTTCTAACACATTTTTCATCACGTCGACCCTCCTGATTGCTAGTTTGCAGTCATGGAGGGTACCTCCGCTTCTTCATCCTCTCAACAACCCTCTCATCACGATGCTCATGATACATCAGAAAATGAAGCCCTCCCGAAGCAGTCGGAAGAAAGTCATTTAACAAGCCTGATTGGCTCAAACTGGCCATCCCTTCCTTCGGAGTCAGGGAGCCCAATTCCACCAGGGCAAAAGACAAAGCCAGAAAATCCGTCACCATCACCGTGGAAAATACAACAAAAGAACCCAGAAGAGTACGAAAAGGACCGGGTGGGCAAATATGCCGAATTCTTCAAAGGCAATGAGATTTTGCCCATCCCGGAACTCCTGGAAAAGCTAGAACCGAGAATCGTCTCTCTGGTGGTGACGGATTTAAAAACAAGACGGCTCGTAGGACTCAAGAAGGAAGGGTTCGAGGATCTGTTACGGAAAGCCGGCGTCCCATGCCAATACTTCTGCAGAAGGAGTTTTGCGACATGGGACGTCCTGCTCACTTCCAGCGACCAAGCTGCCAAGGTTGCCTCGAACAATATCATGACAAAGTTCTTCCGACTGCAGCCGGAATACCTAGGCACCCGTAGGATTCGGGTCACCATCTGCAACGTCCCGGCGTTCATAACGGCCGCCTTCCTCAGCGCATTTGGACGCGTAGAGGAAATCAACCTGCTTTGGTCAACAGCCGGGACGGCCTACGGGGACTACGTGTTCCGGATGTGCCTTTCTCGGGAGGGCTTTCAAACAATTCCCGAAATCATCATCAGCAGAGGGAGGCAGATGATGGTGATTGTGGAAGGCAGACGCCCGCGCTGTTGGAACTGCAAGCAGTTGGGGCACATATCCAAGTTCTGCCCCAAAAAGATCCGTCAAAAGCTCCAGCTGCTGCAGCCGCCACAGTCGCAACAGAAACTGCAGCAACAACAGCTTCCATAGTCACCATCAGAGAGACCGGAAAGGAAAAAGAGCCGGACCAGGCCCAGCCAAAAACAGTGGAGGAGTGGGTGGAAGTCACTCGAAAAAAAAAGAAATCTCCCCAAAAAGCCGAGGATAAACCCACAACTGCCTCTCCTGTAAAAGTAACGACACCAGCCCCTACAAAAGCAACGACACCAACCTCTACAAAAACAACGACACCAACAGCAATATACACACCAAAGTCAGTGACAGCACCTATCCCTGCACACATCACTGAGCACCCTCCAGCATCCAAGACTAAAAAGAAAACTAAAACCAAACCAGCTCCCACCACACCAGTTCCCACCACTCCAGAAGCAGAAGAAACTCCCATGGAAGCAACTACAAATCTGAAGAGGAGAAGGAGCAGCGGAGAGGGAACAGCAAAGAAAGTACGTTCAGGGCCACCCTGCCCTGAAGACCCCCTGGAAGGCCCCTCTAATGCCCTTTCTCCAAAACCTCTTCCACCTCTAATATCACTTCCTCCACCTATTCTTCCCCTACCGCCTCCTCCTCCATCACCACTTGCGCCACCACCTCCCCCACAACCCCGCACTCCACAACATGCCCCCCCCCTGAGCAAAAATGCTCTCAACCCCCGCAAGTTCTACAACTCTTGCAATCCCCACAACCCCCAAAGACTCGCCCTCACCAAATATCAACTATAGCGAGAGCACAGTCCCACGAGAGACTCTCCCAAAAAAGTCTTTGGAGGACGTACTCCCTCCCCTCGCTGAGTCCACCATCCTCCCCGGAACTGTTTCCAATAACAACTCCCGCAGAAAAAGCAAAATCAAAACCAGTGCCAACAGACTCTACACCAAAGACATCCCGGCAGCAAGCCAAAGCAGCCAACAAAGATCTAATTGATGAACAGTGCAGGAAGGCAGTGGCTCTGTGCACTGTCAGGCTGGAATCCGTGACGGATTACCAGCTCCGAAAGACACTGAAGCCACTGCTGGACTGCGAAAAAATTGATGGTAAAAGAGTCTGTAACCCAACGAACTTTAGGAGTGCAGCCATGGTGACCACTTTTGTCCGGTCGGCTGGCGACCGTACCAGGGGCGTCTGGAAGTTCCTGAATACGGTCTGCCAGACCGACTTGGGCATAAAGTTGGCGGAGTTGGAGCACTCCTCTCTTAAAAAATGTTTACCTTTTTGTTCCGGGAGGGTACCTATTTTGGTTCACCCCTCTTTTTAGAGGTCCCTAAAAATGCGGTTCCCTTTGGATGTCGGAGGAATCACCAGGGATGACCGAGTTACAACTGAGCTCGGCACCGGCTCCCTGCGTCAGGCCGTCGGCATCCTCACCCCGAAGGATTTCCGGCCCGTAGTCGACGATGAGTAAGGTAAGTCGGATTGATGGCTTTAAACGTTGCCAGTTTGAATGTGAGGGAACTGAGGGATCCAAGCAAGTGTGCGCGCTTGCTTGGTGAACTCAAGATGCTCTGTGTAGATGTTGCTGCAGTGCAGGAGACCCACTTCACTTGCGAGGGTGACTGTCGGGTGCTGGAAAACGATTTTAACGTTTTCTCAGCATACGGCAGCAACTTCAGCGCTGGGGTCTCCTTGCTAGTTGGACGCAGCCTTGATGCTGATGTTGACGTTGTTTTTGCAGGTGACGGGGGCCGGCTGGTTGTGGCCGATGTTGCTGTGAAAAGTTTCAAGTTCCGTCTGGTTGCGGTTTATGCGTCCAATTCCCCTGTGGAGAGGGTTTCCTTCTTTCGTCGGTTGGCGCCGTTCCTGGACGATACGAAGCGGCTAGTCTTAATGGGTGATTGGAATGCGATCCTTGATCCCAAGATAGATAAGGTCGGGCGGGGAGCTAGGAGTGCGGGAAGGTGTGAGAGCAGCCTTGACGGCTTCGTGACTCGTCACGGTCTTGTCGACAGGTTTCGTCTTGATCACCCAGGGCGGGAGATGTGGACGTGGCTAGAAAGGTCGCCCTCTGCCAAAGTAGGTTCCTACTTGGACAGAGTGTTAGTTAGACGAGCTGACATTGATTTTGTTAGTTGTCCCACGTTCCACTTGATAGCGTGGACTGACCATAAACTCATTAGAGTCAGTCTGCGGTTAGTTAATAGACCTAGTCTAGCCGGCTACTGGAAGTTCAATACCTCCTTACTGGAGATACGGGACTTCCGGGACCGGCTGGAATCCCTAATTCAGCGGGCGCTAGTGGGGGCGGTTACCGGGAGTAGGTGGTGGGTTTCTCTCAAATATAGGATTAGAGACTTTGCCACCAAATACGGTCAAAAGCTCAAACTAGATAAGGCCAAGGAGGCGAAGTCTATAGACGATAGACTTTCCCGGGCGGTGGCTGGGGGGGACTCCCTAGGTGTAGAACTAGCTAGGAGGGACCTTGAGCGTGAGAATAGCGAGCGCTACAAGGGATACGTAGTTAGATCTAGGTTAAATAGAGTTCGCTACGAAGCTGTGAAATCGAACGCGACTGCGCGTGAAGAAGTGCGAAGGTTCCCCGATCGGTACATCGCATCTGTCAAGACCGCGGACGGGCGACTGCTGCACTCGAATCGTGAGATGTGTGATGCCTTTCGGGCGCACTTTCGGGATCGCTTTGCCCGCTGCCCTGATCTCCCGATCCGGGAGTTTCGTAGCTATCTTGCCGACTTCCCCCACCTTGGGGCGGCTGAAGCGGCTAGCTACGAGGGTGTGGTTACTGAATGCGAAGTCCATGATGCGTTGAAGCAGGTCGGCCTCAACAAGTCGCCGGGACTAGATGGTTTGCCCTACGAAGTGTACTTGATGATGTCGCACATGTTTGTCCCTATTCTGACGGATGTGTTCAACCATTGGTTCGCCCAGGGAGCCATCCCTGGTTGCGTTACCAAGGGCGTGATCACATTGCTGAAGAAAGGTGGCAGGCATGTTTGGGAGGGTTTAGATGACTACAGGCCCATAACTCTGCTTAACACAGAGTTAAAGATTTTGGCCCGGGTCTTGGCGAATCGTTTACAGCTTGTCATCAGTGATCTGATCGGCCCTGAACAGACCTTCGCTGTGAAGGGAAGATCGATCCAGGAGGACCTGCACTTGATTCGCGAGGTCCTAGAGGGGATAGAAGACGACACAGAAGCCGCGCTGATCAGTTTAGATCAGTCCAAGCCCTTCGATAGGGTAGACCATTGGTTCTTGGCGTCTGTTTTGGAGACTGCCGGATTCCAACCGGAGTTCCGCAGATGGATTAGCATGATGTACCACAACCCTCAGGCAGTGGTGCAGGTGAACGGAAGGCGTTCGAGGGTATTCGCGATCGAGCGTTCGGTCCGGCAGGGCTGCCCCCTGTCTCCTCTTCTCTATGTCCTCGCATTGGAGCCCCTCCTGCGCAGGCTTAGGGATGAGAGGACAAGTCCGTCCCTGTGCGGTATACCCTTTGTTAGCAGCCTTGCTGCAAGGGTTTCCGCGTTCGCTGATGACATCACAGTCTTTGTGTCCCGCCTTCTGGATATAAAGGCTGTGAAAGAGGCGGTTGTCGAGTACGAGCGGATCGCAGGAGCCAAGGTCAATTTTGACAAAAGCGAAGGTTTGCGGCTTGGTGCTTGGAGGGGTAGCAATACTCTTCCAGGGCCCTTCCGCTGGAGTGACGGACCCGTCCGCATCCTCGGGGTGTGGTTCGGGCCCGACCTCCAACTGGAGCGAAATTGGTCGGAAGTACAAGCTAAGGTGAATGCTCAGGTGGGAATCTGGCTTTCAAGGAGGTTGTCCTTAAAGGGCAGGGCAGAGGGGTGCGCCACGTACGTCTTCCCTCTGATCCTTTACCGATTGGCTGTACTTCCTCTGCCTAAGGCACGTCGGTTGGCACTGCAACAATCCCTCTCCAGATTGCTCTGGGGAGGTGCAAGGCCGATGGTCCGTAGGCAGGTCTGTATCCAACGTACACGCAACGGGGGTCTGGGTATGCCTGATCTGGAGAGCCACTGGCTTGCTGAAAGACTTGCATACCTCGGCCGGTCCTTGACGGAGGACTCAGTGTGGAGACGAAAGGCGAGTCGGACTTTTCCTCGCCTCAAGTCAGACCCAAAGGCTGAAGGTCGACGTAGGCCTTTGGGCGAAACACTGTTTGTCCGCGAGTGCTGAAAGGCCCTTCGTAACCTTCTTGGGTCCAGTGACCTTTCACGGCCTCGGAAAGAGCTATATCGGGAGTTAGTGGTGGGTTCCGCTTCTGATCCTCTTAGCGAGCGGCGAGGCTGGACGGCGGAGGAGATCCGCTCTCACTGGAATTGGGCGCCAGGATTGAGCTTCTTGAACAACTCCGAGTTCTCGCTCACCTGGCGACTTGTACGGAATGCGTTACCCCTTCTCGGCTTGAACTACAGAGCGGGCATAGCAGACATGCCTGATTGTCCTCGCTGCGGCAGTGGATTAGAAGAAACGGCTGAGCACGCCTTCTACTATTGCGAGCGAGTTCGCCCGTTCTGGGATCACGTCGGGGAGTGGACGGCTCGCATCGAACCCAAGCAGCTCGTGCTGCTCGACGTTGGTTACGTCGTGGACAATGTTCTTCCTCCGTTTCAGGGTGAGAAACGTGTGGTGTTTCTCGCGATCCTGGCTGTAGCTCGAATGGTGATTTGGATCACGCGAAAGAAGGGATTGTATGAAGATGCAAACTTTTCTCATCGTGATCTGGTTTTGTATTTTCGGCATCAGCTGAGGGTCAAAATTAGATGCGATAGAAAACGCTTGGATCGCATAACATTCAACAGAAGGTGGGTGAATGCAGCGAGCCTGGTCGTGCGAAAGGGGGCAACGTTGGAGTCATCCTTCCCTCCTCTGCCTGCCCATGGCGTCTACGGTACGGGTCCTTCGGGACCCCACCCCCGGTAAGTAGGCAATGCTTTCTCCTTGCAACCTAGTTAGCAGTATGTTGTCAGTCATTGTCCCCGTCATCTAGTCATTAGTATTCAAGATCTTCCCCATCCCCATTATTTTTGTACCTCAAGCCGTATCCCAGTCCGCATTTACTGAAGATCTTGAACATTCACATGTATAAAAATCATATTACCGGCTTGTACCGACCCATACCGCGCCCGACCCTTTATTTCTTTTCTCCCCAATAGATTAGGATCCCAGTCCCACCTAGGGCAGGTCCGACTTGTTTCCGGTTCTTTCGCCCCGGAAAACAGTCGGCCTCCAATTCTATAGACGGGGGGATGGGAGGGCAACCAAACGGGGGATTTTTTCCTTTGTTTCTTTGTTTTTGTATATAATTCGGGGTTTTTCTCCCATCCCCATCATATGAATTCATCTGTAAATAAAAGCATGCATCACTTCCGGGGTTTTAAGTAGGTCCTTCTTCATAGAGCAAATGTGGTATTTTGGTGGTAGCAGCGCGCATGGTGACGGATGAATGACTATATATTGTATTGTTGAATGGGTCGGCGAATGTGGCTAGCTAGGTCCCCTTAGTAAAAACATAGTTAATGCAAGACCGCACCCTTCCCTTCCCCCCAAAAACTCAAGGCCTTGTGCCTTCCTGTAAAACCAACAGGAAATAAATTGCTCTAGTCTTAGCCTAGCTACCGACTACAAGTGTGTTTCGTGATTCAACAAGTCTAATGTTAATTTATACCCAGAAGTAAGGAAATCATTTATTTTACATTTATATTTACATTTTTCAATAATTCTTTCTTAACAGTGTTTTTTGCACATATATGATTTGAAGTATTCTTATCTAATATAAGTAATTTGCATGCTGTTGTATGCAATATGTTGTATATCATGTATTTCTGTCTAATACAAATAATCTGCACAAAGTTGTATAGTTTCAAATATTCCAATCAAATACTAATAATTTAAATACAATTATATGATTTCAATGAATTACTTACATTCATTAACAATCATTTGTTTGCACAAAGTTAAATGGTTTCAACTAATAATAATAATCCTTAGTAAACAATTATAGGTTGTTGATGTGATGGTTTCTTTGTTTAATATCATATCAAACATCATGGATTATTTAATACCAAAGCCATTCTCGTAGAAGGATAATAATGGTATTATTTAACTCATATGATAAGAAAGTTCATACCTTTCCAAAGGGTATTAGTTCAAAAGTGAATCGTGTGACTGAAGTTTAAACTTGATTATTTTGATGTAGCAGTCAAGCTTGTTGATCAGAATGTCACAAGGACTCCTCCAATTAGAATTTCAAGTGACAATTCTTAATACAAATAAACTATGTTTATATGATATGAAGTATTCCTATCCAATGCCAATAATTCTTTAACAGATCTATTTGACCAATAAATAGGACCCTAACAGATATGACCCCTCTAAGTCTGAGTGAACATAGTAATAATGGCAATGAAGGGACATTCCACACTCTCAAGAGCAAGAGAACTGAAACCTCATCATCAGATGCTGTTTAGTGTCATAACCAAGGACCCCTCTGCAGGGGATATAAGCAGCGTATTCTTAGTCTTGCCGGCAAGATATATTTCTGAGATGAGAGAACTTTCCTATTATCATAGATTAATCTATATCAACTTGTGTTTTAATTTTATAATGTTTTCACCATTGTATCTTCTGGCTTTTTCAGATATTTGTAATATTCGGTAACTATATCCCCTGGACAATTTAAATCTAAACCTTAAATTCAAGCTCCTTTCCTTGTCCTGTAACCTGGTTTGGTACTATTTACCAACCCCTCCACTCGGGCAGGATATGACACAAGGTCAATTTTTAAGCGGAGTTTTAACAGGTTTGAATTCAGAGTTTTCCTTCTCCTAGACTAGTTGCCTCAACAAGGCTGAAGAACCTAGTCCGTCCTACTATTTACCCATAGCTGGAGGGAGAATAAGGGGGTTCATACCTTTCCCAAGGGTATTTGCCCGAAAGTGAACATAATAGCGCGACTGGAGTACGAACTCGCGTACTACGATTTTGCAGTTCATCGCTTTAACCATTACACCACAAGGACACCCCCAAACCTGTAACCTGGTTTGGTCATTGGAGTGTTACTCATGTGGTAAGTCTTGGGCAAGAATAGCCTGGTGGAGCCCATCCTTCTCCAGGTCTGCAACTAGTTTGAATTCAGAGTTTTCCATCTCTTAGGCCAGTTGCCATACCAAAGTTGAAGAGTCCAGGCTGTCTTACTACTTACCTATTGTTGGAGAGAGTATTGCTGGATTCATACCTTTCCCAAAGGTATTAGCACTATGTAAAATGCAAACAATCTCATTCAGGATTTTGATCTCAGCTAGTAGAACCCTCTTCTTATGTTGCCCAGTTGGCTAGAGCTGTAGAATACACAGACTGCTTCTCTGCAGAGGATAAGAACAACCTGCAAGTGTCCTGGATAAGCAATCTGATGGTGAGGTTCCAGTAATGGTCATGCTTTGAGAAATACAGACTACTCTTTCATTGCCATGACTCTAACCCTGAGTGGTACCACCTGATAGGGTTCTATCTATGGTCCAAATAGAACTAAACTGTGTACTTATGCTAAACTGAATTGTTTGAAATAGAAGTGATAAACTGGCTCATTGGTCTAGTAGGTAAAGTGTTTGCCAATGGTCCGAGAGACTTGGGTTCAATCCCAGGTTGCATCATATCAAAGACTTTAAAAATGGTACTTGATACCTCCTTGCTTGACACTCGGCAATATAAGGTATGTATTGAGGGTAAAGTGGAGCAATCCAGGGAAAGGAATAGCACCCTCAGTGTAGTAGCTATAGAAAAGGGAGCCTTCTTGTTGCTCTTGATTATGGTCATTAACTTTACTTACAACTTATATATATATATATATAAATGGATTTAGTATTAATAATCTACAATGGTTGATGTGCCATAAAACCAAAATTGGCCAAATCAAACAACTTCTTGTAATGATAACTATAACACCATGAGTCATCATCATCATCATGTCATGCCACTAGCACGGATATCGCTGACCCTTTCTCACCACTTTTCCCTATCGTTCATCACCTCTGGCAGGTCTTCAGGGCTACATCCCTAGGCATGGACAGCTATCAATAGGCTATCAATCATATGGAAATCAGACCTAGCCGATAAAATGAAACGCAGTTTCTTCCAGGCAGCTGTCGTATCGATACTGCTATATGGATGCACTACATGGACACTAACAAAACAGCTGGAGAAGAAGCTAGACGGCAATTACACAAGAATGTTGTGAGCAATATTGAACAAGTCCTGGTGACAACACCCCACAAGGCACCAACTATACGGCCACCTGCCTCTCATAACGAAAACTATCCAAGCTAGACAAACCAGACATGCGGGACACTGCTGGAGAAGCAGGGATGAGCTCATAAGTGGTGTACTCCTATGGACCCCCACATATGGCCGGGCAAAAGCAGGACAACCAGATCGAATATACATTCAGCAGCTCTGTGAGGATACACCATGAGTACTTCAAGCTAAAGGAGTGGGGATTCTTTTATTCCACTATCCATGCCTGACAATATTTTGTATCAGTTAATTCTTCCTTATGAACTGAAGAATATAAATTTCACTGCCTGACCTAAGGTTTGAACTTACAATATCCAAGTAATTAAATGCACTTAAACCAAAACTTTCATCCTCTACACCATTGTAAAATAGTTATACCTGTTTGTATCGGGGTGATTTATTGACTTTTTTTTTTCACAATTAAAGGCAACTGCCACCACATTAACTCAACTGTATATCAATAGAATGAAATTCTCTTTGATGAAAAATCTTTAGCCATACAAGCAGAACAAACAATCAATAAGGCTGTATTTTTGCCCTTCACATTCAATCTATTTTGCTTAATTGGAATCAATGACTAAGTATTGCATTTTGAGACTGACAGCCTTTTGAACAGATGAACACTACCTACCTGTTTCAGACTGACATTCAAAAAGATTAATAGAAATTGTGTAAGTAAACAAATGACGAGGACAAATAGGGGACAATCCTTGGTGATCTCTCAATAAGGAAAAGTTGTTCTACTAGTAACCCTTCGACAAGATCTAAGAGAAAACTGGTTCTTTGTTGTGATTTTTACCATTCAAAATCAGAAAGCAATCATTCAATATGAACATTTGTCAATTTAACAAAGAAACTAGAAAAGAATAAGTTCTTCAAAATTAACTTTGAGCCAAAGTAGGAAAATTTGAGATTGATTCAGAATCTACATAAATAAAAACACAAAAATTATCTGATTTATTTTTATCAATATTTAAATGGTTTTTAATTATTTTTAGTAATAACCCATTCTTGATGATTCAAAATTTATTATATCATATTATATTATATTATAGAATTTATTTCACCCAGTCAGCCATGATGAGTTTAACATGCTGTTAAAATCAATCAATCATAATTGTAACAATAAAATTCATTATAGCATTATTTCATTATTCAGTTACATTATTCAGTTCACTGTTATAATGCTATTTTTATGTCATTCATTCAAAGCAGTCAATTTACAGATCTATGAATTAAATAAAAATCACTACAGGTTTAAAAATAAAGTTTGATGATTTATCACAAAAATTTGCTATCTTTTTTATGTAAAATTTGTTTTAACAACTTTCAACATTCTATTTGTTGTGTATATAAAATGAGTTTGGTTTTCTTTGGTTTCTTTGTTTAATGACAATTTTTGAGTTGAAAATAAGAAAAAAGGATTTAAAATATTTTTACTGTAGAAATGCATTGTAAATAATTTTACTTTTAAAAAGGTAATGAAAACCAGGTAAAATTGATGATCAGGAATTAATGCAAGTGTTGTTGTCAGAATGGAACTAGTGTATACATAAGGTAAATGCATTGCTAATGATTTTACTATGGAAATATATTGCTAGGGATTTTACTATAGATATACACTGTTAATGATTTTACTATAGAAAAGCACTGCTAATGATTTTACTGTAGAAACACATTGTTAAGGATCTTACAATAGAAATGTTACACAAGAATGTTGAGAGCAATATTGAATAAGTCCTGGTGACAACACCCCACAAGACACCAACTATACGGCCACTTGCATCCCATCATGAAAACTATACAAGTTAGACGAACCAAACATGCAGGACACTGCTGGAGAAGCAAGGATGAGATCATAAGTGATGTACTCCAATGGACCCCCGCATATGGCCAAGCAAAAGCAGGACGACCAGCTCGAACATACATACAGCAGCTCTGTGAGGACATGGGATGTAACCCTGAAGACCTGCCAGAGGTGATGAATAATAGGGAGAAGTGGCGAGAGAGGGTCAGAGATATCCGTGCTGGCGGCATGACATGATGATGATGATGATGACCATGATTTACTATAAAAATGCAATGATTTTACCATAAAATCTATTGCTAATGATTCTACTGTAGAAATATACTGCAAAGGATTTTACGATAGTAATGCATTGCTAATGATATTACGATAGAAATACATTGCTAATTGTTTTAATATAGAAATACATGGCTAAGGATTTTCTATAGAAATGCATTGCTAAAGATTCCAGAAATGCAATGCTAAAATTTTACTTTAGAAATGCACTGCTAAGGATTTTACTATAGAAACTATATTGAAAATCAGAAAGAAAGGGAATTTATGAAAATGCTTCTGAGAGAATAAGGGGACTAATTTTATAATTCTAAAAGATAAACTTTTATCATCTTGATCCTCATTTTTTAAAAACCTAAAAGGAATTATCCTCATTTATTTCTAAACCTTGCATTTTTCAAGAAAACAGCACCAATACTGGCAAACAAGACAAAAGTATAAGACATGAGATTGGAACTAAGTTTGGGATTGTTGGACATTCTCATGGATCGAGGGTTTGGTGTCTGCCATATCTACGTTATCACTTACCCACACTCCCTCTGGTTGCTAAGAGTGGCATTGGTGAAGTCAAGCTCTTCTTCAAATCGAATATTGATAGGCTACAAATAAATCCTTTCATTGAACAACAATGGACTCCAAAGTCAGGACCATCAAATATATTCAACAATGATTATCACACAATGGGATTCTGCTGTAGGCATGCATGATAGGACTTGTAAAGCCATAGATATTCTGATTTTCCTGTGCTGAATCTTCTGGTGCTGTCAACCATTTCCAAGTTCAACATGCCCCAATAAGCAAATTAGTTCCGTCTCAATGATTCCATTTTTGACAGAAGAGCCAAGCAGAGTATTAGGATGGAAGGGGAAGTATTTGGTTACTATCTTGGATTTTGAAATATTGTTAATACTGAATGGATGATGAATAGAATGTCATTAAAAGTTTGGTGTTTAGGTTTATGGGTGGGAGTTTTACCCCAAGACAGGTGAGAAAAAAAAACAGAGAGAAAAAGAGAAAGAGACAGTGAACAAAGAGTATAAAGGAAAATTTACGAAAGAAAGAAAGAAAGAAAGAAAGAAAGAAATGAACAATCAAAAATGAAAGAAACAATCAACAAAGAAAGTAAGAAAGAAAGAAAAAAATTTCTTTTAAAAAAGAAGTCAACAAGAATGTATGAATGGACTAAGTAAAGGTGATTAGTTTGGTTTGGTTTGATTTCTTTGTTTAAGGGCATATCAACCTTCATGGGTTACTTAACGCCAAAGTCATCCTTGTAGAAGGACAGTAGTGGTACTATTTAACACATTGTTGAGGAGATAAGGGAGTTCATACATTTCCCAAGAATATTAGTCCAAAAATAAACATAATAGCACAACTGGAGTTTGAACTCACTTACTACAATGTCACAGTCCATCACATTAGCCACAACACCACAGGGACTCCCCTCCAAGTAAATTGAATCAGGAAGAGAAAGTAATGAAAAGAAAGAAAGGATGTAATCATAACATGCAGTGTAGAGAGGGAGAAATAAATGAGAAAATTGATGTAAAGAGGATGAAAAAAGAGGGAACATATAATTCAAAGAGGGAAAAGAAATATTTGGAAGAGAAAACATGAGAGAAATGTCTAGGGAAGAATGAAGAAGGAAACATGTTTAAGTTAAACAACAGAGAAATTGATGCTCAGAGATAGATAGAGAGAGAGAGAGAGAGTGAGAGAGAGAGAGAGAAAGAGAGAGAGAAGACATATGAAGAGAGGAAAAGAAAAAGAAAAGAGTGATAGAGAGAAAGAAAAAAGGAAATTCACTGATAGTTGGAGAAAGTGTGAAAATTATAGAAGTTAATAAAGAGAGGTAAAAAAAACAAAAAGAAATGGGTCTGAAGAGAGAGTGGGGGTTGGTTTGGGTTGGGTTGGGTTGGTTTGGTTTTATGGCATATCAACTATTGGTTATTTAATGCCAAATTTATTTTATACATATCTATTAAATATGATTTCTAAACACATTTTTAGATAACATTTTAAAACAAGCCTGACCTCCTTTTTTTTGGCACACAGTTAAATAGTTTCACTTATTTTTATCTAATATGAGTAATTACATTTACTAATAATCATTTGTTTTCACACAGTTAAATGTTTTCAAGTATTACCATTTAGTCCTCACAATTCAATTAAACATCAGTCATTTGCTTACACACAGTTAAATGATCAAAGAGTTCTATTTCAAACAATTCAGTTTAGTATCAGTCAACTAAGTTAAATGGTTCTAAGTATTGCTAAGTATTGCTAACAATTCAATTAAACATCAGTTTTTTTACACACAGTTAAATGTAAAAACAGTTTTATTTCAAGCAATTCGGTTTTGTATAAGTTATTTGTTTGCACTCAACTTAAATGTCAAACAGTTGTATTTGACCCATGGATAAGACCCTATCAGGTGATACCACTCTGGGCCAGAGTGGACTTGGGAGCAATTGCAATGAAGGGGTACTCCACATTCCCCAATGCTCCAGTATTACAGGAGCCTCACCATCAGGTTGTTTAATGTAATATCCAGGACACTCATTGGGAGAGTCTTACCCCTCTGCAGGGCTGCAGTTAGTGTGTCCTATAGCCTGAGCCGACTGGGTCAAGAGAGAAAAAGAAATAGACATAAAAAGAGAAGTTGAAATGTATTTCCCCAACCCCTCAATAATGGGCAGGATGTGTGACAAAGCTAAATTTATATGTGAAGTACAGCTGGATTTGAATTCAGAGTTTTTCTTCTCCTAGATTGGTTACCTTACTAAAGCTAAAAAAACTCAATTTGCCCTATGATTTACCTATAACTGGGGGAGAAAAGATATAGATTCATGCCTTTCCCAAAGGCATTAGCATGAAGTAACACACAAACTGCTTTGTCCAGGATTTGAACTTGGATTACCAATTCCATCTCCTACAACTATGACTATTACACTAAATGCACTTCCTAAAAAAAAAAGAAAAAAAGAGTGATATTGGTGGAGAATGAATGACAAAGAAAAAGAAAGTAAAAGAAGATAACAGTATTCAGTTATACATAGCCCAGTCACCTGGTGCCGTAGAACACACAGTCTGCATCTCTGCAGAGGATTAACACACCCTAGTGGTCTAGATATGACATTAAACAATCTGATGGTGAGGCTCCAGGGTTAGAACTTTGGGAAACATGGAGAACTCCTTCATTACCATTGTTCCCAGATCCACTTTGGCCCAGATTGATCGCACGATACAGTCCTATCTATGGGTTAAATACAACTATTTGACATTTAAACTGTGTGCAAACAAATAACTGATATGAAACTGTTACTGGTAAAAAGCAATACTTGAAAATATTTAACTATGAGAGTAAAAATGAGCTTGGTTCATTCAAAAATGTTATAAACAAAATGTATTTACAAATCATATATTTGATATGTATGAATAGGATTTGGCATTAAATAACCTACAATGGTTGATATGCCATAAAACCAAACTATTAATTATATATTGATTTACTTTGACTAGTAAACTCATCTTGTTTCTTTAATTCATATTTTGGTCATTGTATCCTCCAAACTTTTACGGGTGTCTGTCATCGTCAGGAATTTCAAACAAAAAACTTTTATTAAATCCAGAAGTGTAATTGCTTAGAGGATATTTTGTAGTGGTTCATTCTTTTGGCAGTGATAACTTTGAAGCTTTAAGCCTAATATCCGTATTTACCCATTCTTTCCGCTATGGGCAAGATGTGACTCAAAAGTTAATTTTTAAGTAGAATAAAGCTGGTTTGAGTGAGTGGATGAGCACTTGGGTAAACCACTCTTCCATTCCTACCTTCCCTATCCAGACAGAAAGCTGTCCACCACTGTTCATAGTCAAATCTGACAGGAGCCAATAAGATGTGATTGAATACTCATGAGATGATAAATATATTTTTTAAGTCGCACATTATTTATGATTGAAAGACAACCCATCTTCCCAACTCACACAGAATTTGTTCATCTTTTTCATCATGTTCTTGTTTTCAAGCAGGGTGTAAAAATGACAACAAAAATTGAGGTTAGCTTAAGAGTGGTGGTCTCAGTACCCAATAGTATATACAGAAGCTCCCATAAACTGATCCTCTGTCAAAACTGATACTAAAAAGAAGTAGTCAAATATAGAATAATGATAGCTTTAAACTCTACTTACTCATTTAATGAAAAAATATATATTTACCCAACACCTCTGCTATGTGCTGAATGTGACAGAAGGTCAATTTTTAAGCTGAGTAAAGTTGGTTTCAATTCAGAATTTTCCTTCACTTAGACTGGTTGCTAAAGCAAGGCTAAAGAAGTCAATAATCCCTACTACATATCTATAGCTTGGAGAAGAACAGATGAATTCTATAGGGCATTAGCGTTAATTGAAATGCAAACAGCCTAATCAAGAATTTTAACTTGGATCACCAGTTCCATTTCTTACAACGGTAACAATTATGCTAAGCACTTTTTGAAACCTAATATCATTTATCTGTTTCTTCAATGAAATCAGAGTTGAAAAAGTGGACACATGGCATAAACTTTAAGGTTCCAAACAACCACCACCAGATTGTCCTATGAGATTCATGGCCTTATGGATAAAAGCATTGATTGAAGCATATTCAATTGATATGTGTTCAATCCCTGGGTTTGGTAGTGCCTAAAATAAGTCTGATTCAGTGGAAAGATGAATTAACTAGGAAAAATTAACTGATATGAGATAATCCTCTAATCATGAACACTGGAATGGGAATGATCAACTGAGATTGAATAAAGAATTTGCTTAAAAATTCCCAGAATATTACTGACTACACCTGAAGTAGGCTAGTGTATATATCAGTTGAAACATTGTGACTAATAAGTACCAAGATGAGGACACTAATCTAAGTACATCAGTGTATAATAATGATAATTCCTCATATGAAGACATTTGCCAAAAATTAGTTTATTGGATAAAGAGTTTGCTTCAAAATTCCCAAAAGGTTACTGACTACAGCTGATACCTAAAGAAGGTAAAACAGTGAAAATATACTAAAAAGGTAAAACAGGGAAAATATACTAAAAACCAAGATAAAGACACTCATCTAAGCAAATCAATGTATCATAATGATAATCTTAGAAATTTTGACTAAAATTAGTTTATGAGATAAAGAGCTTGCTTCAAAATTCCCAGAAGGTTACTGACTACAACTAACACTTGGAGGATACAACAGCTAAACTTTTTGACTATAATAATACCCAAGATGATGACACTCATCTGAGCCCATCAGTGTATAATAATGATAATTCCAATTCTCAGAAAGTTTCACAAAAACAATATCTAAATTTGAAAACAGAAAGAAAATAGAAAAACAAATTAAAATAATAAATAACAAAAACCCAAAATGCTAAAAAGAGAAACAAAAAAAAAAATGTTATAACAAATTTGACAAAATAAGCCAAAGATAGAGAAAAGAAAAACAAGATAAAAAGTTTCATTTAGAAAAGAATTGGCTGAGTCGGTGCCATGTTTTTTTCTCATTGTTTCATTGACTGACTTTATAAGATACCAATTTCTTTAATGCCTATTTTTTCTGATGCAATGTACAAGTACTTATACATAGTTTCATTGTGTACATGAAGCAACAATTTAAGAATGTGATCTGTCTATAGTAGATTAGGCTTAACAGAAATTCTCAGATGATTATCAACAATTCTTACTGGCTATTGTTTTTTGTTGAATCTTTAAGTAACTTATTTCCTGTCAGCAAAACAATTTTAAAACTGTATAGTCATTAATATTGCCTTTGCCAAAAAGTTTGTTTGCTAATTTTACTTCAGTCTTAAATTGGTACAACAGATTGACATTTTGGCTGCCATGTTGATTTTACTCATTACTATAGAAGGTTGGCCCAGTCTGCAGGGGTTGCAGAATACACCAACTGAATCTCTGCGAAGGGGTAGGACTCCCCCAATTAGTGTCCTAGATATGACACTAAACAATCTGATGGTAAGGCTTCAGTAATGCTGGAGCTTTGGGGTCCACTCTGACCCACAGTCATAGCATCTGATAGGGTCTTATCTATGGGTCAAATAGAACATTTAAACTGTGTATTTATGCTAAACTGTATTGTTTGAAATAGATCTGTTTTTACATTTAACAGTGTGTAAACAAATGACTGATGTTTTATTAAATTATTAGAGATACATAGTAATACTTGAAAACATCTGTGTGCAAACAAATGATTAGTAGTAAATAGAATTATTTGTATTAAGTGAAACCATTTAACTGTGTGCAAAAAATAAAAATGAGCTCAGGCTCATTTAAGAATGTTATCAACAAAATGTGTTTAGAAATCATATATTTGAGATAAATGAATAAAAATAGTTTGGCATTAAATGACCTACAGTGGTTGATATGCCATAAAACCAAACCAAACTATAGTAGGTATATTATTTTGAAACATATCTGGTGAAAATATTTATGGACTGTCGCAATTTCAAAGGTTTTGAAGGTGTTAAAAAGACATTGATAACTTTCAGAAACTGTGCATGTTCCCTGTTTTGTTTTTCTTCTCAAAGGAAAATTTGAATTATCAACACATCAAACATTGGTCATTAAATTTGTCTCATGAGTACACGTCACAGAACTGGATGGTGAGGTTTCAGTTCTGTAGCTATGGAAAATTTGTAGTACCCCTTTGCCATTACTCTCATGTCCACTTTGACTAAGAGTGATAGTAGCTGTTATGATCCCATCTATGGGTCAAATAGATCAGTTGGAAAATTATTTCAATTTGATTGGAATACCTTATAACATATAACTGTGTGCAAATAGATAATTATAACTCTAGTTAAATAAAAGTAGGATTTTAAAAATTGAATCCTTCAAAGGATATATATATATATATATATATGTGTGTGTGTGTGTGTGTGTGTGAGAGAAGGAATGAAATGAATCAGACAGAATATATGTAGAGAAAGGAAGCAAATATATATTGCTGTAGTTTTTATGATTTGTTTGTTTTGTTTGTATTTATGTGAATACATTTCGAATTTTGAATACAAAAACATTCTATTAAAATTATTTTTGGTCCAAGATATAAAATAAGCATAATAAATAAATCTCATATCAGTTAGAAGTCATCATCTGAGCAAAAGAATGTTTCTTATCTTTTACATGAGAGATGTCCTTCTGTTGTATATTGACCCTCGACCCGGCCAAACATGCCATTCCAAAGACAGCGGAAGTGACACATTCCGATGGCAGTTATGGGAAGAAATCCCGTAGGCAAGCTTGGCTGACAATATGGGACAAGGTAAAATCCTGTGGTACAGTCATAGACTGATGCACCGGAAGAGAGTGACCTGTGAACAGCATTACAGTTATTTCTGCTTGGTGACTATCAAACATGCCATTCCAAAGATTAAGTGGGCGATTGAACTATTATATAACTCAGTGAAGACAGGAAGTCAGTTAGTTTGGAGACCAGTTTGGAGACCCGACCTGTTGGTGACAAAATGCGGTAGAGGAAGCCAGCATCCAGCAGAGAGCTGGGCCCCCAAGCCTCCAGTTGAGTAGCCCTGGAGAGCGAGAAAGAGACAACGCTGATGGCCATAAGAGTGGGGGTCAATATGTTGCAGTTCTGTTCAGTCTCCAACTCCCTCTCACACACAAACCTTTCAAATAAAGTGAGAGGTAAATTTTTCTAAACAAAGTCTTCGCTCATCTTTATTATGAACTTGGATCACCACATCCATTTCTTTTGACAGTAACCATTACACCATGAGAACCTCATACTATATAAAAAAGTAAGTAAAGTTGGTGACCGTAGTCGAGGGCAACCAGAAGGCTCCCTTTTCAATAGCTACTACACTGAGGTGTAGGAGAGGGTGGTACTCCTTTCCCTGGATTGCTCCACTTTACCCTTGATATGTACCATATATTGCTGAGTGTTAAGCAGGGAGGTATCTAATACCATTTTTAAAGTCTTTGGTATGACTCAACTTGGGATTGAACCCAGGTCTCCTGGACCATTGGTGAGCACTCTACTCTTTAGGCCAACGAGAAATTATTTGTATTAGATAGGAATACTTATTGATAGGAACACATATTACTGTGATCAAACAAAAGATTATTATTAAATAGGAATAGTTATTTGAACCCATATAATTGTGTATAAATTATTTGTATTAGACTGGAATACATGATACCATATAACTGTACACAAATTATTAGTATGAATAGTGTCTATTTAGGTGGCAGATCCTCATGTAGAAATATTTTATTGAAAATGAGAGACAAGGATTTCACATGATTCTTAGCTGTTATATCTACACTTTCAAACCAGCATGGATGCTCCAAAAATTCACACATGACATCATCTACCCTTGAAAGTTCCTTAAGTACAGAATCAACCCAGCACTCCCCAATGCAAGAGTAACCTTGCCCTTTACAAGAATTGAAAATTGTACTCAGACAGCATTAACAGAGACTGTGGCAGTTATTCAGCTACCAACAACCTTAGTTGTGACATCTTGTTTGCTAAAAAGAAAAACTGAATAAAAAACTAAACACTAAATTTTTGCCCGACTTTTTCAGTTAGATGTCTAGAAAAAAATTATTAGTATTGAATAGGAATATTTGATAACACATTACTGTTCAAAAAATCATTATTATCAAATAGGAACAGTAACTTGAAACCACGTAATTTTGTATAAATTACTATTAGAAAGAAATATTTAATACCATTAAATAGTACATAAATTTTTAGTAGTAGATTTATATACTTGATACTCTAAGACAATGTGCAAACAAATGATCACCAAGAAATGTAACTTTAAACCATATATTTGCGTATACGTTATTTGTATTTGATAGAAATTCTTGATATCACATAATTCTCTACAAATTATTATATTAGATATGAATACTTGAAACCATATAATTCTCTACAAACTATTAGTGTTAGAAAGAAATACTCGATACCACATAATCCTCTACAAATTAATAGTATAAGATTAGAATATTTGCGACCATAGAAATATCTACAAATTAATTGTATTAAATAGGAATACTTGATATGATAAAATTCTTTACAAATTGTTTGAATTAGATGGCGATACTTGATACCATATAATTCTTTACAAATTATTAGTGTTAGATGGCAATACATGATACTATATAATTCTCTAAAAATTATTTGCATTTGATAGGAATACTTGATACCACATAATTCTCTACAAAATATTAGTATTAGATAGGAATACTTGAAATCATAGAATACTCCATGAATTATTGGTATTAGATAGGGATTCTTGATATCACATAATTCTTTTCAAATTTTTGTATTAGATAGCAATACTTGATACCATATTGTTATATTGTAGTCTGACAGTAAAAAGTAATGATACCATCTATGGTTTAGATAGTACCACTGCTGTTCTTCTCGAAGGATGGATTGGCATTAAATAACCTACGAAGATTAATATGCCAATAAAAAAAAAAAAAAAAACCAACCCAAAATCTAATGAATACATACCGGAGACAATATTGGGAATCAACTATATGTTTTATTCAATCAAATAAAATAGTCTTTCCTGACTAGTTCATTGTGTCATTGAGGGGTGTTTTTATCACTCCATAACACATCTAATTCTTTACAAATATTAGATAAGAATACTTGAAACCATATAATTCTTAATAAATTATTAGTATTTGATAGGAATACTTGAATATAAGTAACTGTGCAAACAAAAGTTTAATGTTATTGATAAATAAAAGTGTGACTGAGAAAATGATTGCAATAGTTCATAGTATGAATGTTTATGATTATAATCAAACATTTACAAATGAATAATCAATCAGATGTCAATATAACATTAGACAATACAATCCAATTAAACCAAACTAAACAATGTTTTTATTAATCAAAGATAAACTTTTTTTCATCAAATACTGAATAATTGTTATAAATTGTTATAATGGGTTTTATCTACAGTTGTTTTTAGTGTCATTTTCTATTGTTTTAATGACATGTCATTAATTTTCTGCATTGAATACAGCATTTATCTTTTTCTTCTTTTTAAAGAAACAGGCTGCTTCAAATGGTCCATGCTGATTGGCCAATCTTTATGACTAATTTGGCTTGACTCTTGCACCCCAACAATTTGGGTGTTATTCATAATTTTGAAATCTGTGATGGATTTGACAACGTTGCCCTAGTTTCATATAAATCTTGACTACATCCTAGGTTGCCCAAGGATATCCTACTCTGCATTGATCAGAGATGTTGGTTGTTGAAGGTCAAACAAAGCCATAAGTAGCTCAAACAGGAGGGACAAACAGCTGGTCTCTGTACTGATATGACTTTCATCATGACTGTTAAATTTGGCATTTGCATTGATTCTACAGCTGTTTGCTAACTTTTACATCATAAATGTATTTTCCTCTATAATGAATAATGATCCCACGTAATCATCTCAGTCAACCCTGGTCAGTACTTATTCAAAAATACAGGTGTACAATTAGAAAAATATCTCATTAAGGCTGGTTTGTATTTGACCCTTGACAGAACTCAAAATCCATCAATTGAATAGCACCTTCATTTCATGTTAGACCATAAGAAAAGCACCCAATAAACGAACATCTGCCAGTGGTGGCATACATTGTACAGCTGTAATGCTTTCTGGATATAGGTGATGACATTAACAATCAAATCCAAACTCAAGGTATTTGATAGATATTTTTTAAAATAACATTTTTAGAATAAACACTGTTAATCTATTTTGTGAGTTTTTGTTTCCACCAATAATACCATCTGCAATAATATCATCTATGGAAGTGGAGTGGAGGCACTCATAGTGTAATGGTTATCATTATAGGAAATGAACCTGGTGATCAGAATTCAAATTCTGGACAAGGCTGTTTGTATTTCACAGAGTGGGTAAATAGGGTAGAGAAGGTTCTTTAGCCTTTATTAGGTGACTAGTCTAGGAGAAAATAGGGCAGAGAGGGCACATTAGCTTTAATTAGGGAACCAGTCTATGGGAAAATAGGGCAGAGAGGGCACATTAGCTTTAATTAGGGAACCAGTCTATGAGAAAATAGGGCAGAGTATGCTCTTTAGCCTTAATTAGGGGACCAGTCTAGGGTTTGGTAAGTACATACTTTTTTAATCAAATGAATAAGTAAATCTTAGAGCTATCGTCATATTTGATTGCCTTCTTTTAGGGTCAATTATGAGTGGGTCCTGTGACTAGTTTCAAAGTGGTCTAATTTTTGTTGTTGTGGTTGTTGCATCCTGCTTGAAGCCAATGACACATCTTTAAAAAGATGAACAGATTCAAGAGGTTGGTAAATACACCCCCATCAATATAGTATCCATTAATGTTTAAAGTAAATTTACTGTGGATTATTTTACTACAAAAATGCATTTTAAGAAATTTTATATTAGCAATGTATAGAAAATCAACAGAAATTGATTGTCAAAGATCAGGATTCAACTATTATAGATATCAAGGTTTGGTTTCTTTATAGATTATTTAATAGGAAAACTATCCTTGTAGAAGAACAGTAATGGTATTATTTAACCCATAGCTGTGTGGAGGTTAATGAAGCTCATACCTTTCCCAAGGGTATTAAACTGATAGTGAATATAATAGCATGACAAGAATTTGAACTCACTTACTGTGATATCACAGTTGAGCATGTTATCCCTTATACTATAGGGAATCCTACCAAAGACATCAAGCAAGATCTGTATTTTCATTGCTGAAATAAAGGAGGATCCTTTTGGCTATATGCCAGCAAATATAGATGACACTAACTCTCTGTGTTACAAGAGGAACACAGCGTAAAATATGAATGGTAGAAAGATTGGTCGGAATTAAGGAAAAGAAGGAAGGAAGAAGGAAAGAGAAAAGAAAGAAAAAAGAAAAGAAGCAAAAATTTTAAAAAGTGATACAAACTCTGTGTGCTTGTGTGTGTGTTTGTATGTGTAAGGAAAACGGAAGGAAGGAAGGAAGGAAGGAAGGAAGGAAGGAAGGAAGGAAAGCAAAAGGGAGTAAAGGAAGGAAGGCAAAAAGAAGGAAGACAAAAGAAAGGAAGGTAAAAGGAAGGTAAAAGGAAGAAAGAGAAAGAGAAATCAAAAGGAAGGAAAGGAAGGAAAAGGAAGGAAGGCAAAAGGAATGGAAGGAAAAAGAAAGCAAAAGGAAGGTAGGGAGGGAAAAGGAACAAAGGGAGGGAAAAAGAAAGAAGGTAAAAGAAAGGGTGGAAAAAAAGGCAAAAGGAAGGAATGAAGGCAAAAACAAAGACAATGATACAATCTTTGTGTGTGTGTGTGCGTGTGTGTGAAAAAGTGAAAAAATAATCAGAGATGAAGAATGAGGACAATGTGCTGAAGGCCAGAAAAAAAACGTTTTTCATGGAAATACAAAAAAAAGGTAAAAGAAAAAATAGAAATAAAAAATGTGTCAAATGAACAAAAAAACCTTAAGTGCAAAATTAGAAAAAGCAAATCCCCCAAACAATAAAAAGTTACAAATCAATACCTCCTCCTCTAATATATATATATATATATATATATATATATATATATATATGAGAGGAAATAATATAAGAAAGTGAGGACAAAAGGTTTTAGCTAATGAAAAAGAAAAGGTTTCTGGGAGGACTTGTGATGTGTCCTTGTTATTGGTTGGCCACCATCCCTTCCCAATACCTATTCAAACACTTCCTATTCTTGTGTTGATTTTGTCTCATTCATTTGATATTGTCCTCTTTATGAACTTAGCCTTGAAAGTCCATTTGGTCAGTGGACAATGATAAATGGTAACCAACAGGATGGTTCATCCGTTAATAATGTAATACCTATAATGAATTGAGTGCACCTTTTGTTCATTTGTCATCAATATAGCATACGTAATTAGCTTGGTAAAAGAAAGATGGAAAATGAAAGTGAAAGTAAAAATGAAAAAAAAAAGATAAATATGAGGGGTTGAAAGATAGGAAAGATTTAGCGGGGAGGAGGGAAGAAAATTAGGAAAGCAAAAAAGGAGGTAAAAGTAAGAAAACAACTAGAGAAAGAAGAAAGATTAGAAAGAACAAAAGGATGAGGAAAGAATTGAAGGAGCATAGATAAAAGAAGATGAATGGAGAAGGTAGAAAGGAAAGAATCGGAGAAAGGAAAATAGAAAGAAAGGAAGAAATGAAGGAAAGAAAGAAAAAGAAGTGAATAAAGGTAAATAAGAAGGATCAGGTAGAGTAAGGAAGGAAAAAAAAGGGGGAAAAGAAAGAAAAATAGAGAAAATAGAAAGATTAAAAAGAATCAAAAGAAGAAAAGAAAGAAGAAAGAATGGAAGGAGAGGAGAAAGAAAGGAGAGGAAAAGGCAAGGTAAAAAGGAAGGAGTAGGAGAGGGAAAGAAGGAAAAGAAATTAATAAAGACAAAACACTGGAAAGAAAACTTAGAAGGAATTAGGTTGAGTAAGAAAGGAAGAAAAGGAGGAAAAAGGCAGATGGAATGAAGGAAGTGTAGTATACCCCTTTATTGCCATTACTCCCAAGTCCACTCTAATTTGTGATGGTAGTACCTGTTTAGGGTCCTATGAGTCAAATAGATCTGTTTCAAATAATGTAAATATAAATGTACAGTGAATTACTTCCTTAAATTCTTGGCATAAAATAATTGAAGATGGGTTGACAATCCATTAAAATCAATCAATCAACCTTATTGGGTGCCCTCACCACAGTGACCTTGAGCCAGGCTAACCTAAGCAGGTGAATAACACTATATTTATCTCATAGTTGAAATAATTACATTTTCCCATCAGTGCCAGAGTTGCTGTTCAATTTGATATAAAAGTCATGATATCATATGCTGATTTACTAGGCAGACTGGCTCTTTCCACTTAGAAGATTAGAGTAACATAATTCTTTCCCTTTAATTTCTCTCACTTAGTCTTTTGTAATGCTGAGAAAAACCTGATATGCACTGAGAAAATGAGAGAGAATAAGGTAAGAAAAAAAAAAAGGAAGAAAACATCCAAATGACTGTTTTTGACTACCATTTTGGCTAGAGAAGAAATTCTGTTGAAATGCTAAATCTAGTTCTTTTCCTTATTCATTAACTTCAATGCCCAGTATTGTACCATTGAAGCAGAAGGATTTGTAAGACCAACTACATCTTTATCACTTCTGAGAACAAACTCACTTTCTCTCTCACCCCTGATGGAACAGTTACTCATAATGTCTGATGCTTGGAAGGATATTTGGTTGCATCCCCACTCAGCAAGTTATAAAATAAGCACTTGTATATTCATTGATTCACAAATACTGAACAAAACAGAAGGAAAGCAGTAGAATACACTGACTGCTTCTCTGCAAGGGGGTAAGACCCCCCACTCACAACAAGTGTCCGGGATATGACACTAAACAATCTGTTTGTGAGGTTCTAGTAATGCAGAAGCTTTGGGGAATGTGGATTACCCCTTCATTGCCATCACCCCCAAGTCCACTCTGGCCCGGAATGGTAGCACCTGATAGGGTCCTATCAATGGGTGAAATAGAACTAAATTGTGTGCTAAGGCTGAATTGAATTGCTTGAAATGGAATTGTTTTGACATTTAAACTGCTTATTTATGCTTAACTGAATTGTTTGAAATGGAACTTTCTTTTGACATTGTAAATGTATATAACAAGTATAACAATATGTTCCAAACAGATGAAATGTGCATATTGTTTCATGATTGAGCAGGATATAAAAAGGGATACAAAAGTGCTCTTACTTCAGTTCTTTTGATGTTCATAGCCGAGAGGGCTTACCTTTCAATGTCAAAGCAAGACAAATTCCTTTATCAGGTTTGAAGACAAAGTCACTCTTCTGTTCAATGAACAGGGATAAACGGTCAATCCACTTCACTCCAAAAACATAGACCAAAGAGATTTTATTCATGCCAACAAGGGTAACAAAAAAGAGTATGAGAAATGGTTATGAATTTACATAAGATCAATGGACACAGGACGTTCAAAGACGCCTAGAAATCCAAATGATGACAATTATTGATTGTCTTCTGATGAAGTCTTATCGCATGACTTTGTCAGCCAACCCAATCATCACTTTACTTGAAGAGGATGTCTATGTTTTATCTGATTGTGTATTGAGACTCTCACTTACAGTCTTCTTCCCATGTTAACATGCACAGTGTGAGAGGTCACATTTCATAGTGTAAGAAACCCCTTATGTAGTCATATTCCTGCTCCTGCATGCTATATATCAACCCTTCATTATGACTCTATCTGCAACTAGCTGAAAGAAGAACGCTTGTCCATCCTACTTGTGCAATCAAAATTAACACTTGTCCACCCCCAAAATACAATGCCATTAATGTTACAAGTCGATCTTCTTTTTCTTCTCTACCACAGCAATATGAATACAAGTAATCTTATGTGTTAAACTTCCCTTTCCTTCAACTACTTTCTTTTGTGCAATCCTAAGTATCAGTCGAACACATCATTTTGCCAAACAGACTTTTCAGCCGTATGAATTACTCGTTTTATAGTATTATAAATGGACTTTTCCTTGTCCTAAAATTCTTGTTTGTTTGTCATTCATTTTTTTCACAAACACTGAGTGATACAGCATTGTCTTCATAAGGACAGTCTTCTCTTCTCTCTTTTTCTCTTCTCCTCTGCATTACCATGAATAAACATAACATGCCTGTCCAGTATTGGCTTTGTCAGCTCACACCAGAAGAAGAATATTTACAGGACCTCGATTTGCAATGTGTGAGACAGTCAAAAAAACAGAAGAGAGTGCTTTCAAAAGACATTCAAATTGAATGTGACTAGACTCTTTCAATCTGTGCTCATGGGGTAAACAGCTGACATGTAAGTTGAAGATCAAAGTGCAATGACAGAATCATTTTGAGAAAAATGATACTTCAACATTAAAGCCAATTGAACATTCACTTTCACTTTAAACCTCTATGATTTTTTCTTGTTTATTTGAGTTGTCAAAATGTTTTATTCTTCCATTTGTATAATCCTGTAATAGTTCTCTTGATTTGCTTTGGTTGGTTTATCCGTTTAATGGCATATTAACCTCCTCGGGTTATTGAATACCAAAGCCATAATTGTAAAGAACACTAATGGTTCTATTTAACCAACAACTGGGGGGATAAGGGGGTTTATACCTTTCACAAAAGTATTAGTCGAAAAGTGAACGCATTAATGCAACTGGAATTTGAACTCGCTTGCTAAAATATCACAGTTCAGCATGTTAGTCATTACGTTAGAAAGAATTTCCCCTTCTTATGATTTGTACTTTATCTAATGATATAAATGTTAATAATAATACACACATTTAGGCAGAGAGAATTCGCTCATAAGTTGGAGTTGTTGAGGGATTTATCATTGTAGCATCATATTTTTTCTTTCTGATCTCCTTTGAGATCAAATTACCCAATATTTTATGCATCTACTTTTTACTCACAGACAATATTTTTCCTTTTGAAAAAGTTTCAGATGAAAGTGCCAATCATTGGTCAAGTGGGTAGAGTGTTCGCCAATGGTTAGGGAGACCTGGGTTCAATCCCAGGTCGCGTCATACCAAAGACTTTAAAAATGGCACTTGATAGCTCCTTGCTTTACACTCAGCAATATAAGGTACGAATCGAGGGTAAAGTGGAGTAATCCAGGGAAAGGAGTAGCGCCCTCCCCTACACTTTGGTGTAGTAACTATTGAAAAGGGAGCCTTCTGGTCACCCTCTATTCAGTCGCCAACTTTACTTTAACTTATGGAAATCATATATCCATCTTTATATATATATATATATATATAAGCAAGAATATATATATATATATATATATATATATATTCTTGTTTTTGTACATTGTATAAATATTCAAAGCTACATGTGTATTGGTTTCGTTGGTTTGGGTTTGATTTCACTGTTTAATGGCATATCAACCTTCACAGGTTATTTAATGCTGAAACCATCCTTTAAAAAAAAAACTAGTGGTAATATTTAACCATTGGTGGGGGGGATAAAAGGGTTCATAACTTTCCCCAGGGTATTTGTCCGAGAGTGATGTAAGAATATTATATATATATATATATATATATGTGTGTGTGTGTGTGTGTGTGTGTGTGTGCAGTGTGCAATGGGGAAATTGTTGTCTAAATTAAGCAAAAATGAAAATAACGGATATCTCTCTTTGTCTAATATACTGATCAAAATTACATGGAAATATCTCAAAGTATTATAAATTAGATTTATTCAAAGAAATCATCATTGGCTTCAATCACGCCTTTCAGACGACTTTGGAATCTCCTGCAAGTCTTTTCGACAGTCTTGTTTAAATTACTAAATGCAGCTATTATCCTTGCCATTAGTTCATCTTTGGTTCTGCGCGGGGTTTTGTTTGTCTCTCGCTCAACCGTAACCCACACATAACAATCAAAAGGATGGCAGTGTGGGGAGGTAGACAGACAGATATTGGAGGATAGTTGTAAAATTTTTTCTCGCTGCCAAAATTAGGTTCTCTTGCCTGTGTGGCAAGATGCAGAGTCCTATTGCTAGACTTAGGATCTTCTAGTCCCCACCCTCTTGATCCAGAGCAGTACTCCTTCCTTCAGGCACTTGATGTAAGCCATTATTTTGAATCTGACGCTATGTGGGAAGATAAATGTAGCTATAACGTCACCATCGCTGGTAACCACTCCAAACTACATAATATCAACGGAGCATTTGAGTTTATAGGACTTTACACTCCTATAATTTAATTTGGGTGGTATGCCACTTGTTCCCACAACAAAGATGGTGGACGCACACATTTTCAGTCTCGGGAAACCATTGGCCAGGAGAACCACGTTACCTGCTTAAAACTACGTCCGCGTAAATTTCGTCCTGAGTTATTTGGAGCCGATTCCAAGACACGTATTTTCCATAAATACGTCATCTTCAAACACTCTTTCTCTTTTTCACAATTTCCATTGCAGCGCTGACACGCTCTCTCTTCAGTGTGACACTCTTCTTATTCACTAACAGAGTTAAAAAGCAAAAAATGGATGACCTCACAGACATTCATTTCTTCAATATACTTTGACTCAGACTTTTTCCAGTCTCGGAGAAACTGACTGTTTCGAACCACAAAAAGAAGTAGACATTTTAAATAGGTAATTCAACTTAATAGGACGTTTTCGTCATTAACCTTTGTGTAGTTTAGTTGTGTTAGTTACACACACACACACATGACTATTTTTAATGTCTCAATGTCTGTTTTATCATAGTATATAAATTTGTTTTGTTTGTCGCCTTGTTTTGAATATTCCTTTTGTCCGCGCCGTTTCACAACCTTTACTCATTTGTTTCATTTACTTCCTTCATTTGCCTATTTTACCTTAAACTAAACATATATAAAACTTTAACATTATATTTTTGGGGACTAAGCATAACTGCCAAATAACATGTCCCCCTACAAATTCAATCAATATCAGTATATTTTGTAGGGTTGTTCTGTGAGTTCACTATCTGATTCAAGCAAAATTTTTTTCTCATTTGAAAAAAACAAAGCATGTTCAGTTGGAGACGATGCTTGAATTTATTCAAAAGCTTTGAAGTGTTTTTTTTTCTCTTGTCCTTAATGGCCTGTGATAAAAATTCGCAAGTTCTTTTCTTGTTAGAACGATGAAAATGAGGCTTTCGAGCTGTTATAACTTCATAATCACCACTGGATTCTTCCAACTCTTTTCAAATCCTCTACATTATCCTCAGATTGACACGCAAAAACTGGGAAATCTTCATAGTTAAGCTTCAGCCGTGAATGCTAAGCAGCATTGCGTGCTGTTTCCAAATTTCAACGGGAGTAAATTGCATCATTGTGCTTCTTTCTGTAAAAACAGTGCCCAACTGATTGCAGTTTGCAGCGCACTAGATAAAACTTGAAACAAGCAAAACGAACACTCGAAATTAATTATTTAAGATATTAATAATTTACCCATCGCACCCTTATATATATATATATATATATATATATATATACAAGGGTGCAATGGGTAAATTATTATATATTCATAAAAAATATAAATATAAAATTATTAAAAATAAAAATCATAAAAATCATAAAAATATAAATATAAAATTATAAATTTACCCATCGCACCCTTATATATATATATATATATATATATATATATATATATATAAGGGTGCGATGGGTAAATTATTAATATATATATAAATATATATAAATATATATATGATAATAAATAATAAACTGGATCTGTGTCCATGCTTTTCACACACACACACACACACACACACACACACACACACACACACACAATATATATATATATATATATATGCATATATATATATATATATATATATATATATATATATATATATATGCATATATATAACCCAACAAATGTTGATATAAATAAATATCAAATAACCCACGAAGGTTGATATGCTATGTTATAAAGAAATCAAAACTGAAACCTAAAACAATATATATATATATATATATTACATATATATATATATATATATATATATATATATATATATATATATATATGTGTGTGTGTGTGTATATATATATATATATATATATATATATATATCAGTTTCTGGTTATTTAATGGTAAAGCCATCGTTGTAAAATGACAGCAGGGGCGTTATTTAACCCATAGCTCGCTGGATGAGTGCTCATATTTTTCAGAAGTGTATTAGTCCAAAAGAAAAATTAATCATTAGTTAATTATATTATCTACTTTATATGTAGTCTTAGGATTGTTCTCCTTGTTTATGTATTATCTAATCATTTAAACTTCATATATATATATATATATATATATATATATATATATATATATATATATATATATCAGGGTTGAAGGGTCCATGTATGCAACGCATGTACTGCATGTCTTACATTTTTCCAGGGATAAATAATTTTGTGTTATATGAAATTAACTTTTGATAATTTTCTCAATCCTCTTTGTATGTGTTTTTCTTTATACTTTCTTTTTCTTCATTTCTTAGAATAATTGTTACAAGCGATATTATTCAGTGGGATGTCTGCTGGTTTAGTGAGAAAAACACAAATAAAATTACTGAATTTAGTAGCTTCACTATTGCTTTTGAGATGGGATCATGAGAGGCAGAATATAAGACTGGGTGGGTAATAGGGAGACAGTTATAGAAAAGCAAAAAAGGTTTTTGTTTGCTTTCTTCCATGGTTAAAAAAGCTGTTTTTAGTCTTTCCTGTTTTATTATTCCTTCAGGCAGGGTGCATGAAAAAAAAAAAAGAACAGGACATTATAGTAAGAGGAAAAAAGAGAGGTATTTACAGAAAAGCAAAAATAATTTTGTTCGCGTTGTAGTCATGGCTTTAGTTTTCTGTTTTATTATTCCCTTCAAAAATCAGACAGAATAATTAAGTGAGGGGTCACAAAGAAAAAAATCCTGAAAAACAGAAATGTTTTTTGCTTGCTTTCCTGCCGTATTAAGCCAGTAGACTCTGTCTACTGAAGTGATAATGTTTTTATTGCCTCATGCAGATGAAACCAAACTTGTCTATTCAAAGGGCTAATATTCAAACAGATTTAAAGGAAAAATTTGAATTATTCAATTCTGATCAACATTTTGGGTGAAGCTTCGGTCACGTGAGCAAAGATTTCAAACAATGGGAGAATTCAGATTTGTTGAATTGTTAAATCCAAAGCTTCTTCACGCTACGAAAAAAATGTTCCGATGGAAATGTTTTCAACTTTGGATGTATATAAAAATATATTGGATTTAGATGATTGAAATACGAGAAGAAATCAGTTTATGCTGCAGATTTTGCAAAGCCAGCGTTAAGCAACCAAGAATCACAGAGATAAAACAGGATTTTGAAATAAACCAAGCCTGAGAGAAGTAACCACATTACTACGTTTGATTCTGACCATAACTGCTACGTCTGCTTCCTTTGAGAGGTCTTCTTCCTCACTAGGCGTGTAAATAATTATAAGAGGTGTTCTTACAGTGAAGAGTGATTAAGTAATTTAGTTTTCATTTCTATGAATCAAGACTTTATGAAGAAGATGAAAGTAGAGAGTGGTGCAAATATTTTTTACATCCAAGATATCAAAACATTTGCCACACCCCCACCGCAAAAAAAAACCCTGAAAAATTGAATTGATTTTCGAAAGAATTTTAATTACTAATTATTTGTATATCTTATTATTTTTACTTATAATCAAGAGCGGTCATCATCATCACCAGGGTATTACTGATGAGGATAATCAAGTCCAGTGGAGAGGAGTGAAATGTGGCCTGTTGGTAGAAAAGTATTTTCTTGCCATCAATATTAGTTCACAGGTGAAAGGGGAGGAATTTTCCGAAAGCAGAGTGAGGCTCTCTTTTTCTCTCTCTGCCTTGGTGATTAGCCTTCATAACGGACTGCCTGCTCTGGTTCCCAAGTCACCCTTCACCACTGATATATATATATATATATATAAAAGCTAATTATATAGTACTAATTATATAATTGTATTATATAAACTTTAGGTCTTATTATATAATCCTTTGTGCAATTCTCATTATTTAGGATTATTGAATTATGCAACTTTTCCATTTTTTAAAAACTTAAACAATTACATATAATCATATATTAAGTACACATATAAAAAAAATATTTGCGGCCAATAAGCTTTCATCAAATGATGTATATATTTTATATATAAAATTATATATATATAAATGTGTGTTATGTGTGTGTGCATGTGTGTATGTACGTATAGCTGATTATGCACATATGTATAAATGTGTATATATTAGTAGATATAGATATAGATACACACACACAAACATATATATATATATATATATATATATATATATATGAATGTATGTATGTATGTATGTATGTATGTATGCAATTTGTATTATATAATCCTTTGCTTCTTCTTCATTGTTCCAACATTATCACCACCATTTGCAGATCCAAATCAATAGTCTTCGTCATTATCATCGTCATCTTCATCTAAATCTCAGAAAATAAATATTTGAAATATTCTCTTTGTTTACATCAAACCCTCCACAGAGCTAATAGCACATTGCCCTAACAAGTAACTTCGAAGGATTATCTCACTTTCTTGGATATAAATAATCCATTCCATGTTTCATGTGTGACCTTTGTCCTTTCTTTCTTGGAATCTTAAGCCCATGTTTTTGGTTCTGAATTCAAAGATGGAAGGGCATGTCTTTGGGCCAGGCTAGAAAATCACTAAGTTTGGGCTAAGCACTGTTTTAAGATCAAAGATAAGTTTACAAAGACCACATGCATTAGCAAAAGGATATGTACACATGCAAATACACGTAAACAGAACAAATAATATATATGTACACAATTGACTGATATGCATATATTCTTATACAGGGAAACATGATATATCCACTGATATATTTATGAGGGACATGCAATTCTTATGTATGCAAGCATACACAAATATATATATATATATATATATGTATGTTGTTTGGTTTCTTTGTTTAATGGCATATCAACCATTGTGGGTTATTTAATGCAAAGTGATCCTTGTTGTGGAACAATAGTGGTACTATTTAACCCACCCCTAGAGGATAGAGGGTACACACCTTTCCCCAGGGTATTAATCCAAAAGTGAATGTAATAGTGCAACTGGCGTTCAAGTTCACCAACTACAATGTCGAAATCTTGCATGTTAGCTATTACACCATTGATACTCCACCCTAATGTATATATATATATATATATATATATATATATATATATCACAATAGTCATCCACAAATATAAATACATATATATATATATATATATATTTGTGTACATATATATATATATATATATATATATATATATATATATGGCATTTCTACTACAAAAATGGAAGGTTAATGTAATTACATTTATCATTTATCACTAGATAATGATATTAACTTGTTAATATAATAGCTGATTATGCATATATGTATAAATGTGTATATATAAGTAGATATAGATATAGATACACACGCACAAACATATATATATATATATATATATATATGTAATTACATTTATCATTTATCACTAGATAATGATATTAACTAAAAATGAATACAGTGGTCTATGAAAAAATGCAGAGTAAATATTGCAATATTCCAATAATAAGAGAAAATATTATGGAAATGCTTGATGGCTGTGAAGATATTTTGTCAAGTCCTCACTTGTTGGATATCGACTGGAAGATTCGTTTGACATGCCGCATAAGTTGCACGAGTGGCATAATAGGATGCAGCTGCCCATCAAAAATGCCACATAATTAAGTGGGTAACATAACAGGATGTACACCTAAAGTAAAGAAGACACAGGTATTTCCTCAGGAGAAGTGCCACGTAAGTTGAGTGGGTGGCGTGCTAAACAGAGGGTGTATCCACAAGTAATGCATAGGCAGGAGGTGTGACTATGAGGATTGCATGGGCATCTGAAAAATTAAATAAACCAAGGAAGATTTCGACCCAAGTAGAATGAGGCAAAAAGGTGTCACAGAAAAATCGCTTCGTCGCCCTTGAGGGTGAATTTCAGCCATCTCTGATTTGCTCTTACTCTACCCATACATACATTTTGGGTGATAAAAAAACAAGAAAAAAAGATTATATTTTTATACATCAGCATTGTTCTTGTTCTTCCCTGTATACAAGCACAAAGGTCCAGTGTTAATATTAGTATATTCACGATATAAGTCGGGGTGTCCTCATGGTGTAATGGTTAAAGCGATGGACTGCAGAATTATACCACAGTGAGTTCGAACTCCACTCATGCTATTATGTTCACTTTCGGACAAATACCCTTGGGAAAGGTATGAACCCCTTTATCCTCCCAGATATGGGTTAAATAGTACCACTACTGTTCTTCTAGAAGGATGGCTTTGCCATTAAATAACCTACAAAGGTTGGTATGCCATTAAACAAGGAAATCAAACCAAAAAGAAACCATGATATAAGTAAGTCAAGTTGGCGATCTTAGTTGAGGGTTAACCAAAGGTACCCTTTTCAATAGCTACAACACCGAGGTGTAGGGGAGGGCACAACTCCTTTCCCTGGATTGCTTCATTCTACCCTTTATCCTTACCTTATAATGCTGAGTGTTAAGCAAGGTGGCATCAAGTACCATTTTTTGAGTCTTTGGTATGATTTGACCTGGGATTGAACCCTGGTCTTCTGGACCATTGGTGAACACTCAACTCATTAGGCCAATGGCCCAGAATATTTCTAAATATCACAAAAGAAAACTCAAAACAAGCCCATTGACAAATACAAAAACATTTTACTCTTCGATATATAAAATGTATATGAAGGTGCCCATGGTGTAATGGTTATCGTCGTTGGAAATGGACATGGCAACAAGAGTTCAAATCCTGGACAAGGCTGATTGCATTTCACATAGCACTAATACCCTTGGGAAAGGTATGAATCCAATTATTCTCCTTCCAGCTATAGGTAAATAGTAGGGCAGATTAGGTTCTTCAGCCTTGGTGAGGCAACTAGTCTAGGAGAAGGACAACTCTGAATTCAAACCTGTTAAACTCCACTTAAGAAATGACCTTGTGTCATATCCTGCCCAAGCAGAGGTGTTGGTAAGTATGGATATATAAAATATACACAGTAACGGTATTAACAGCTAAAATTATACACATATTGTACCATGAATATGTAATATGTAAAAGGGGTACAAAGTAGTAAAAGGCTTACCTAATAAGGGTAGGTAAAAGATAGCCATGCAGCTTCACTGTTCCCTGGCAAAGTCAGAAACAATATCTCCACCGTTTAAAGAATAGAGACAAAAAGATGTCAATAATTGGTTTATGGGACTGTCAGGTAACCCACAATAGGATTCCTGTTGGAGATACAAAATATCTTAGGGAGATGATTATCTATTTTATCCCAACAAAATGATTAGACTACCCTGACCTGGAGTTTCATGAAAATAATTTTCAGGTGAGCTTATATCAATATATCTGAAGCCTATTTATTTCTATTCAATTTTGATTGTAATATAATGTTCTCAATGTTTAAGTCACCTGATTATTATTTACTTTCATTGCATGGCTCAATCTGGCACCATATTAGAAAGTTTAACCATTTCATATCAATTCTGATCTCTTATTTAACTGGTTCCCAGGAATCAGAAAATCTACAAAGTTTTTCCTCTGAGAACAATTTACATTGCTTGGATCTCTCATTGCAAGTATACACTCTCTTTAAAATTGACTATCTAATTTCTGCTTCTTCAACATACTTTTCTTCATCCTCCCAAATATACTTGGATGACTCAAAAGTTTTGCAATATTTTGGTTACTTGAGGCACAATTTGGTAGCTTTAGAGGCTTTCGCTGATAGCATGAATATAATGAACGACACTGAACTGTGAGATACCAAATTCACCTGATACTCTCTTAGTGCTACTTCCCAAATTTGCATCTGTAGCTGGGAACATAATCTCAGAATCCATGGTTTTAGGTCTGCTTGTTGTTGCCTAATCATTAAACCATCTGATGGTAAGGCTACTGTACTGGAGCTTTAAGGAATATAGAGTGCCCATTCATTGCCATTACTCTGAAGTCCACTCTAATCTGGAGTGGGAGTGCCTATTAGGACCCCATCTATTGGTTAAATAGAAGTGTTCCATCCTTTACTAGGGATTATTATTATTGGTTATTTGAAATAGTACAGCTGTGTGCAAGTCATTTGTATTAAGTAGGAATATTTGATAAATAAAAAAGAATTACTAATGTTAAATAACAATACTTGAAACCTTTTAACTGTGTGCAAATAAATTATCTCTAATGGAAGAACGGGAGACCATCAATATCCATTAAGAACTGATCAGGTGACTATTTTTATTTAATAATAATCATTTGTCTGCACACAGTTGTATGTTTTCATGTATTCTGATCTAATACAAATAATTTTCAAACATTTCTTTTTCTATTGGCCTAATTAGTGGAGTGTTCACCAATTGTCTGGGAGACCGGTGTTCAATCCCAGGTTGAGTCATACCAAAGACGCAAAAAATGGTACTTGATCCCATGCCCTGCTTAACGCTGAGCATTATAAGGTAAGGATTAAGGGTAAAGTGGAGCAATCCAAAGAACAGAGTAATGCCCTCCCATACACCTCAGTGTGATAGCTTTTGAAAAGGGAGCCTTTGGGTCACCCTTGACTAAGATCGCCAACTTTACTTACTTTTTCATCCATAGATGGGATCCACTTCAGCTCAATGAAAGTGTAGACCACACACCCCAAATCTTCAGAACAGGAGGCTCACCATCAAGTGCTGTTTAATGTCATATTGAGGATAGCTCTTTAGAGAAGAAGGTCTTATCTCTCTGTAGAGGATACAGTCAGCATTAGTTTAGCCCAGACCACGAGGCAACATGCATACTTACAAAAACAGATGTATACATGCTTATAAACATGCGCATACAAATATGCATACATGTATGTATATCTGCTCATAAAAAAAACAGGTGAAGAGAAAATGTGGAAAAGAAAAGTCTGTACAAGAGAGAGAGAGACAGAAAGAGAGAAAAGAGTGAAAGAGATAGATAAGCTTAGAAGAGAGGGAGTGAGTAAAGTCAAGAAGAAGTCAGGGAGGGAAAAAAAGAAGGAGTTTAGGAGAAGTACAGAGACACAAATAAAGAGAGACAGAGAAAAAAAATGGGAAAGGAAGATTATTATAGGGTCAAATAGGAAAGAAGAAGAAGATTAAAAGGAGTAATGATGAAAGGAACAGATGAGAAGACAAAGTTATAAACAGAGAGTAGGAGGAGAGAAGTCACAAGCAAGAGGAAGAGAGAAATGGAGAGGAAGAGAGATTGAGAAAGAAGAGGAAAGGAGGACATAATGTGTCTGTATGAAAAAAAAAAGAATAAAAGAGAGAAAGAGAGAGAAAGAGAGACGAGAATGCAAAGAGAAGAGTTACAAAGAAAGAAAATATTGTAGTCTATAATTCACAACCTGATTAGTTTGCAGCATGGTAAATTCAATACTCAATTATCTATATTTAAAAATCACAGTGATCACATCTTCATGTGAGTGTCAATATTCCTCAAACATTAATTATTCAAAATTAGCTGAATCAGAAGCAAAAAGAATGAAAGACAAATGTCTATCTTCATCAATGTGCCATCAATATATATAAGTAAGTAAGTAAAGTTAGCGACCATAGTCGAGGGTGACCCGAAGGCTCCCTTTTCGATAGCTACTACACCAAGGTGTAGGGGAGGGCGCTACTCCATTCCCAGGATTGCTCCACTTTACCCTTGAACCGTACCTTATAATGCTGAGTGTTAAGCAAGGTGGTATCAAGTACCATTTTTAAAGTCTTTGGTATGACTCGACCTGGGATCGAACCCAGGTCTCCCGGGCCATTGGCGAATATATATATAAGGATGCCTCATATAGTATAATGTTTAGAAAGCTAGTCTGGCAGATCACTACTGATGAATTTGAATCTCATTTAGTGCTCTATATTTCAGAGATTATCTCACAAACAAGATAATCTTAATAAATAAATATTTACTAACTTCCTAATAAATCTCTCTCTCACTTTTTCTCTTTCTCTCTGTCACTATATATATATATACATACATATATATATATATATATATATATATATATATATATATATATATATATATATATCCTCATGTGTAAGTTATGTGTGGTCATAAATTCATTTGTTAATGCAATTAAGTTTTGAAGCTGGGCTCTCCTTGCCATTACCTTAAGTCTGAATTTAAACCTAAAGAAAAATGGCTTCATCTACATTCTAATTTTTCTTTTGATGCAGAGCATAAAAAACCATCTTAATGACTCGGTAATTTTTATTTACTTCAAAAACTTTACCAACCATACTCATTCATTTTAAATTACTATTTTCTCTTATGAAAAAGAAGAAAAGAATTTTCATGCTAATACTATATACATATATATACATACATATATAGTATATACTATACTATACAGTATACACAGTATATACCTTATGATAATAACCTCAGCACAGCACTAATAGTTAGATAGATAGATAGATGCTTAAACAGATGAAGAGACTAAGAAAGAGAGATGAACTTATTCAGATTGATAGATAAATAGATAGACTGATAGATAGACAGGATCAAATCAAGATAGATATAAATAAACTGAGATAAGAGAATAGGTTTGGTTTGGTTTCTTTGTCTAATGGCATATCAACCTTGGTTGGTTATTTAATGCTAAAGCCATTCTCCTAGAAAAACAGTTGGGTACTTTTTAAACTATAGCTGGGAGGATAAGGGGGTTCATACCTTTCCCAAGGGTATTTGCCCAAAAGTGAATGTAATGGCGTGACTTGAGTACAAATTCGCTTACTCCGATTCTGCAGTCCATTGCTTTAACCATTACACCACGAGGAGGACACCCCCACCCCGATAAGTGAATAAATAAAAAGACTGAAACAATGTAAATATAGGTTTGCACTATATATTTGTGTATATATGTATAAGTGTACCAAGATATGTTCATGTCTCTACATATGCCTCAGTGTATATACGTATGTATGTATTTATGTATGAAATCTTAGGCCTGCCTATATATCAAACCAACCTTTGTGTATTTATGCACAAACTTACATGTATGTCTTTAATATGAAAATTTGTAATCATGTATATTTGAGTGTACACATAATTGTATGTATTTGTCTATATATGTATCAGTATATGCTTATCTTTCATATGTACATCCATGTGTGCGTGTGTGTCAGTGTGCATCCAAGTATCTGTACTTGTGTGAATGTATATCAATTCGTTAAGAGGTGCACATATATGTGTGTGTGTGTGTGTGTGTGTGTGTGTGTGTGTGTGTGTGTGTGTGTGTGTGTGTGTGTGTGTGTGTCCTATTTCCTTTCAGTGCAGTGCTTTTATTAAGAACTGAGCAAAGCAAATAAGAGAAAATCCAGAGATAAGCTGACAAAGTTGATGAGATTTGATATTTGTATTTGTGCAATTCCTGCTTTTCTGATTGGCTGGAGTTTATAAGGGAAACGGGGAAGACTGAGGTAGATGAAGTGAGAAGACTCTTCTTAACTCCAGAATGACATGCCGAGATTGTTTGCTTCTCCTTTCAATCTGTTTAAATGTGGACCAATTGGTATTTTTCATTAGACAAGAACTTAGAACATTTAACCTGCTTATGTTCTGATCTATCTATCCGTTGATTTATTGATTTATCAGTTTATCTATTTGTTTGTCTTTGTCTTTCCCTTTCAAAATCGTTATATATTTCTTTCAATCTGTACTTGATTATAACATTTTATTTAAATTTATCTATCAATCTAGCCCACCATATCGATCTATCTATCTATCTATCTATCTATCCCACTCTAATCATGTCTTTGCTAGTTTCTTTAGATCAATCTATCTCTCAATCAATCTATCCTAATCTAAATATCTCTCTTCCTAGTTTCTTCAGATCTATCTATCTATCTATCTATCGATCTATCTATCTTTCTATCTATCTATCTATCTCCAGTCTAATCATGTCTTTGCAAGCTTCTTTAGATCTACGTCTATCTATCTATCTATCTACCTATCTAGCTATCTATCTCCAGTCTAATCATGTCTTTGCAAGCTTCTTTAGATCTTCGTGTATCTATCTATCTATCTATCTCCAGTCTAATCATGTCTTTGCTAGCATCTTTAGATCTACGTCTATCTATCTATCTATCTATCTCCAGTCTAATCATGTCTTTGCTAGCTTCTTTAGATCTATCTATCTATCTATCTATCCCATCCTAATCATCTCTCTTTCCCAGTTTCTTCAGATCTATCTATCTATCCAAATTGAACTATCTTTTTGCAAGTTTCTTTTGACCAATCTATCTATCTATCTATAATTCTACATTATGAAGGAAATTTTCCGAACAAATTTCAGATTTTTTATTTATTAATCTATTCTCATATACATCCATCCAACATTAGTGATGTATATTTCTAAAAAGCAGGGTATACATTGGTTACATAATAAAAATTATTCTGTACAAAATTGAGAATATCTTGATTTATTATTTCAATGTATTATTTATTTCCGCTGTATCATACAACACTTTAGGGATTCTCAGTGTATTTCTATCTTAATGAACACTTGAAACTTGTAAGCAGACATTTGCCTTTGAAATTTTGTACTTGTGATATGCAAATTCAATTGTGATATGCAGAATTGCAGTTACCTCTTTCCACAATAAAATGATATGACACTTTCAGACGAAATACAGAGGGAAAGACTAAATACAGAAATACACAGAGCATTCAGAATCAGCAGTAGTTGGAGAGGCAAGGTAAATAGCTACTGACGGCTAGATGATAAGCATCTTGATATTCTTTGTTTGCTATATATATATATATATATATATACATATAATATATATATATATATATATATTATACTTTGCTTGCTATATATATATATATATATATATAGCAAGCAAAGTATAATATATATATATATATATATATATATATATTATATGTATATATATATATATATATATTATATATATATATATATCATCAGGTCATACTGACACACTGAATTCCCTGACCTCCTCTCTCTCTCTCTCTCTCACCATCCATCCCTATCATCCATCACTCCTGGCAGGTCTTCTAGGTTGCATCCTGTGTCCATACAGAGCTTATGTAAGTCTTAGCTGTCTGACCAACATTGCTACATCCATGTGCTGGAGTCATTAAGAGAACGTCCCCTCATGAGTTTGTCCTTGCTTCTCCAGCAGTGCTTTGCATATATATATATATATATATATATATATATATGTATATGTAAATATAAATAGATAGATAGATAGATAACAAAAAAGATAAAATAGAAATTAGAAAGGTGTTCAATGTTCCAATGGCAGAGCAGATCTAAAATCCAAAATATCCAAATTATATATTCTTAAATTCCATTATTTAACGTTTCATGATGATCATGCAATCATCGGAAGGATGATGCTTGTTTATGTGACACAAACACTCAAAAGAATTATTGATTTTTGAAATCTGAGCTGCCCAAGTACAGGAAAATAATAAATGGAACAAATCAGGTAATAAGTGACACAAAAAGAATTTATCGATATGTCTACACTTAAAGATTAATTCCCTTTTTTTGTTCAGCAGTTTATTAGTTTTGACATATTCCTGAACACATCATTTCCAGACATTATCTTCAATAATTATAACCTCTTTTATACACTAGGACTTTTTTCACATTATCCCATTTTATTATGGGAGATTTGCCTATTTCATCTCTTATCTGCCATATATGTTTAGATAATGTGGTTTTGCTGGTATATTTTCTGTGGGAAAGCTAAGGTGAAAGTAATACCATCTATTTTTCAAATTCAATAAAGTGGCACTGATATATATCCATTCATCATTAGAGTCAACTTCTTTCTTTCTGACTTTGTCCTAATATATCACATTGTTAATCAAACAGTTACACTTCAAAGGATTTCTTTCTCCTACCCTACAGAATTATATAAATATATGTGTTTATCAATGGTTCGGGAGACCAGGGTTCAATCCCAGGTCGAGTCATATCAAAGACTTAAAAATGGAACTTGATGCTGCCTTGCATAACACTCAGCATTATAAGGTACATATCAAGGGTAAAGTGGAGCAATCCAGAGAAAGGAGTAGCGTCCTCCCCTACACCTTGGTGTAGTAGCTATAGAAAAGGGAGCCTTCTGGTCACCCTCAACTAAGGTCACCAACTTTACTTACTTTTACTTATATATATATATATTGTCATCCACAGACAGATCTATTTTGTTCTATCAGAACTCTTCAGTGTGTCTAGACAGGCTAGATTCCCAAAGCTGGGATCAAAACCCAGTTGACTCAAACGCCAATCCAAGATTCTATCACTCAGCCATGAGGAAACTAGCGCAAGTGAAGGAAATTTAAACGGCTATGAATCACAACTGTTATTGTTTACATATATCTGCTTAATGGTTACCAAGAGCTCAATTCATATGAAGAGCCTTGCATTACGCTAATGGTAACACATTTACTTCTTTCGCTAGAGAGCTCAACCCTACAGGGGTAGGAGAGCATTATATATATATATATATATATATATATATATATATTATTCTCTTTCAGTAGTTTATCATAAGAGTTTTTGAATGAAGTCATTACCAAAAATAACCTGCCCTCTCAGCTAGGGTTGTAGAATACACTGACTGCACTTCTTCAGAAGGTTAAGACCTCTTCAATGGGTCTACCTATTAACTGTAGGTGGTTACCTGTAATGCCTGATAGCTGAGTGGACAGTGAACAAGATATTAAGTGATCATGACCAGCAACATTAAACTTCAGCCTCTTACTTGGGCTAGATAGGTAGTCAGAGTGGCCAAATCCAATCAACTGGCTGATCATGTCAAGCCCTAGCACCTATATGATTAAGTCCTAGCTGTATCCAATGAATTGCTCTTGTGGCAAACAAGCACCCAGCATTTTTTTATCTTGAGGGAAGTGGCTGAAGATCATCTGCACCAAGAGAAACAGTTAATCAGAATTATTTCCACCAGTTTATCAATATCATATATACAAAAAAAGAACACAATTTGGCATTAGATATCCCACAATGGTTGACTGGCCATTAAACAAAATGACCAACTAACCATCAAAAAGAATAATACAAATAGAAATTATTATAATCCAATCAAATTTGTTGATTTTGTTTTGAAAGTTACATTTATTTTAGGTTTATTGTAAATACAAAGACTGAAAAAAAATAATTCTGTTGACATTTCAGAGGTCATGTGATGCATTTAATTTAACCTTTAAAGTAGTCAAGGGTCATCCAAAAGCTCCTTTTGCATTAACTACATTAAGGGATAGGGTAGGGCACTACTCCTTTCCCAGGATTACTCTACTTTACCCTTGATACATACCTTATAATGCTGAGTGTTAAGGAGGTATCAAGTAGCATTTTCTGAGTCTTTGATATAACTTGACTTGGGATTGAACTCCAGTCTCCTGGGACATTGGCAAACACTCTACCCACACAGCCATTTGCAACTAATTACTTTAATTCCAGGTATTTTTTGCTTCTTATCCACGTATATCTTCCAGCACATGCTACTTATATATATATATATATATATATATATTTCTAAATGATTAGGTCCACTGAGAGATTTATATTTTTTAAGAATTATTTATTTTGTTCTTACATACCTGTATGTTTCCAGCTTATTGCTTTCATCAAAGAACTCATGTAAGTTTGTTAGTTTACTAGCAAACCTACCTGAGTAAGTCCAAGTCTCATTGGGTGCCCCATTCATATGGCCTTGTGTCACATCGAAGCAAAATGTCTTGTAAATTACTAAATTTTCTCAGATGAAAGTCACAAGCTGGAAACATTCACATATGTAAGAATGTAATAAATAATTCTTAAGAAAATATAAATCTCCTTGCTCACCTTTTCCTTTTGAAATATTTACTCTTTTCTCTCTTTGGACCAATAAAAAAGGATAAAGATTTTTACATATATATATATATACAGGGTGGAATGATAAAATTGTCACCCTAGAAAAGACAACATGATTCCATTTCCGTTTAATGAAAACTGGTTTTCTTTTTTTGTTGCAGACCATCTACTAGTTGGCCAGTTGTGTACCAATCCCAAGAGCGATAGGAGCCTTCTATCATGTCTGAAAGTGACAGAATGTTCAACAAGCGAGATCAGAGATGCACCGCTGTACAACTCATGCTCTCTACCGATCCAAGTTATGACAACAGGACCATTGCCAACACCCTCAAAATGCAAATCCGGATGGTTCAACGCTTGAGGGCACAGCTCAACGCATCGGACAACCCTTTGGAGGTGGTGGAGTGGAAGGACACTGACAGGAAGACCCGAACCAAGGAGTTCATCGAAAAGGTCCAGGCAATCATTGATGAAACTCCCCAGTGGCCTATTCGGCAGATTGCCAGAGATTTAGGCATCTCACACACAACTGTGAATGCATGTGTGAAGGAGGACTTGTGGTGTAGGTCCTACAGGTGCCAGACAAGCCAGATCTTGACTGAGAAGACAAAGAACCTCAGGCTAATCAAGTCCAACCTGAACCCACTGGACTACTTCGTTAGGTCATACATTGAGAACATCCACAACATGACCTCCCACAACACCAAAGCCAGCCTGATCCCCTCCATCCGCCGAGTATTTGCTGAGCTCCCGCCGGCGCCTGTAGAAAAGGCATGCTCCCTGTTCCAGATCCGTATCGAGGCGGTGATTGAAGCTGAAGGCGACTATATTGAATAGATGTCAGCTCTACTATATAATCAAGTTACCTGAATTGATTTTTTCAATAAAAGTTTTAAAATAAAGCTGTAGTGTTGTTTTCTTTAGGACGACAATTTTATCGTTTCACCCTATATAATCCTAATTATGATTAAAATTAACGCAAAAATCATTTTTGGAAGGTAAAATATCTATTGGGCATGAAAATGCAGCTCAACAGACGGATCACCTAATCTCAGCCAGAAGACCAGACCTTATAATAATCAACAAAAAATTGAGAATTTGCAAAATTGTGGACTTTTCTGTCCTGGCTGACCACAGAATGAAACTGAAAGAATTTGAAAAGAAGGGTAAGTATCTTGACCTTGTTAGGGAATTGAAAAAACTATGGAACATGCAGGAGACAATTATACCAATTGTGATTGGTGCTTTTGGTACAGTAACTAAAGGATTATTAAAGGGACTGGAGGACTTGGAAGCTGGAGGATGAGTGGAGACAATCCAAACTACTGCATTATTGAGAATGGCCAGAATACTGAGAAGAGTGCTGGAGACTTGAGGAGACTTGCTGTCACTCAAACTCCAGTGAAAGACCCTCAGCTAAAACTGATGTGAAAAACTCTAATGAGTAAATATTGATAATAATATTTATATATATATATATATATATATACATATATACTTGTGTTCATATTTATAGGTGTCTGACAACTTGCTAAGCAGCCGCTTGTTTTAAATATGACCTCAATCCTTATTGGAAACCAAGGTCTGAATACATATTGGACAATAGCCAAAACATAGCAATTGTAATGACCGAGATGACGAAAACAGCCTGAATAATTCAGTGTATAATAATGATAATTCCTTATATATTGGATTTGACTGAAAGAGACTCATATATCTTTCCTAAATCCAGGCGTTTATAGATTCTTTAATATGGCAGTCAATAGATTGTTTGAACTCATTCCATCACTTCACATCAATCCATTGGATTCCATTCAAAATAGTTCAACTTTCCGTCTACCAACCTACCCATCTTCATTGCCCATATATTTGTCCAGTATACGTCTATTTGTGGAGGTTGTTACTGCTTCAGGTATTTTCATACAGTACCAAATTTATGTAAGTATACAGTCTTGAGTGCGCAAAAGAGTTCTTTTTAACTATATGTATATCTTAGAGGAGATTTTAATCATATATTTAAAAGCAATAATATTCTACATAAAACTGAAGCAGTTAAGATTTAATAGACACTAGTTGTGTCTTTATTTCTGCTTATTTATTATACTTGGGTACCTGAAATAACAACTCAATGACAAAAAACTGAATATCAAGATCTCCTTTGTGGTTTGATTTTTTTTTTACTTGCATATCAACCTTTGTGGGTTATTCAATGCCAAAGCCATCCTTGTGGAACAGTAGATTGTAAGTTGACTGACTCTGGTTGAGGGCTACTCAAGAGCTACTACAGCAAGGTGTCAGGGAAAGCACTACTCTTTTCCTAGGATTGCTCCACTGACCCTTGATCTATACCTTATAATGCTGAATGTTATGGAGAGAGGCATCAAGTATCTATTTTTTGAGTTTTTGATTTGACTCGACCTGGGATTGAACCCTGGCCTCCTGTACCATTGGCAAACAACCTATAGCTAGGAGGATAAGGAGATTCACACTTTTCCTGAGGGTAATAGTCTGAAAGTGAACATAATAGCACAACTAGAGGTGCCCGTGGTGTAATGGTTATCGTCATAGGAAATGGACACGGCGACAAGAGTTCAAATCCTGGACCAGGCTAATTGCATTTCACATAGTACTAATACCCTTGGGAAAGGTATGAATCCAATTATTCTCCCTCTAGCTATGGGTAAATAGTAGGGCAGACTGGTTCTTCAGCCTTGGCGAGGCAACTAGTCTAGGTGAAGGAAAAACTCTGAATTCAAACCTGTTAAAACTCTGCTTAAAAAAATTGACCTTGTGTCATATCCTGCCCGAATGGAGGGGTTGGATAAAAATGATAATAGCACAACTAGAGTATGAGCTTGCCTACTGCAATATTGTAGTGTAGCACATTAGCCGCTATGCAATAGGGACTCCCTCATCTTTTTTGTCTCTTTCCTTTTCATTTCTGCTATGACTGAACCTTTGATTCAAGAAAGTACTAAAAACAATAATGATGAAGATACTTGTTTGAATAATACATATAAAAAGAATAACATGTTGTCCACAAATAAGTAAACCCCAAATAATTCTTTTATAAAAAGTCATTTTTTCTGTTGTATACTCAGCTTTGTCTTTATGATCAATGAGGAACATAATCAAAGATATTAATGAACTTCAATGAACGAGCAAATACACTTCTATATAAAAATATCTCTCACACTTTATTTTTGAAAGGGTTGATGTTTCTGTGGTGTGTGAGAGATGGGTGGAGAGACATTTACACAGAGAGAGGACTTCTTCTTCCCATATCTTCTTCCAGGAACCAGGGGGTGCCAACACTTGCACCACCCCTTGCAAGCTCCTCAGAGATGCCTCTCATCGGCTGCGTGTCCCTCGCTCGACTGTGATTCTCTACACTCTGTTTAAATCTCACCGCGTGGTTCTCATCATGTGATCTCCTTCCTGTTACACACCTGTTCGACCTGAGTGCCCTGATCATGCTGTCCTGTTTACTAATCAAAATGTGACAGCTTGCCAAGCACATGGGGTCACTAGGAACAAACCGAAAATCCATGGCATATGTTATATAACATTTCTATGAGCATCGTTCAAAAAATTCTAAACCTCATCCATATCTAAACATGTTTGTTATGGCAACATGCTTGCACTTCTTAGAAAGCTAAAAAAACTCATTCAGATTTCAGTCTTAATTTCTGCATGGGTGAGGCCCATGCAAAAGTGAGAGGTGTGCAATGAATCTAAAATCTGGGTGAGGCTTAAAACTTTTTGAACGATTGGCATTCTAATAAATGGAATCAGTAACCCAAGTTCAAATCTTGGATGAGGCAGTTGGGATTTGAGTTCATGTTATGCTCTTGGAAAAGGCATGAATCCATCTTTTATCCTCAACAGCTATGGGTAGATAGTAGGTCAGACTGATTCTTTTGCCTTAGTAAGCCAACCAGTCTATGAGAAGGAAAATTCTAATGTCAAACTAGCTTTACTCCACTTAAGAAATTGACTTTATGTCATATTCTGACTGTAGCAGAGGGGTTGGGTAGATAAATACATAAAATGTTGGTGACTAGTTGAGGATGACCTGAAGGCTCTCTTTTCAATAGCTACTACACCGAAGTGTAGGGGAGGGTGCTACTCCATTCCCTAGATTTCTTCACCTTACCCTTGATCTTCACCTTATAATTCTGAGTGCTAAGCAAGGCGGAATCAAGTACCAGTTTGTGAGTCTTTGTATGACTTGACCTGGGATTGAAACCTGGCCTTCTGGACCATTGGCAAACACTACAAGATGTTAATTATTTCTTGTGGAATATCATGCAAACAAAACATATTATTAGGCATTATTTATTACCAGACTCTACATTAAAACTCTTCTTCCTATCTTTCTTTCTTTCTGCGTATATCATCTTCTTTATTTCTTTTTTCTTTCTTTCTCCTCCTTCTTTCTGTTTTCTTTTTTTTTTTTCTTTTACTTCTTTACCTTTTTATTCTTTCTTTAAATGTTCTTTGTTTCTTCTTTCTTCTCTACATTTCCTCAAGTATTTCTTTTTCTCTCTCTCTCTCTCTCTCTCTCTCTCTCTCTCTCTCTCTCTCTCTCTTTTTGCCCTGTCCATTCAGTGATCATGGCTCTCCACAACATTGTGTTAGATATTTATTAAGGTTAATGTAAACAGTCAGACACACTTCCTACTTCTCAACAGACTCACAACTTGAAAGCTTGTAACTGCAATGAACTTAATAAAGAATCTGCTTTTCAATGGTTAAAAAGATCTAAAGAGAAGCTGAAATTTACATAAATTGCATAAAAGGAAGAAAAAAAGAAAAAAACATTGCTGTCAAGATTTTATTAGAAAAATATAAAGAACAGCTACATGTAATGTTTTACATTATGAATAATCAATTTTGTTTTTATAATTATAACATTCTTGGAATCAATACATAAGTCCCTGCACTTTATCAAACGCTATCTCAGTCTTTTCTTCTATCTGAATTTTCCATATAATGAACAAAGATAGAGATAGGTAGATCAATATGTATAAACACAGGTGGGAAATGACTGAAATAGATAGATAGATAGATAGATAGGAACAGACTGAGATAGACAGATAGATAGGTGGATAGGAATGAACTGAGATAGAAAGACAGGCAGATATGAACATATATATATATATATATATATATATATATATATATATATATATATATATATGTCTTTCTCAATATATATATATATATATATGTATATAATTTTGTTTCTCTCTCTCTCTCTCTCTCTCTCTCTCTCTCTCTCTCTCTTTATCAAGCTATCAATCTAGATAGATAGATAGATAGAGAGACAGACAGACAGAGACAGACAGAGAAACAGATAGATAGATAGATAGATAGATACTACTATAGTGAATGCCTCACCATAAGTGTACTTGTGCCAGACTTAGGTAAGATTAACTTATACTTATTCTGTTTTTAAAAATTCATATAATACACAGTGTTTAAATCCTTATTTCCTCTCAATCAAGCCTTTATGTCATATTAAGATAACCCAAGAAAGCATGCTCCCCCCCTTACTTGAATTATTGCATAACACAATCTTCCTACCCACTGTTTCTCTTTATTAGGCCTTGTGCCATACTAAGTTAACTTTATTAATAATTGACAAAGACACATTTAATCTAATAGCAAATATTAATGCTTTGATAAATGGAAGGAAAGCCAACACATGGCAAATTTTTTTTTTATAATATTTGTAAAGAAAGCAGTATTCCTAAGTTTTGAATTTTCATGCAAGAACTTTTTGGCAACCGAATTTCTTCTCTGAGAACTCGGCAAATATTCTTTCCATCTGTCAAATGCAGAAAGGTTCTAGAAGGCGTCTATGAATTGTAAAAGACAGCTACTTTTATGAGTATATAATGCAGGAGAGTGCAATGCATTATGGGTATGTTTGTGGGGGTGGAGAGATTTAGGTGCAGCCATGTGTACAGTCAGTGCAACCTATTAAGCACATGCCATCAATAAATATTTGCTGGCATAATATTCATTATAAATGACTAGATGCCATCGTAAATACATATCCTGATAAATATATGTGTGTGCGTCAAAGAATTTATGATGTGAAAACCAAAATTTGATTGAGCATTTATTTATTTAATGTCAAGTTTTGCTCACTGTAAGCTTCATCAGATGATCATTCAGCAAAAAAATTGAATTTTAGGAAAGAATATTGGAAAAACTAAACTATGATGTTGTCATGGCAACATAATTAGGAATGCCAATCATTATGAATCTTTAAAACTGAGGGAATGAAAAACATTCAAAATTGTATTTATGATTGGTGTTTATGGGGGGTCTTTCAAAAAGTTTTAAGCCTCAATCAGAAAGAAAAGCATAGCTGAACATTTTTATTGAAGCAACTTACTACCACTAATTCAGATTTGTGTTTTAATTTTTGTGCTGGTGAGGCCCATACAAATGAGAGAGGTGTGTGAGAAATCTAAAATCTTGGTGAGTGTTAGTACTTTTGGAATAATCCTTGTATGAAATTAAAAGATTTGAATGAAGATATCACTGTTTTATATGAAGTAAAATATTGTAAATTACATATCATAATTAAATACTGTTATAATAAAATACTATATCATAATTAAATATTATATCATAATTAAATACTTTAAATAATTTATTATAATTAAGTACTTTATCATAATTAAATACTTGATAATTATAAAATACTATATTATAATCAAATACAATATCATAATTAAATACTATATTATAACTAAATGATATATCATAATTAGATACTATACTACAATTAAATACTATATTATAATCAATGAATGCTCAGGATAAGTATATGTTCTTTAAGTGCACTATGTTATATTAAATAAATGAATCTCTAAATAAAAATGTCCAAATAAATCTAGAAAGATTGATAAATTTGTTTGTCTGTGAATTTATCCACTGTTTTCTGTGTTGCTAGACACACACATCTCTTGAAATCACATCACCTGAAATTAAAGAACTTTCACTTGGAGGTAGAATTTCATACCTCAAGTACCTCAAACTTTTAAGTAACACTTTTACACACACACACACACACACACACACACACACACACACACACACACACACACACACACACACACACACTCACATATATATATATTATCATAGAGGTTTACGGTTCTCACTAGCTCATTTAGTGAGTTAATGGAGGACCAAATATTGCAGTATTGTTAAATAGTGCTCTGTATCAATGATAGAGCTTATATATATATATATATTACCTGGTAGTGTCTGTAATACTATGTAATATATGTATATATATATAAAATTTTGTAAATTGTATATATTTTCATATATATATATATATATATATATATATATATATATATATATATATATATATATATATATATATGGGAAACAGGGAGTAAATCCAATAGTATAAAAATGTACAAATATGAAAAAAACTCAAGGTCTTAAGAGGATGATTTTATTTATAGTTTGAATTATTTCCTAATGTTGAATGTATCACTTTTTTAATTATGAAGACATTAAACCTTCATCAGGGCATTTGAATTGTCTTTTTATTGTTTTCCTATGTAAAAAATGAAATGTTTCATTTTAGCAAATGATTTAAATGATAAATAAAATCATCCTCTGAAGACCTTGTGTTTTTTATATTTATAAATTTTCATATATATATATATTTATGTGTGTGTGTGTGTGTGTGTGTGTGTGTGTGTGTGTGTGTGTGTGTGTGTGTGTGTATGTGTGTGTGTGTGTGTGTGTATAAAGAGAGAGAGAGAGACAGAGACAGAGACACAGAGAGAGAGAGATAAATATATACAAGGAAGTACTGAAATGTTCTCCTCCCAACTAAGAGTCATGAAATGTACATGCTATTCCATATATACAGAAATTCAACACACTTGACACATAATATCTCAAATTGATCTAACTTTTGAGAAAAAATCAATAAAATCAAAGTTGCATTTCCTTCTTCATTGAGCTTGGAACTTTACAACTCTCTCTCTCTCTCTCTCTCTCTCTCTCTCTATCAATCTATCTATTTATGTATCTGTCTCTCTCTCTCTCTCTATATATATATATATATATATAGAGAGAGAGAGAGATAAACAGACAGACAAACTGACAAACACATCAAATAACTAGCACTTTTAAAATTTGACTTGCTAAAAATGTAAATATGTATTTACTAACCCCTTCACATGAGCTGGAGAGAGAATAGTTGGATGCATACCTTTCCCAAGGGTATTTATGCAATGTGAAATGCAAACAACTGGTCACAAGATTTGAACTTGGGTCTCTATCTCCATTTCCAATGACAATATTCATTACCCTATGAGCATCTCTTTAAATTTAAAATTCAAATATAGATTTTTAATGCTAAATCATATTAATGAATGTTAATTTAAATTTTAGATTTAAAGAGGCGTCTATGAATTGTAAAAGACAGCTACTTTTATTCTATTTCAAACAATTTAGTTTAGCATAAGCACATTTTTTTGTTTACACACTATCAAATGTCAAAACAATTCTATTTTAAACAATTCAGTTTAGACTATGTACGTAGTTTAAATGTCAAAGCAGTTCTATTTTAAACAATTCAGTTTAAACTGAGTACAGTTTAAATATCAAACACTTATATTTGACCCATAGATCAGGTGCCACCACTCCTGGCCAGAGTGGATCTGGAAGCAATGGCAATAAAGGGGTACTATACATTCCCCAAAGCTCCAGCATTACTGGAGCCTCATCATCAGATTGTTTTGTATCATATCTGGGACACTCATTGAGGGAGTCTTACCCCACTACAAAGATGCACTTGGTGTATTCTATAGGCCCAGCCAAGCAGGCAATATGGTGTTTTGGCTAATTTACTAGACTGTAACATTGGAACAAGTGAATTCAAACATCAGATGTGCTATTGTGTGAACTTGCAGATTTATATACTTGGGAAAGATAAAAATCCCTTTCATACCCCTTAATAGTACCACTACTGTTCTTCTACAAAGATGGCCTTTGCATTAGATTACCCATAAGGGCTGATATTCCATTAAATGAAGAAATCAAACCAAATCAACTTACATTCAAAAGATAAGGAGAAATTTAATTTTTTCCAAAATACCCTATTCTCCAAGCAAAATTGATGATTTCATCTTTTCTCAGCTTAACTATGACTTGACTCATCTAACCTGGTGTTGCATCAATATTTTCAAGACATTTTGATTAATCTCAGCATTTCAATGCACCTTTCAACTGCATCTGTTTGATTTTCTCACTTTTATTTTCTGAAAAAAACTTTTATTAAGTGAACTCTTCAACCATCCTCATCATTTTTTAAAATGTTTTAACTCACCTTAAATTTTTTGACACTCCTCGACTGAAACTGGTCTTACATCTACATTTTTATCATCTTTTGAATATTTTGTTATCTGTCTTAAAAATATTCAGTTGGTTAGTTGGTTGGTTGGTTGGTTGGTTGGTTGGTTGGTTGGCTGGTTGGTATTGTTTCTGGTATATCTTTTGAATATTTTGTTATCTGTCTTAAAAATATTCAGTTGGTTGGTTGGTTGGTTATGTTTCTGGTATATCTTTTGAATATTTTGTAATCTGTCTTAAAAATATTCAATTGGTTGGTTGGTTGGTTGGTTGGTATTGTTTCTGGTATATCTTTTGAATATTTTGTTATCTGTCTTAAAAATATTCAGTTGGTTGGTTGGTTGGTTATGTTTCTGGTATATCTTTTGAATATTTTGTAATCTGTCTTAAAAATATTCAATTGGTTGGTTGGTTGGTTGGTTGGTATTGTTTCTGGTATATCTTTTGAATATTTTGTTATCTGTCTTAAAAAATATTCAGTTGGTTGGTTGGTTGGTTGGTGATGTTTCTGGTATATCTTTTGAATATTTTGTTATCTGTCTTAAAAATATTCAGTTGGTTGGTTGGTTGGTTGATTGGTTGGTGATGTTTCTGGTATATCCTGTTAATAGATAATATATCTGATGTATGGGATTTGTAAATGAATAGTTTTCAGATAAAAAATTTTTAAACAAGCCTGAGCTGATTTGTTGGCACACAGTGAAATGATTTCAAATTTTGCTATCCTATTCTTGTAATTCTATTCAAAATAATTGATTTCATGTCTAGTAAATGATTAAACAGTTCTATTTGACACATAGATGGGACCCTAACAGGTACCACCACTCCAGGTCAAAGTGGACCTGGGAGTAACGGTAATGAACTGGCACTCCACATTCTTCAATGCTTCAATACTGGAGCCTCACTCTCAGATGCAGTTTAGTGTCATAATCAGGACACCCATGTGTGTGTGTGTGTGTGGTGGTGGTTTTTTTTAAACCCTCTGCAGAGATACAATTAGCATATTAAGCAGCCCAAGCCAACTGGGCTAAAAATATTTATCTTGTATACCTTTGATTTTAAAAATCTTTTTGTAACTTCACAAAGTAATATTTCGAGCAATGTTTGAATATTTCTAAACCTAGAATTGTGTTAACATTGAACCTGTTTTCTTTTTATTCATTTAGATTTTTTGTTGTTTGATTCCATTTAACCTGAGTTTCTTGGTGGTGCATTTCAATTTCTTTTGACTTGTTATCCCATTGAGAAAACCCCTTTACCGCTGTAACCAATAATAAGATTAAATGAATATATATTGGCCAAATGAGTAGAGTGTTCGCCAATGGTACAGGAGACCGGGGTTCAATCCCAGGTCGAGTCATACCAAAGACTCAAAAAAAGATACTTGATGCTGCCTTACTTAACACTCAGCATTATAAGTACCTAGTGGGTAGAGTGTTTGCCTATCATCCAGGAGACCTGGGTTCAATCCCAGGTCACGTCATACCAAAAGACTTTAAAAATGGTACTTGATACCTCCTTGCTTAATACTCAACATTATAAGGTACATATCAAGGGTAAAGTGGAGCAATTCAAGAAAAGGAGTAGTGCTCTCCCCTACACCTCGGTGTAGTAGCTATTGAAAAGGGAACCTTCTGGTCGGCCTCGGCTAAGTTCAACTTTTTTATATATTCATATTTTTGGTTGCAGAGTTTCAATGCTGTAGAGTTTGGTAATAAGCATCACCTAATAACAGTTGTTTTGTTCCTTTAGAAATAATAAAATTCTTGTATCTTTGACTTAGAAGGAAATTAACTTTTTATAAAGAATTATTTGGGGTTTACTTATTTATGAGTAATTCTGTAATACTTCATATCTATTTTGGTGGCCCTGTCAGCTGGGGCTGTAAAATACACCGACTGCATCTCTGCAGAGGGGTAAGACTTCCCCAACGAGTGTCCTAGATATGACATTAAACAATCTGATGGTGAGGCTCCAGTAACGCTCAAGCTTTGGAAAATGTGAAGTATCCCTTTATTGCAATTGCTCCCAGATCCACTCTGGCCTGGAGTGGTAGCACCTGAAAGGGTCCTGTTTATGGATCAAATTGAACTGTTTGACATTTAAACTGTGTATTTATGCTAAACTGAGTTGTTTGGTATAGAACTGTTTTTACATTTAACTGTGTGTAAACAAAAACTGTACTTATGCTAAACTAAATTGTTTGAAATGGAATTGTTTGCTCACCTAAATGTGTGTAAACAAATGACTGATATTTAATTGAATTGTTAGTGATACATAACAATACTTTGAACTATTTAACTTTGTTGACTTATGCTAAATTGAATTGTTTGAAATAGAACGGTTTTTACATTTAACTCTGTATTTATACTAAATAGAAATAAGTGAAACCATTTAACTGTGTGCAAAAAATGAGCTCAGGCTCATTTTAAAATTTTATCAACAAAATGTGTTTAGAAATCATATTTAATATAAATGTATAAAAAGGATTTGGTATTAAATGACCTACAATGGGTGATATGGCATAAACCAAACCAAAATTTGGCAAACTAATTTTATTATATAATGTTCCACTAGAAATAATAAAATTCTTGTATCTTTTGCATAGAAGAAAATGAACATTTTACACGATGTAAAAATTAACTTTTTGCTCTTAGATTCTTAGTGAATATGATTCTAACTTGCTGCTCAATGCTTCTTTCTTTGAGTGAAACTAACCTAGGCTTTCATGCCTTTTATCAGATTGGGAAAATCTCACTACTTCTGAAACCAATAATATAATTGCATAGAAATATATTTTAATACACTTACTTTTGTCTCTCTGTTCTTTTAGGTATATGTTAGCAAAGATCGATAAGATTAGAGACTCGGCTGAAGATAGACAATCTAGGATAGCATGGCAAATGATAAATGAAGTGAGTGGAAGGAAGAGCACTGTGAAAGTTAAACTGAAAGCTACCAGCCAACAAGAATGAATACACCTGTGGAAACAGCATTTTGAGAATATGCTCGGAAACCCTCCATAAGTTATACATGAACTAATCATGAGAATTATGAGTAAGCAAATAGACATCAAACTAGGACCAATTACTCAAAAAGAACTCTACTCAGTACTGAGAAAAATTAAAAATAGAAAAGCAGCAGAGCTTGATGAAATACCCCCAGAAGTATGGAAGACCAGACAATTCAATGACATACTGCTCCGATTCTGTAATGCCATATATAATCAAAACCTCATAGACAGATGGATGAAGGGATGCATCCTCCCCTTCCCTAAAAAGGAAGACCTCGGACCCCTTCACATGGACGAGCAAAGGCAGGATGAGCAGCTCGAACCTACATACAGCAGGTCTGAGCTGATATGGGATGTAACCCTGAAGACTTGCCGAAAGCAATGGACGATAGGGAAAGGTGGTAAGAGAGGGTCAGGGATATCCATGCTGATGGCATGACATGATGATGATGATGATGATACTTATTTTTAGAATGCCATATATTCATATTTTTGGTTACAGAGTTTCAATGCAGTAGAGTTTGTTAATAGATAATACTTTATATTGTCAATTTTGATTGTATAATGTTCCACTAAAAATAATAAAATCCTCATATCTTTGGCTTAGTGGAAAAAGAATGTTTTATTAAAATAATTGTTGGGGTGTACTTATTTATAGATGATATTGTAATACTTAACGATATGCGTTTTGAGTGTATAATGTTCTCCAAGAAATAATAAAATCCTGGTATGATTAGTTGGAAAAAAATGAAAATTTTATAAAATATTGTAAGGGGTATACTTATTTATGGTCGGCAATGCAATACTTAATAATTTTGATTGTATAATGTTCCACAAGAAATAATAAAATCCAGGTATTTTTGGTTTAGAAGAAAATAACTGGCTCATTGGCCTAGTGAGTAGTGTTCGCCATTGGTCCAGGAGACCTGGGTTCAATCCCAGGTGGTGTCATACCAAAGACTTTAAAAATTGTACTTGATACCTCCTTGCTCAACATTCAGCAATATAAGGTACGTATCAAGGGTAAAGTGGAGCAATCTAAGGAAAGGAGTTGTGCTCTCCCTTACAACTTGGTGTAGTAGCTATGTAAAAGGGAGCCTTCTGGTCACCCTGGACTACAGTTGCCAACTTTACTTTACTTACTTATTAGTTAATAATATCTATTTTTATTGTCTGAATGTAAACATAATAGTGTGACTAGAGTTAAAAAATCACTTACTATGATTTTACAGTCCAGCACTTTAACCATTACACCATGAGGACCCCCCCCATTAATATTTAATGGAATTATTAATCCTAGATAGCAATAATTGAAACCATTTAACTATTTGGTTTAATTTGGTTGGGTTTTATAGCATATCAACCATTGTAGGTTATTTAATGCCAAATCCGGTTTATATATATATATTAGATATATATGATTTGTGAATATAAGGCAATAAAGTTAAATGGTTCCAAGTATTGCTATGTATCACTAACAATTCCATTAAACATCAGTCATTTGTTTACACAAAGTTAAATTATCAAACAATTCCATTTCTTACAATTCAATTTAACAAATGTCATTCGTTGGCTCTCAGTTTAAATGTCAAACAATTCTATTTGACCTATTAATAGGACCCTTGTATAGGTGCTACCACTCCAGGCCAGAGTGGACCTTAGAGCAATGTCATTGAAGGGATATTCCATATTCCTCAAAACTCTACCATTACTGGAGCCTCTCTATCAGATTGCTTAATGTCATATCCAGGATATGCGCTGAGGTGGGAGTCTTATTTCTTAGCAGAGATGTAGTAAGTGTATTCAACAACTCCAGGCAACCAGGTTTTATTAACTTATATAGAAATTATTTGTATTAAGGATAAATACATAGAGCTATAATTGTTTAGAAATGATTATGATTATTAGTTACTTGAAGCAAGATAGATAACCTAACAAGAGTCGACATGCTTTAAAACTAACTAATAAACTAATCCTCCAATTTCAGTGTGAAAACATTGTCTTGCATAATAAAAGTCTTATCTAGTTTAACCATTTTAGGTTTGGTAGTGTTTGAACTTTTTAGATGAAACAGAGTAAAGTATTTCTTATTTTCTGTTACACTTTAAAAGAAATACTTTACTTTGCTTCATCTAACAAGTTCAAACATTATCAACAAAAATGTTGAATCATGGTTTTTCTTTCTTACCGAGGCTTAGAACTTTCTGAATGAACTTTGTGATAAAGTGTAACAGAAAACAAGAAATACTTCACTATTTGCAAAGGTCATTCAAAAAGTTCTAAGCCTAAGTCAGAAAAAAAAACCATAACTTAACATTTTTATTGTGCTAACATACTACCACTTTTTATAAAACAAGAAAAACTAATTAAGATTTTAGTTTTAATTTTTGTGCCGGTGAAGATCATAAAAATCTAAAATTTAGGCAAGGCTTAGAACTTTTAGAATTTCCCTAATACAGCTCAAACATCAGTTATATAATATGTAAGTAAATACAGTGAATTAGAAATAAATAATAGGCCTTTGGCAAAATTCGAACTTACATCCACTATCTCTGAAAAGCTCTATTGCCTTGCCATGATGTAGTGGTTAGCTAACCAGCTATGCAAACAATTGCTGCCTATAGTGAGTTTCATTGCTTGCTTTAAATTTGTTCTTTATCAAGTAAGCACATGTTTGTAAAATTTGGCACTCCCAAATGAATCACAAGGAAAAGAAAGTGAGAAAAGAAGATGAGAGAAAATAAATAAGAATAATAAATAAAGAAGCACTGAGAAAATCTTCTCCATAAATTCAATTCTTAAAGACACAAATTCAGTTCTTTCCAATTTAAATCTGTTTTGTTTGAGTAAATCAAAACTCTTAATGATCAATTTAAATCTGAGAGATTTATTAGGATTCCTGTTTTTCTTTTAAAGTCCACGTTTGAAAGACAATGATGAGAATAAAAGTTTCTTCTTCATTTTTTTTTTTTTTTTTTTCTCTAACAGAAATTAATAATTCAAGAGAAATACATGAATCTTTTAATCAATTTCATATTGTTTATTTGACTGGTAATTAATCAACTTGTGGTTAATTAATTTTTAAAATCTTAGAAATAGTTTCTTGAAATATTTGTGCAAAAGTGTGTATGTGTATTGATGCATATATGTATGTATGTATGTATGTATGTATGTTAGCACTGTAAATTGGAGTATGCATACATAGATGTATGTATGTCAGTGTATGTAAATTAGTGTGAGTCTATTGGTGTATGTATGTTAGTATGTAAATTGGAGTGCGTGTAAATTGGAGTGTATGTACATTAGTGTATATATCTCGGTGTCTGTAAATTGAAGTGTGTGTATATTTGTATATGGTTGTAAGTGAGCGCAAATTCGAGTGTGTATATTGGTGATTGTATGCTCGTGTGAATAAATTAGAATGTATGTACATTGGGGCGTGTACATATGTGTGTATTAGCATATGGACACATGTATGTGTATATATTGGCTCAAGTATGTATGTGTACTGGTTATGAATATGTATGTGTATGTGTGTTAGACTGTATGTAGTATGTGCCAGTGGATGTGTTTGTATGTGTGTGTGTGTGTTGGTATGTATATATGCATGTATATTGGTATATGTAGATGTGTATAGGCATCTGTAGGTAGAGGTGTTGTTAAATTTATTCTATGATGTAATAGTACTTTTGACATAATATCACAAACTATGAATAGAAAAATTCAATATTGAAAAAGAAGCAGGAAGTCCAGAAAATATTTGAAACTATTCTTTTTGTTTTAAATGTGTTATAATTTATTTTAGGTAATTGAAATTTTGTAATGTTTTAGTGCAAATTTAAAAAGCTATTTAAATCTAATTTCCATCAGAAGCATCTATACGATTATAACAATTAAACTCCATCTCAATTTAATAAGTTTAACACTATGCTCAATGAATTTTAATGTAGTCAACAGAGTGCTCTCACCTTGACTATGAAGAATGGATAAATGTCAATAGGTGTACCTATAATCCATTTACGAGTAAATATTTACTTACTATTGCCAAATAGGAAACTGCAAGATCAATTCGTTTTAAAGTTACTTTTAGCAAAAGTAGCAACCATAAATAAATACACCCAAATCAATTTTTTCAATAAAAGCTCATTTTATTTTAAACCAAAGATACTTTAGTGTTTTGTAATGGTTAGTTTCTATAACACTATAAATTATTTGACAACACATATTAATAACGAAACTTCTTTTGAAAACACAACAACCAAAGGTTTATTAGAGTAGCAGGTGTAAAAGAGTAAGAGTGAGAAGGTGTCCCTTTTGGTGTTGCTGGTTAGTATTTTGGTCTTTGAGTTTGTAGGAAGTGTATGGGTGTGTGTGTCACCGTAGCGAGTTGCTCGTGTGACTGACCACAAGGCTGGTTCTTCCGTGTGTGAAACTAGTAGCCGCGTGTTCTTCTGTGAAGGCAAGAGAGGTCTGTCATGGCTGCGAGCTAGGTGCTCTCTGACCATGTGTGTATGTCACTTAAGCGAGTTGCTCATGTGACTGACCGCAAGGCTGGTTCTTTTGTGTGTGAAGCTAGTAGCCACGTGTTCTTCTGTGATGGCGAGAGAGATCTGTCATAATAATAGATATCAAAAGTAAAAACTTTAATTTCAAGCTATTCAGTTTAGTCAAACAGATTCCAATTCAAAAAATTCTGTTTAGCATAAGTACAGTTTCAATGTCAAAAGCAGTTCTATTTCAAGTAGTTCAGTTTAGCATAAGTACACAATTTAATTGTCAAGAATATTTCTATTTTGAGCTATTCAGTTTAGTCAAACAGTTCTAATTCAAATAATTCACTTCAGCATAAGTATGCAGTTTAGTTCTATTTTACCCATAGATAGAGTCCTATCAGGTGCTACCACTCCAGGCTAGAGTGGACCAGGGAGCGATAGCAATTAATGGGTACTCCACATTCCCCAACTAACAAGGAGTAAAATAATGATAATCTCGGCCAGAAGACTTGACTAAGTTTTCCCATGTGTGGGTTATATAGTATCACCATTGTTCTTCTACAATGATAGCTTTGGCATTAAATAGCCTATGAAAGTTGATAAGACATTGAACAAAGAACCAAACCTAAACTAAGTTTTAATTAACAAGATGAAAATAACTTGTCGTATAGTGGATTTTGACATTCAAGTAGACCACAGATTGGAAATGAAGAAAGGCAAAAAATTACACAAATACCTGGACCTTGCTAGAGAACAGAAAAAGTTGAGGAATATGAAGATGATGTTGATGGAGCTCTTTGAATCCTTCCCCAAGAACCTGGAAAAAAATTGTAAGAACTGAAAATTAGTGGAAGAAGTTAGACCATCCAGACCATTGCCCAACTAAAATTGGCTTGGAAGAATCCTGGAGATCTGGGGAGACTTGCGGTCATTCAAAATCTAGAGAAAGACCAATAGGTAGAGCTGGTGTGAAAAACTTGCAAAGAATTAGAATAATAATAAAGAAACTAGAGGAACGAATGACCTACACTAACACATTCTAAAGTAGATGAAGACAAGCAGGAAAAAATGTAACCATGGCATGGATCGACTACAAAAAGATCTATGACATGATCCTGCAAACATGGATGATAGAATGTCTGAAAATATTCAAGATGTCAAAGCAAATCATTAATTTCATCATGAGAGCAATGGAAAAGTGGCAGATGGAGCTAACAGCAAGACAAACCCTTGAAGTGGTAGAAATAAAAAAAAGGCAACTTTCAGGAAGACTATTAATCACCATTTCTATTTATTATAGCAATGGTACAACAAAATTATATACAAAGTAAATACAAAGGAAACTACAGATTTACAAAGCTGCAGAAAAAGAGGGAAACTTCCTCATGTATATGGACAATCTTGATATATTTGTCTTGAAGGAAAACAAACCAGAAAGTCTTATACAAACTATAAAATTCAACTACTAAAATGATGGAAGGATTGCTGGAGGGGTTGGCCATATATATATATATTATAGGAACTGTCATATAGTGTAATGGATAACAAATTATTTTGATTCTGATTTTTTGTTTATTAACAAATCTGCCATGATCAGAGATAGTTAAATAGCAGTAAATATTTCAGTTTTTGCCTATAATTTTTATCAATAAATCTGCCATGATCAGAGATAGTTAAATAGCAGTAAATATTTCAGTTTTTGCCTATAATTTTTATCAATAAATCTGCCATGATCAGAGATAGTTAAATAGCAGTGTATATTTCAGTTTTTGCCTATAATTTTTATCAATAAATCTGCCATGATCAGAGATAGTTAAATAGCAGTAAATATTTCAGTTTTTGTCATAATTTTAAATCAATAAATCCAAAGTTTTCTCTTTAGTTTTCTTGTTCTATATCCCTGAAAAAAATGAAGAATGGAATGGCAAAAATATTTAGCTACCAGCATTATAAATACAAAGAAATGGTTCAATTGTTTGAAAAATTACAGCAATGATTCAATTTTTGTATAATTTAAGTATGCGTAAAAGAAAGTCCAAGCGCTCTTTTTTGAAAATGAGATATTGAATACAAAGTTTAAAATGGGATATTTTGTTGAGACTTTTTGCCCATACCTGGTATAAAGTAAAACATGGAATATAAGATGGCTTCTATATCCACTGGGGAAAAAGTATTTCTATCACGTCATTCTTTTCTGTATTGTTCTGTGTTGCTGACAAAAAATTGATTTAAAAAAATGTAAGAAGTGGATTATATCAAGTTTTCTGTGGGTCTTTTTTGTTCTCTTTAAGCTTGCAGACAAAAATTTGGAACTTTATTTTATCAGAGACCAGCATGGATACCTGAAATTGCTTGGGAATAAAAAACAAAATGTTTTTATGGAATGTTCGGATATCTCTAAATATAGAAATTTGAAGATGACAAAAACAGAGAAGAAAAATATTTCCAAACATTAAAAAAATTCTTAAATTCAGCAAATAATTCTGAATTAGGCTACTGATTTATTGATTCCCTGTCATATATATATATATATATAAGTAGGATGTGACACAAGGTCAATTTTTTAAGATCAGTTTAACAGGTTTGAATTCTCTCAGACCAGTTGCTATACCAAAGTTAAAGAGCCTAGTCTGCCCTACTATTTAACCTATGGTTGGAGGGAGAATAGTTAGATGTATACCTTCCTAAAGATATTAGAACTATGTGAAATGCAAACAGCCTCATCCAGGGTTTGAACTTGGGTGACTGAGTCCACTTCCTAACAACAATAAACATTAAACCTCCAGACAAAAAAAAAAGATTTAAAAAAAGGAAAGAGAATGAATGAAGAAAAAATGTATTGACAAAAAGGAAAGAGTGTTGGGAAATATATATATATATATATATATATATATATATATATATGGGGTAAAATCTCTGAATTCACAAACTGAAGAGTGTTGCTTTCAGAGGATCTTAGTCACTATGCTGCTCCTTTCTTCAATTTAAAAGGTTTAACAAGGTGTTAGCTCGTGGATAACACACTGTTTCTTTTAATGCATTATCCAAAAGAGAGTAACCTAACACAGAATATTCAGCAGGAAAAGGAATAGACAAGTAAATTAATATTATGAAATATTTGATTCTACAAAATACAAGGAGGGAACTAAGTGCCCATCCCAAGCAGTGAAAGAGTCTCCATGCATTCAAGGAACATGAAAACAAGTCTATAAAACAAAGGCGTGGAAATCGCTTAATACCTCTTAGGTTGGGAAAAAAAAAGGGAGGCACCATGTGCAATGCTGCTGAGGAGCAAACGACTACGTCTGCTGCTTCTGAAGTCCTGTTTGTAAAAAGAGGGATTCCCAGGTTCACCTTATCACATGAAAAAAAGGACTTGTGATGTGAGAGAGTTCCTCAAACTCTGTGACAAAGAAGACTACTCCATTTAATCTCCCAACAAGCCCATCTAAAAAGGGTGGCTGGTCCTACACCAGCTTTCATTGCCATAAACAAACCGCCTGTGTAAAAAATCTAATGGTTCACATCTTTAACTTAACTCATAAGACATGAAGAGCTATATATTCATATAAAGATATATATATATATATATATATACACTGATTCATATTGTACAATTACACACACACACACACACACACACACACACATATATATATATATATATATATATATACTACCAGTCAAAAGTATTTGGTCACCTTCAAACATTTTTATTCCTCATTCTAAAAGAAGTTTTTGAGTTTTTTGGTTTAATTTGCATTTTTTGTGGCTCAGGAAGACTTGTATTTAGAATAATAAATAAAACTTTTGTGGTGCTTAACTTGTTTCATTAAAAATAATACTTTTAGGATGAGAAATAAAAAATTTTAGGATGTGTAAATACTTTTGACTGGTAGTGTAGATAGATAGATAGATAGATAGATAGATAGGGAAATTTTGTGCCATATAATGGCTAATGAACTATATATATATATATATATATATATATATATATATAGTTCATTAGCCATTATATGGTCACAAAATGCTCTATTTATAATTTTTTACCAATATATTTCCATTGACATTCTATTCACATTCATATTCTATAAAGTGATGGGGCATTTTGCTTAATGTAATTTTTAGCAAGCTCTCTGACTTTTTTAAATGAGTTTGATTCTCACTGATAGCCTAGTACTCCTGGCCTTGTGTCAGACTCAGTAAATGACTAAAATAGAGAAATAGTTAGGATGTTAGTCTTACAATGCATTGCTATTGAGTTAGTTCCTCACTCGTCCCTTGAATTTGACCTTGTGCAAGCATTAGGGTTAGGCAAACAAATATCTCCCTCTCTCATACACAGTTGCTTTTTCTTGTTTGCTTTTCTCTCTCTCTCTCTCTCTCTCTCTTTTCTTTTTTTTTCCATGTATTTTTTTTCTGTCTTTCTGTTTTGTCTTCACACTTCAATCCTTTTCTTACTCTTCATATTTTTGTACCCATCTTTCCTTTTCTGTCTCTCCCTAACTTTTTTCTCTTAATCTTTCCTTTGTCATTTTCTGTCTGCCTCTCTTTCTTTCTACTTAGTTTAGCGTGAGTTTTCATGTTATAGTTACAAATTTATGGTACTTCAACACCATAGTAAGTGAGTTTAAACTCCAGTCATGCTAGTACGTTCACTTTCAAAATAATATCCTTGAGAAAGGTTGAAATCCCTTATCCCCCACTTGTCATAGGTTAAATAGTGCTACTGATGTTCTTCTACAAGGATGGCTTTGGTAGTAAATAACCCATGAAGTTTGATATACCATTAAACAAAGAAATCTAACAAAACTCAAATTATTTTGTTCTTTTTACATTCTGCTCTCTCTCTCTCTCTCTCTCTCTCTCTCTCTCTCTCTCTCTCTCTCTATCTATCTATCTATCTATCTCCTTCATTATATTAACACTACTATCTCTCTATTTTCTCTCATTTTCATATTATCCACCACTCTTGTTCCCACTTTCTCTCTCTCGCTCTCTTTCTCTCTCTCTCTCTCTTTCTTTGCCACTACCAATTTGCCTTTCTTCCGACCGTTTTTTGGGTTTTTTTTGCCCAAACTCTCTTTCTCTAGATATGTCTCTGTCTCATACTTTCTTCCAAACACTTTTTTATATCTTTTTTCCTCTCTTCCAAAATCTCTCTCTCTCTCTCTCTCTCTCTCTCTCTCTCTCTCTATTTCTCCCTCATTATATTAACACTACTATCTCTCTATTTTTTCTCATTTTCATATGATCCACCCCTTCTTGTTCCCTCTCTCTCTCTCTCTCTCTCTCTCTCTCTTTCTTTGCCACTACCAATTTGTCTTTCTTCCTACCGTTTTTTTTTTACACAAACTCTCTTTCTCTAGATATATTCTTCCAAACACTTTTTTATGTCTTTTTTTCCTCTCTTCCAAACTCTCTCTCTTTCTCTCTCTCTCTCTCTCTCTCTTATTTTTTCCACACTTTTATTCTTTACATCATCATCATCATCATCATGTGCTGCTTGCCTGGATTTTCTTAACTCTCTCTGATTATCTGTCTCTATCATCCATCGCTTCAGGCAGGTCTTCCAGGCTACATCCAGTGTCCGTACAGAGCTGTTGTAGATTAGTTCTAGCTGGTTGTCCAACACTTGTATTTCCATGTGAAGGGGTCCACAGGGGAACATTGCTTACGAGTTCATCTTTACTTCTCCAGTAGTGTCTCACATGTCTTGTTCGTCTAATTTAGATGGTCTTAGAGATGGGTGGTAGGTGACTGTACAGCTGCTGTTTTGTCGGATGTTGCTTATCTACCTTTGTCTTTTACTTTTACATTCTTTCTCTATAGATATATCTCCTCTCTCTAATTCCTTTTCTCTCTTTTCACTCTATCTCTCTCTTTCTCACTTTCTTCTACACTTTCTATTTTTATATATCTATCTTTTACCTACTCTCTCTCTCTCTCTCTCTTTCTCTCTCTCTCTCTTTCACTTTTATACTCTTTCACTCTATTATCTCTCTCTTTCTCACTTTCTTCTACATTTTCTATTTTCATATATCTATCTCATACCTACTCTCTCCCTTGCTCTCTCTCTCTCTCTCTCTCTCTCTCTCTCTCTCTCTCTCTCTCTCTCTCTCTCAGTTTTATATCTCTATGTATATAATTTTATATCTCCTTTTACTATTTCTCTCTCTCACTCTGTCTTTTCAGTTCTTTCACATTTTATTCTCTCTCTCTCTCTCTCTCACTCCCTCTTTCTCCCTCTCTCTCTCTCTCCCTCTCAGTTTTATACTCTTTCTCTCTATGTATATATTTTTATATCCCCTTTTACTATTTCTCTCTCTTTTCACTTCTTCCGCATTTTATTCTCTCTCTCTCTCTCTCTCTCTAAGTTTTTATTTCTCACTCAGTATATTAACTGTGCTATCTCTTTTTTTCCACATTATCTCTCTCCCAGCCTTTACCTCTTTTCTCTCTCTCTCTCTCTCTCTCTCTCTCTCTCTCTCTCTCTCTTATCTTCTTTGACACTTTCTATCTTTATATATCTATCTCTGACTCTCTCTCACTTTTACATTCTTTCTCTATAGATATATCTTCTCTCTCTCTCTCTCTCTCTCTCTCTCTCTCTCTCTCTCCCCTTCTTTTGCATTTTATTTCATCAGCCAGGAATCAAATTCTTGTTTCTGCAAATTCTTTTTTTCTTAACATCCTTAACTTCAGAAGAGAAATTCTTGCCAAGGATTCCTTTCATCCAACAAAACCAATTCTTTAAGATTAAAAAAAATAGTGCAGCCCAAAAAGTGTGAGATGAACACATCGTCCCTTATTTTTCTTCTAAATATTCTGACACACCTCCAGTAAAAGATCTCAAAAGACTCAAAAAATAACATTAAAGACACAAAGAAAAACATTTACCTCATTTTGCTTCACCTAAATATGCCATTTAATTTATTTTTATTTATTTTCCTTTCATTACCGATCCAAGTTTGATATTTATCTTCCATTTAACAATCTTTTTTTTTTTCTTTAGCACAATTCAAATTTTCCTTTCGGGGGTAAAATATTTTAAAATCTTTTCTTTATTGTCTGTAAAAGTGTAATTTTAAATACGTGAACAAATTAAAGTGCTGGTTTTGTTTTTTGTTTTTTTTTATTCTTATATGTTTGCGTATTTTTTGTTTTATTTTACTGCTCTATTTTACAAGTGATAAATTGGTACTTTTTGTCTTGTATTACTTTTGTTTATACGTTTGTTTTGTTGTTTTTTGTCTTTGTTTTTGTTTTGTATAGTGTTTATTTTTGTTTTGTTTTTCTTTTTACATAGTGTACTCATCTAGTTAAAATCCCTCTTGTTAAGGCTTATAATACACTAACTGTATCCATTGAAAACAGGTAACCACTCCCGCCCTGTCAAAAAAGGGTGTCCTGTGTATGACACTAAACTGCATCTGATAGTGAGGCTCCTGTTCTGGAAATATGGGGAATGTGCAGTACTCCTTCATTGACATCATTCCCTGGTCCATTCTGACTCTGATCCAGTAGTACCTGTTAGGGTCACATTTATAGGTCAAATTGATCTGTTAAAAAATTGTTCTTACTTGATAAGAGTGTATGCTTAAAAATACCTCTTAAGAAACAGCCAAAATATGAATACACAATGAATGCAATTTCTTTACCTCTAGGTATAAAGTACCCCTGGATGGGTTGACATGCCATTAAAATCAATCAATTAGTCAATCATCTAGTTAAGATGCCTCTTTTTACATCATAAACTATTGTCAATTAACAAATTAACCAAAAGAATGATATTGATCCCAAGAAACATTCTCAGCAGTTATTAAAAATTGTATTAAATAAACATGTTCATTCTTGTCTTTAATTGGAATCATTTTGAGATGAGGCTTCTTAATCTGAGAATTAATTTTTTTTAAATTTATTGTGGACTTTTTTGTCCTCATCTTGGTAGTTTTTGTGCTGTTTCTTCTTCACTATGTTTCGGCCAAATTTCTTCACTACGTTTCAGCCAAATTTCACCACGTTTTTGACCAAGTAAACCTCTGGCTGGCTTGGGTAGGAATTGAAACCGCTATCTTCTGACAATGCCCACCTGGAACCGTAGAGACTCAACGCCTCTATCCACTGCACCATGGGCCTCGTGGTGCAATAGACAACAACTATGGAAGGCACTAATTACTGGGGATACGGTTACAAGACTCAGCATTCCTATCTGAGGTCACGGTTAATCACCTGAAGAAGCCCAGAGGTGAAATTTGGCCGAAACGTGGTGAAGAAGGAAGAACACAAAAACTACCAAGATGAGGACAAAAAGTCCACAATAAATAAAAAAAATTAATTCTCAGATGTTCATTCTTTTACTACTTTACAGGAAAGGAGAAATATTTCTGAATACAAGTTTAAACATTTGCTTATCATTTTGAAAATTTATAATACAAGTTATAATGATAATATTACTGCCCGCAAAAAGTATTTGGTTTTAAACTAATACTAACTGCCAATAGACATTCAGCTTGCTGCATTTGAGCAAAACTTATCTAATCTACAATATTAAACAATTATTAGGTTGATTCAAAAGTTTGGCAAAATGCTTTATATATATTGTCATCTACAGACAGACTGTTTCATTGTATCACAACTCATCAGTTTGGTTAGACATGCAAGGCACTCCCAGCCAGGATTGAAACTCACCTGCTACTCAACATCAGCTCAGGAATATAACATATATATATATATATATATATATATACACCTTTAAGAAAAATAAAAACTGGTCACATTAGGATTATAAATTTATTTCCATCCTGTTATGGGTATTGATATGAATCAATTACACCAAAAGTAACAGGACTTCTATTGTTCTGTGATGTCAGTTACATTGAGCTCTTTACCAGGAAAATTTAAATGTTCATAGTTGAATGATTTTTTTGTCCTGATGGAATTATTCCTGACTCCGGTTTAACTGGACTGAATAATTTATATATATATATATATATATATATAAGACACTTATCAGGAAACTCAAAAGGATATTAATGAAATTATACAGACAAAATGTGTCTTTACTATTTAATCAAACATGCTTAAATGAATGACTGCTGCCTTACTACACACACACACACACACACACACACACATATATATATATCAACTTTTGTTTGTTTACATTTTTACACACTTGGATACCGAAGTGCTCACCAATCCTTCTACGTAAGCAGGATGTCATACAAGGTCTATTCAAAGTGAAGTTTAACAGATTTGAATTCAGAGTTTTCATTCTACTTGAACAGTAGCCATATCAAGGTTAAAGATCTCAGTCTGCCCTAACATTTATCCACAGATGAGGGGAGAATAGTTTGATTCATATTTTTCCTAATGGTATTAGCATGATGTGAAATGCAAACAGCCTGATATAGAATTTGAACTCAAGTCGTCCTGTCCATTTCCTTCAATGGCAAACATTACATCATCAACCCAGTAGACTGCGGGTGTGAAATACACCAACAGCATCTCTGCAGACGGGTAAGACCCACCCCCAATGAGTGTCCTGATTATGACATTAAGCAATCTAATGGCAAAGCTTCAGTAATGCTGGAGCTTTGGGGAATATGAAATACCCCTTCATTGCCATCGCTCCAAAGTCCACTCTGACTTGGAGTGGTAGTACCTTATAGGATCTTATCCATGAGTAAAATAGAACTGTTTGACATTTAAACTGAGTTCAAACAAATGACATATGTTCAATCAAATTGTAAGAAATAGAAATGTTAGATCATTTAATAGTGTGTAAACAAATGACTGATATTTAATTTAATTTCTAATTCTACAAATCATTTAACTTAGTTTACTCAAGCTAAATAGCATTGTTAGGAATAGAACTGTTTGATCATTTAACTGTGTGTATCTACAAAATGGGTTTATGCATCATATATTTAATATATATGTAAAAACAGGATTTGCCATTAAATAACCACCAATGATTGATATGTAATAAAACTAAAGCAGACCAAACCATTACATCATGAATATATATATATATATATATATATATATATATATATATATATATTATATCATTAAAAACAAGAAAATTAATAGACATACTCCATTATAAATTTATTTATAAATTCATTTCACCATTGGTAGGTTGGTTCGTTCAGTGTTTGTTTTTGTTATGTCATATCAACCCTTTTCAGGTCATTTAATGCCAAATAAGGTCATTTTAATAAAAATTTCAAACAATTCAGTTTAATATAAGTATAGTTTCTTTGTTTATACTCAGTTAAATGTCAAAACAGTTCTATTTCAAACAATTCAGTTTAGCATAAATACACAGCTTAAATATCAAAAACAGTTATTTCAAACAATGCAGTATAGTGTAATTACACAGTTTAATTCTATTGACCCATAGATAGGACTGCATCATGTGTTACCGCTTTGAGTCACAGTGGACCTGGGAGTGATGGCAATGAAGGAGTACTCTGTAATCTACAGCATTACTGAAACCTCATCATCAGATTGTTTAGTGTCATACCCAGGACAATCATTGGGGTAGTCCTACCCTTCTACAGAGAAGTTATCAGTGTATTCTACAGCCCCAGCTGGCTGGGCCATTAATATGCTGGTAAGATAATTTTATTATGTAGTATATCTATTTATTTTCTTATTATTAATGATATATTTTGCTCTGCATGTTGTTGTTTTTTATATATATATGCTTATATATTTCAATTAACCATGCATTGAGCACTATTTGGATTATTCTTTTTAAGTCAATTTACAGACCTAAATGATATATATATATATATATATATATATATAGTGCAATTAAATGGAGACTCAAACTCGGTTAAGCCGTCATAATGAATTTATATCGGCGGAGAACATTGTTGGTCAAAGTATTTTCCAAGACATTAAGTCAGCTATCAGGTAAATTTTCCACTTCCCCACTGCGGCATTGAACTTTTTGTGATTTATCTGAAAGTGTTGATCAGAGAAGCAATCTTGTGTCGAACAATTAAAATGATAGTTCTGATACATCTGAAGAATATGTTGCCTATGTAAGAACTTCTCGTACCATCACCATTATCATTTATTGCATTGCATTTGAAGAAATGTCCTGGTGTTGCCTTGCAGAAAAATTATCAATTGATATCTTGCCTAGAAAAATATCTTCACTGTATCATTCAAACAAACCAATTGGTCACTGTAGATTTGTATAATTTTCTATTACTATGATATATATATATATATATATGAAAGAAAATAATGGACTGTAATCTGACAGTTTATAAAGAAAAATTGACAAGGTAATCCAATTAGAAGGAGAGATTTGTTGAGAAACAAAGTTGACACTATAGTGTTTTGGTTCTGCTGAGCCATGTTCAGGACTATGAGGGGTTATATTAGTGATGTTAAGTTAACAATGGATGTGTAAAAAGTATAAAAATATATAAAAGCTTTGGAAAATTTGTATAACAAGAAAAATTTGGCTGTTTATGACAAGAAAAATTGGCTGTTTGATTAATGAATCAGCATTTCTTGCTTTGAACTACTTCACCTGACCTATTAGAAATATTGTGCAGAATCCACATTGCATTCGTTCATCGAGAGATTTCAAATCATTCCTTGTTTTCGATGAAGTTCAAATCCTATAAGTCTGTTTTTTATATATATGTATCGGGCTGGCTTTAAGCCAATTGTACTAATTGCTTCCAATTGTAGCTCATGTTTAAGAAGGCTCCTGTACTAGAGCATCATCTACTCTAAGCTTGTCAAGTACACACAAAACAGATTGCAATATACATATTCTCAATTGGGCTCCACACATCTTAATGCTGGCTCTGTAAATATATATTCAGTAATAAAGGTCAGTTAACCATTTATCAGAAATTAATCTTTCCAAAGATCAAAGTTTGATATAGATCTGTCTCAAGGCCAGAAATATTAGGCAAAATTGTCAATTGATATCTTGCCCAGAAAAATATTTTCAATGTATCATTCAAACAAGCCAATTGCTCATGGTTGTACATACTCCAGTTTGATTAACTTATGATAAAGTATTTCATTTGAATCCTGTCAAACACAGAGTGGACGTTTTTTGCCATGCATTCTATTCAGATTGATGCACTAAAATCTGATCTAAGAATAAATTTAATCATGTCAAACGAATAGTTATAACAAATGTTGAAATGAAATAGAATTAACTAAGGGGAATAACTCTTCTCATTGATAGCAAACAAGTTGTCAAACTTGATAGGGTTCAATAATAGAAAGAGAAAAAAATAATTTTAATCCAAATATTTTCTTCTTATTAAAGTCATGACTGAAACTTTTATAGTACAAAACTTTCATCTAACAAAAAAGTTTAGATTTTGGTGATCTATTTTTTTAAATGGCATATCAACCTTTGAGGGTTATTTAATGCCAAAGCTATCCTGGTTGAAAGATAGTGATACGATTTAACCCATTGCTGCAGAGAATAAAGTGTTACATACTTTTCCCAGTGTAGTAATCTTAAAGTAAACATAATGGCATGACTGGAGTTTGAACTCACTTACTGTTTGTTTGTCACTGCCTCTTACCAGACAGGACTTGACACAAGATCAATGACCTGAAGGTTGATTATAGTTATAGTGGTGGCTGAGGGAGGAGAAGGTCAAGCTCGAGCCAAGATTTGAACCATGCTTGACTATACTGGTCATCGTTGCCCATCTGAAGGTGGCCCAACTGAAGCTCGAAGCCTTTCAGCCTTGAATCTGTTTTTGACTTTGAACTCTGTGCCAAGCCGAAGCCCGGTGGGTGTGTTGTTGAACTCCCTTACTATGATGTTATAGTCCAGCACTTTAACCATTACGCCATGGGGACTCCCTCCAAGTAGATTTGTACTAATTGATCTTGTCTATTTTCTGTATATTATAATATTTTATTTAATTTCAGTAAATATTGTTTCATTGTTATTTTTACAATAAAAATCCATTGCAAATAATTTTACAATAAAAATGTATCAGAAACAATTGGAAACGATTTTACATTACAAATGCATAGCAAATGATTTTAGTATAAGAATGCATTGGAAATGATTTTAGTATAAGAATGCATTGAAAACGATTTTACTATAAAAATGCACTGGAAACGATTTTGCTACAAGAATGCATTGGATATGATTTTACTATAAGAATGCATTGAAAATGATTTTACAATAAAAAATGTATTAGATTAGATTTCTTTATTCAAATGGCAAATAAACTATTGTAGGTTATTTAATGTCAAAGGCATCCTTGTAGAAAAAACAATAGTGATACTATTTAGCCCCTAGCAAGGGTGATAAGGTGGTTCATACCTTTCCGAGAAGTATTTGTCTGAAAATGAATACACTAGCATGACTGGAGTTTGAACTCACTTACTATGATATTGCAATCCAGCATCCATTACACCACACACACTTGGCATTATTTGACTATTGGAAATGATTTTATAATAAAATGCATTGAATTTTATTTATTTTATAGTCTCATATGGACATGACAAGAAATACATGCTTAAAAACTGACTGTTTTTGTTGGTCAGATAGAATATTATTATTAGAACTTGCAAAGTTGTGCAAAAAAAAAGAAGATGAAAAATGCTTTAATTAACTATGGCTATTGTCATGAGATTCACTGTCAAGTCAACTGACATATTAGAGCCTCTCAATAAATATGACTGTCAGTAAGTATCTTCGACAAAATAAGGAGAAAGTGACTTAATTATATATAATTGACTGACTTGTTTGATAGTAGATTCATTCACATCTGTTTTAGTGTAAATAAGAATGATTATAGAGCCAATAAACTGATTGATGTAAAACGTACAGATCCTATTTCATTTATATATATATATAATTTTTGTTGGTCCAATGATCAAAGAAATAAATACTTTAAAATGAATAAGTCCACAAGAGAATTTGTTTTTAAGTTATTTATTCTTCTCACACATAAATAAACAAAAGACAAATTCTTTCATGGATCTATTCATTGTAAAGTATATGTTAATATATGTGGTAAGAATTTAACACTAAAAGTGTCTCTGAATCAAAAAATCTTTACCATTCTCACTACTCAAAAATGTAGATCAATATCAAAATATATGATCGATTATAAGAAATGGAAGTCAGAATTACAAATCCAAGTTTCACATCTTTGATCATCAGGTGAGCTGATGATGTAGTATATTACCATTGAATACTGACGAACAATGAGACGATGGACTGCGGAATCGTAGTTCGCGAGTTCGTACTCCAGTCGCGCTATTACGTTCACTTTTGGGCAAATACCCTTGGGAAAGGTATGAACCCCTTCTCCTCCTAGCTATGGGCTAACTAAATAGTACCGCTACTGTTCTTCTAGGAGAATGGCTTCGGCATTAAATAACCTAAAAAGAGTTGATATGCCATTAAACAAAGAAACCAACCAACCAAACCGAACAATGAGGAACAGGTATATATAAAAATATAATTTGCCCAGTCAGCAGTGGCTGTAGAATACACCGACAGCTTCTCTGCAGAGGGGTAAGACCCCCCCCCAACGAGTGTCTTGGATATGACACTAAACAATCTGATGGTGAGGTTCCAGTAATGCTGGGCTTTGAGAAATAGAGCACTCCTTCATTGCCATTGCTCCCAGGTCCACTCTAGCCCAGCATGGTAGCACCTGATAGGGCCCTATTTATAGGTTAGATAGAACTAAGGCCATACTTATGCTAAACTGAAACTGTACTTACATTTAAACTGCGTGCTTATGCTAAACTAAATTATTTCAAATAGAACTGTTTTTTGACATTTAAATTGTATTTACACTAAACTAAATTGTTTATCATAGAACTGTTTTGACATTTAACTGTGTGTAAAGAAAATCTGTATTTATACTAAACTAAATTAGCTGAATTAGAATGGCTTGACTAAACTGAACAGCTTGAAATAGAAATGTTTTTCACAATCAAGCTGTGTACTCATGCTAAACTGAATTGCTTGAAACAGAACTGGTTATTGACATAAAAATGGATTTGGCATTAAATAACCTATAAAAGTTGATATGCCATGAAACCCAACTAACCAACTAAAAATATTATCTTATATTTCTATTCTTTGACAGTGATGATTGTGTGGACCAGGATAGCATTCAAAGAGAGTTTGCACCTACAAAGGAGCTTTTAGGAGTTAAAAACCAGTGGGAACTGTCTCCGGCCAAAATTCTAGACCTTACATAATCTTATATAAAACTCCCACATGTGACCCACATGGCCATGCCTCTTTACCCATGCAATGTTTGTTTTTCATTAGTCATTGCTTACACCCATTCATTGCTTGTTTTTCATTGGACATGGCTTATACTCTGGCATTTTTGCTCATCCAGTAATCACTTAAATGATTTTATCTACGACCAGATTTATCTGTCGACTACAACTACCAAGTTCATCGCTGGTCAATGCAATATATTACAGTGATCCATAAATCTGACCCATGGATTACCAACCCACCTGATGGTTGAAGACATAAGACTTAGGGTTGAGAGTTATTATGCTGCCTTACATTTTTTATAACATATATATATATATATATATATGATAGACTCTCCTATTAACCTCACCCACAGCTTTAGGTATAATAGTATCACAACTGTTTTTTCTACAAGGATAACTGTGGCATTAAATAATCCATGAAGGTTGATATACCATTAAACAAAGAAACTAAACCAAAACCATAAATCTCAGTGTATGAAGGCTCAGCAGTTCAGCGAAAAATATGAACTGTTATAAAATATCGTTGATTAGTTTATTGTGGTGAAAGCTTCTGTAGACCAAGTCACATTTTTATTGTGGTGAGGGCTTCTGTAGACCGAGTCACATTTTTATTGTGGTGAGGGCTTCTGTAGACCGAGTCACATTTTTATTGTAGTGAAGGCTTCTGTATACCCAGTCATATTTTTATAATGGTACTATTTACCAACCCCTCCGGTAGGGCAGGATATGACACAAGGTCAATTTTTTAAGCGGAGTTTAACAGGTTTGAATTCAGAGTTTTCCTTCTCCTAGACTAGTTGCCTCACCAAGGCTGAAGAACCTAGTCCGTCCTACTATTTACCCATAGCTGGAGGGAGAATAAGGGGGTTCATACCTTTCCCAAGGGTATTTGCCCGAAAGTGAACGTAATAGCGCGGCTGGAGTATGAACTCGCGTACTACGATTCCGCAGTTCATCGCTTTAACCATTACACCACGAGGACACCCCCATATTTTTATAATGGTGAAGCCTTCTGTAGACCCAGTTGCACTTTTTAAATGAGTTGATAACAGAGGAACAGCACACAAATGTACCGCAGTTTCCTTGGAACAACACTTCTCAGATTTTGATTTCTGAGTTTTTTTTTCTCTTAGACCTGTTTTAAAGGGTCAGCTATGTCCACTTTAGAGATTTAAAAAAAAAAAACTCTTCAAATATTTGTATATAAAGCAAAGCTTTCCAAAATATACATTTATTTACCCAACCCCTCCACATGTGACAAGATCAGTAATTCTTGAAGGCGTGCTGGCAAAAAACCTACAGGCAACAATATTATTTGTCAACTTTACAAAGGCCTTTGATTCCATACACAGAGGGAAGATGGAGCAAATTCTACTCACATACAGTCTACTAAAAGAAACCATTGCTGCCATAATGATCCAACATATGTGCTGATTCTTTAAGAATGGAATTAGGATCAACATCACTAATGCTATCAATGTGGCTTAGTTATTAGATGACACATTCATTCTCTCACCTCATCAGGAAAATGTTCAGACATTACTTGATTATGTGAAATCAGTCCAACCATCTGTACAGTTCACAATAGAGAAAGAACAAGATAATAAATTAATCTTCCTCCATGTATTAGTTGCACACACAGAGCAAGGATTCTGGTCATCTGCGTATTGTAAACATACCTTCACCAGACAGCACCTCAATTTCAATTCCCATTATCCATATAATATGAAGAAATGAATCGTATGTTGCCTACAACATTGAGTAAAAGCCATCAGTACGACACTGATGCATATAAAAAAGAAATGATTAGTTTAAGATACGACCTCCATCACAACAACTACCCAGAATGCATAACATTGGCTCCAAGAAACCTGGATTGAAGGATTGAGGGTGATACCTGAAAACTCACCACAGTATGTTAGCCCTACGTCAAAGACCTAGCCAAAAGGCTCTAAAAGATATGTAGTCCATATGACATCAGGACAATATTCACAAGTGGCTCAACTCTTCAGAGGTATCTTTCTGTGTCAAACCACCCACAGAATTCAACATCACCAAGAACTGTGTGTACTCCATCCCTTGTAGTTGTGGTAAAGTATACAAAGGCGACAAATACCGCCCACTAAAAGAAAGGCTAGAAGAACACTGAAAAGCAGCAGTATGAGGTGAAATTGAAAAGTTGGGTATGGCAGACCATATATGGAAGGAAAAGAGAAACCATCTGCCCTTATGGGATGAAGTTAAAATAATTGATAGAGAAGAACATTGGAGAATTAGACGCCTCAAAGAAGCAGCACATATGTTGAGCTACAGTGACCTGTTGAGAAGACCTTGTATAGAGATGAATACAATATGGGAACCAATAATCAAAAAGGTTAGGTGAAAAAAAAATCATAATATGAGCTCAGGTAAAAATCATACATAATAGTAGTAATCATTGTGATGTAAGAAAATTATGTTATAAATCCCAAGAATTCAGTCTAACCTGTCCTACTTAACTGGGCAGATGTTAACCATTATGCTATGACTTGGTCATAGCATAATGGTTATAGGCATTGGTTCTCTAATCTTCCAAAAAACAATCATCTGAAGCTTATAGGTTCAATCCTGACTGTAGGTGAGTAACAATACAGGAATACTTAACACTTGTACCTTGCTATGGTTGACTGGATCAGTGCAAGTGACCCCCAGTGGATTAAATAAAAGATGTGGTTTAAAGTTCTGTGTAGGCTCCTGAGTTCAAGAAGAAATACCTGAAGAAGGAAGGAGGTTATTTCAGCCAAAATGTTGTGAATTCATAAAGATGAAGACAATAGTCTGAAAACCCTGAATGATAAAACCCCTATATATATATATATATATATATATGTGTGTGTCGGAAAAGTGATGGGATTGGTGTTACAAACAATTTATTTCAATTCCAGACAAGAAATTAAAGTTTTTTTCTCTTAAAATAATCCTCCTAAAGCATGAGTCTAATGTGCTTTCCCATCCTTCTCTGCTGTGTTTCCGTTCACTGCTGGTAGGATAAATTTGGAATGACCCTCAACTCTGGCATTACAGTCCTCTTGATGACCTTCACACCTTCAAAATAGGTCTTCTTGATAATCCCCTGGAGCTTGGGGAAAAGAAAAAAGTTACATAGAGCAAGCACAGGTGAATAGGAAGATTGTTTCAGTATATTGATGTTCTTCTCAGCCAGGAACTTCTGGATGCCCTGGACATAATGAATATTGCTATGGTAAAGCAGCCACGATTTGTCCTGCCATGATTCTTGTCTCTTTTCACACACTGAGGAAAGCATATGCCATCAGATCTCCTTGTAGACTTACTGATTGATCATCGGCCTTGTGGCAAGAACCAAATTATGATTAAAACAATAATGACAAAGAAGGTGGTTTGCATGAATCAATTTATTAGTTTTGGTTTTAGTTTCTTTGTTTTATTGGCAAATCAACCTTGATGAATTATTTAATGTCAAAGCCATCCTTGTAGAACAACAACAACTATGATACAATACTATTCAACCCATTGCTAGAAAGAATAAGGGGGTTCATACCTTTTGTACCATAGGACTAACATTTTGTACTGTAAAGAAAGAAGTCTGCAGAAAAAGAAATACTCAAACTTGAAGGTAAGGGAAGAAAATATAGCTGTGGTTTATTATTCAGCTATGATTGCTGCAAATCAAAAAGTTCATTTTAGTTGCGTCCTTTTTTTCCCTTCCTCTTGGTGGTGTCAGCAGTGTGGGTGAGAGCTGGCTGTTTGACACACACCTGATAGATAGGTTGTAGCAGACTGAGTTAGGATGGGTCGGGGCCTCGGAAACTTTAACGTACCCGTTTTGACAACTGCCTTCAACTCTGCCAAAATCTTGTTACTTGTTTTCTTATATAGAGATTTTGGAGAACAAATCGAAGATCCTCAGATGTTCAATATCACCAGTGAAACACGTGATAATACATCTGTGTTTATTTTAAAATCACATCTAACTTTGCCGGTCATTCTGCCCGCACACGCTAGTCTCGTGACACCTTCACTGATTGACGACAGCGCCCGTCCATAATATTACACTTTCCGAAGGGTATTAGTTCAGACTCATTTACTTCAAGGCTGCTGCTCAACAATTTAGCCATGCTTCTCCGAATCAAGTAATAATAGTAATAATACACCATCTCTAATATTTAGAACTGTACAGTTTTGTGTGTGCGTGTGTGCGTGTTGTTTATTGCAGTAGTATACTTATATGTATGCAATCAAAGACATATTAGCACAAATACAACCATATTTGTGTCTACCAATGCAAAGATTAAATATTTGTTATATTGGCTTACAAAATTTTGAGTCCTGTCAATTTTCTGGACATATGAGATTCAAATCGATAGTGAAGACCTCCAAGAATCAGCACAAACACCAGTGCTGTCAAGAAAAGGTTCTCTCAAGAAGCCCTTCTGCAAATGGTATTTTGATTGAGGCAATCATTAAAATAAAAATGGAACATCTTTGAGGAATTGGATAGAATTTAGGACAAAATTGTAGGAGTATTTCTGAAACATACGCTTATTGACAAACAACATATATCAGGCAAAATTTTCACTGTTCGTTAACTTCATCTTTTGAATACAGACTGAGGCTGTCAGTAACTAACAGAGATACCTGGTATGTCTTGCATGGTGTATTAGTTTAAGAGCTTGGCTTGCAAACTAGTGAGCTGC
>OY757915.1:24135420-24210420 GCA_963585895.1 Sepioteuthis lessoniana | reverse complement strand
CCATTGTTGATAATTTGATGCCAATTCATGTTTTTACATATATATTAAATGTATGATTTGTAAACATATTTTTTAGATACACACAGATAAATTATCTAACACTTCTATTTCTAACAATTCAATTTAGCCTTATTGAACAAAATTAACTAATTCCAAGTATTGCTACATATCAGTAACAATTCAATTAAACATCAGTCATTTTTTAAACAATTAAAGGATCAAACAGTTCCATTTCAAGCAATTCAATTTAGCATAAGTCATTTGTTTGCACTCAGTTTAAATGTCAAACAGTTCTATTTGATCCATTGATAGGACCCTATCAGGTACTACTACTCCAGGTCAGAGTGGACCTGGGAGTGATGACAATGAATGGATACTCCACTTTCCCCAAAACTCCCGTATTACTAGAGCCTCACTATCAGATTGTTTAATGTCATATCCAGGACACTCGTTTTAGCAGTGGGTGGTATTCTTACCCCTCTACAGAGAAGCAGTCGGTGTATTCTACAGCCCTAGCTGACTGGGCTATTATATTGACGCTATATCACATGCCATTGCAACGGCTGATGTACTGACAGTAAACACTAACTGGAACATCACAGTAGCCTATTGTATGTTAGGAGATCAGACTATTCAGCAGGTATAGGTCTAACCCAAAATTTTGAGCCAAAAATCTTAAGGCCAACTTATTTACTATGTTGACTTGTACATAGTAATTTACTGTAAATGGTATACACAAAAAAAGAAGATATGCAGTAGCAATTTTTCTTCTTTTGCTTCTGTTTTTCTAAAAAAAAGCTGGAAGCAGTAAAATTTCTCAACAAAATTATGGTTTCCTTAAGTTATGTACAGTTGCATTCGCCATCGAATGTAAAACAGTGTGAAAAATAATGCCTTTCCCTAACAAAATCATTGAAGTAATTAAATGAGACCACAAAAGAATTTCATGCAATGCTATAATTCACTATAATTTCTAAAATCACATAACTGCATCTATAAATAAATCTGTTTCATATATTCAAATATATAATGGGGGGTGCTAGTTTTATTTCTTGATATATTTCCGTAACCTTGCAATCAATCAGACTCAAACATTTTTCTTATTTATATTGTGAATAAATTCGATTTCTATACAATACCATGTTTCTATCATAATGATTCTTCTGAATTTTCAGGGTTTAGAATATGCTGACTGTATCCCCTGTAGTTGTACCTGGCAATACTTGAAAACATTAAAAGTCTCCTCACTCAAAATGGGTGTCCTGGACATAACATATGGTGGTAAGTTTCCAGTTCTGGATCTCTTGGGATTGTGGCGTACCCCTTCATTGCCCTTATTCCTAGGTCTACTCCAACCCAGTGTAGTGGTACCTGATAGGGTCCCATTAATGCATCAAGTAGATCTGTTTGAAAATTATTAGTATTGGATAAGAATACATGAAACCATATAACTGTGTGCAAACAAATAATTATTATTGAAAATAATCATTAATGTTAGGAAGACTTTGGAGTAATAACCATGAAGGATTGGTTTAGTTTTATGGCATATCAACCATTGTAGGATATTTAATGCTAAATCCTTTTTATACTTATATATTTGATATATGATTCCTAAACACATTTTGTAAATGACGTCTTAAAACGAGCCTGAGCTCATTGTTTTTCACACAGTTAAATGGTTTCACTATCTAATACAAACAATTCGGTTTACTATTAATCATTTGTTTGCACACATTTTAATGTTTTCAAGTATTGCCATGTACAACTAACAATTCAATTCAACAACAGTCATTTGTTTACACAGTTAAATGATCAAACAGTTCTATTGCAAACAATTCAGTTTACAATGTCAACAAAGTTAAATAGTTCCAAGTATTGCTATGTATCACAAACAATTCAATCAAACCTCAATCATTTGTTTACACACAGTTAAATGATCAAACAGTTCTATTTCAAACCATTCAGTCTAGCATTTGTTTGCTCTCAGTTTAAATGTCAAGTAGTTGTATTTGACCCATAGATAGGACTCTGTCAGGCACTACCACTTCGGGCAAAAGTGGAGCTGGGAATGATGACAATAAAGGGGTGCTCTGCAGCCACAACAGGGCTAACAATGAAAGAATACTCTACATTCCCCAACTCTCCAGAAGTGGAGCCTCACTATCAGATGCAGTATAATATAATATTCATGACAGTCCTTTTTTGGTGGTGGGGAGGTCTTACCTTTCTGCAAGGGATACAGTCAGTATTTTCTTAGCCCTAATGACAAAGCACTGTTTGTAGCTGTAAATATGATGAAACAAAATTTTGTAGGGGGTGTCCTCATGGTGTAATGGTTAAAGCGATGGACTGCAGAATCATAGTTAGCGAGTTTGAATTCCAGTTGCACTATTACATTCACTTTCGGACAAATACCCTTGGGAAAGGTATGAACCCCCTTATTCTCCCAGCTATGGGTTAAATAGTACCACTATTGTTCTTTTAGGAGAATGGCTTTGGCATTAAATAACCTACAACGGTTGATATGCCTTTAAACAAAGGAAATGAACAAAAATATTTTGTAAATTAAAAATTTACTGCTAAATCCTACTTAAAGGCACTAATTCCTACTAGATTACTGAATTGAAGCAGTAATAAATCTGTTCAGTATTTGGATGGGTGACCACTTAGGAACATTGGGTACTATAAGTAATCTGAGGCTCATATGTCGGACCAGGCCAAGCTTAATAAATTATATAATACAGTAAACATATTATGTATGCATTATGAGTTTATTGAAATTTTATATCATATTATTTTTATTACTTATATTATTTTTACTAATATTATACCTTTCTTATTATTCATATAACTTATATTATTTATATTACTTTTACTTTAATCAAAGAGGTGACAGCTCCACACTAAGGGGTGGTCCTCTGAAACTAGTGGGCAAGTTCACCTACCTCAAAAGCAGTGTCTCATCAACCAAGAATGACATCAACATACTACTCGCAAAGGTATGGACAGCTATCAAAAGGCTATCAGTCATATGGAAGTCAGATCTGACCGATAAAATGAAACACAGTTTTTTTCAAGCAGCGGTTGTGTTGATACTGCTATATGGATGCACCACATGGACCCTAACTAAACAAATGGAGAAAAAGCTTGACAGCAATTATACAAGAATGCTGCAAACTCAATTGGACAAGTCCTGGAGACAACACCCTACAAAGCAGCAACTGTACGGAAACCTACTACCCATCATGAAAACTATTCAAATTAGATGAACCAGACATGCAGGACACTAGTGGAGATGTAGGGACAAACTCATAAGTGATGTACTCCTGTGGATCCCTTCACATGGAGGAACAAAAGTTTAATGACCAGCTAGAACCTATATACAGCAGCTCTGTGCCAATACAGGATGTAGCCTGAAAGACCTTTCAGTAGTGATGGACGATAGAGACTGGTAGTGAGAGAAGGTTAGGGAGATCCATGCTAGCTGCATGACATGATGATGATGATGATGATGATATTATTTATATTATTTATATTATTTATATTACTTTTACTTATATTATATTATATTATATTATATCATATTACTTTTACTTATTTGATATAATGTTTTTATTTTTGTGCTGATTTGTTTGCTTAATATAGTTTCCCATTTAAAGATTTAATATCAACTTCATTTCCTCATATATCAGTACATCATTATTTATATAAAAATATTCTTTTGCTTATTTATTTATCTCTGGCTTTGATTTTCAAAAGGTGTTTTTTTTTTTACTCCTCCTAAAGTTCAGAAATAAAATGAAAAGAAGAAAACTTAACACATGTTTGGGAAGGATGACTTCTAAAAGAACTAGCTCAATAGATTCAAAGAAGACATCTTTTTTTATTCCTTTTAATAGTTCTTTCCTCTAACCACAGAATATATTTTCTATTCCTTTCATCTAAAAGATATGATGATCTTTCTCTATTGAAGAATATAAGAAAGAAAAATAAAGAAAGAAAAAAAAAATAGCAAGCCTCTAAAAACACTCAAATCATTTGTATATTTTCCCTTTCAAACATGATTTTTTGTTTTTTTCTTTCCCCTCTTTATATGTCCGCTGTGGCAGCCATTTTGATTTTTCAATGTCATTTTTTATATCATCTTTGAATATTTTGTGTTTGCCTTTTGTTGAATGTCACTACTGAGGACTAACTTACCATTTCAAGAAATTATGAAATATTATGATCTTCCATTTATGTGTCAGTTTTTTTTTCTGCAAACTCCTTTTTTCTTTCTTTTCTCCCCCGTTTATGTTTGCCGGGGAAAAAAATAAATGAAAAAATACAAGCAATTACAATCGAGATCATGATGATGATGATGACAGCAACAACAACAACAACAATCATAATAGCATGAGGCAGCTAAAAATAACAATTGATTAAGTATTTGTGTATATCAAAATGATTTTCATTTTTCAATCAACTAAAAATTCATAAAGAAACTCTTAATAGCTTCTGATATTTTTTGTGCTTATGTGATGATCTACAAATGGTATCTTTCGTTGATCCAAGAACTTATAAACGTTTTTGAGTGCTGATGATTGGATTCTCCTCTAGTATGCATTTTAAAGTTCTGTAACTGATAACTTGTAGTAATCTATTCTGGACTTTATTTCAAGGGACAAGATTGCTTTAAATAAAGAATAAGACAGTTTTAAACAGTATTATTAGATATGGCAATTTTAATTTTGGTTACAGAGATATTGTGATTGTAATTTTGTTTATAGAGATGCTGCAATTCTAATTTTGGCTATGAAGATGTTGCAATTCTAATTTTGGTTACCGAGATGTTGGGATTGTAATTTTGTTTATAGATATGTTGCAATTCTAATTTTGCTAATAAAGATACTGCAATTCTCATTTTTATTCCAAAGATGTTGCCATTCTTAATTTTGGCTACAGTTGTAATCATATTTTTGGTTACGAAATTTTAATGCTCAAAAAAAGTTTTATGTGAATTTAAAAATAGACAAGATAGGGTAAGACAATACCTGAATTGAAAAATATGCTCAAATTATTATCTATCCAATGCACAAAATTCTATGAATAAAAACCTCCATCACTAGAAGCCAAAGATATTACTTTGTTCTGAAATTTCAACAGACATACCAACTGAACTATAAAAACAAATTGACCAGATGTAGTAATAAAAGATTTCAAAGAATGTAAGTGCAATTACATAGATATGATCATCCAGTCTGTGAAAAGCATCTTAGCAAAAGAATAAAATTAATAAACTTTCAAATTATAAAAATTACAAGAGTTTGGCATTTAAAAACAAGCAACTCTTTTAGTATTAGTTGGAGTGCAAAGAACGATTACGAAGAATATTGATAGAAACATTAAGAAAGTACCAGGAAATGTACCTTTAAAGGTTGTGTCAATGGAGAAGAAGAAGAAGAAGAAGAAGAAGAAGAAGAAGAAGAAGAAGAAGAAGAAGAAGAAGAAGAAGAAGAAGAAGAAGAAGAAGAAGAAAGCAAGTGGATGCAAACAAAACAACTCAATATTGTAGCAAACTGTGAGAATTGAGATGAGAGCACAACAAAAAGGAGCAATTGTTAATCTTTATGAAGAATGTATCACAAAGAATTGAAGTGAAGGAGAACCTGAAGCAGAAATGTATTGTCAATCCCTAAGAGGAACCCTCAAGAAAATTGCAAATTGGAAGACACTCGGCCACAACAGAATCCCTGATTTCTGGTTCAAACAACTCACACTAAGATTAGCTCAACAAATGCCTACAAGTAGCAAAAATTCCCAAATGAATGATAAAAGGAAAAACTACCCTGATCTAGAAAGATCCCAAGAAAGGAACCACCCCAAGCAACTACAGACAGATAACGTGTCTGCCAAAGATGAGAAAAACCCTGATTGAACTGAGAAGATGAGAAATTAATTACTCACCTGAAAACAACTGACTTCTTTCCAAAGAACAGAAAGGATACCACTGAGGAATGAAAGGTACAATGCACATGGATTAAGACAAACTAAAAGCAGTAAAAACAAAATGTAAAAATCTTTGAAAGATTAGAGGAAAGCATATGATAATTCAACAATCATGTATATTAGAATGTTTAAAAGTGGTCGGAATCTACAGGCAAGTAATTAACTCCATCATAAGAGCTTTGGAAAATAGGAGAGGAGAGGAGAACTAACACTTAGAGGATAATACTCAGCAGGAACTAAAATACCAGGGGACACCTTTTATGCAATCCATAGTCACCACCATTATTTTTTGTGGCATTCATACCATTAAATTTTATCCTAAAATGGTGTAAAGAAAGATATATATGGTGTAAAGATATAGATGGTGTAAAGAATGATATATGTAGCATAAAGAAAGGTATATGTGGCGTAAAGAAAGATATATGTGGCGTAAAGAAAGATATAGATGGTGTAAAGAAAGATATAGATGGTGTAAGAAAGATATATGTGGCGTAAAGAAAGATATAGATGGTGTAAAGAAAGATATACATGGTGTAAAGAAAGATATATGTGATGTAAAGAAAGATATATGTGGCGTAAAGAAAGATATAGATGGTGTAAAGAAAAATTTAGATAGTGTAAAGAAAGATATATGTGGCTTCAAGAAAGATATAGATGGTGTAAAGAAAGATATAGATGGTGGAAAGAAAGATATATGTGGTGTAAAAAAAGATATATGTGGCGTAAAGAAAGATATAGATGGTGTAAAGAAAGATAAAGATGGTGTAAAGAAAGATATATGTGGTGTAAAGAAAGATATAGATGGCGTAAAAAAAGATATATGTGGTATAAAGAAAGATATAGATGGTGTAAAGAAAGATATAGATGGTATAAAGAAAGATATAGATGGTGTAAAGAAAGATATATGTGGTGTAAAGAAAGATATATGTGGTGTAAAGAAAGATATATGTGGTGTAAAGAAAGATATAGATGGTGTAAAGAAAGATATAGATGGTGTAAAGAAAGATATATGTGGTGTAAAGAAAGATATATGTGGTGTAAAGAAAGATATAGATGGCGTAAAGAAAGATATAGATGGTGTACAGAAAGATATATGTTGCGTAAAGAAAGATATATGTGGTGTAAAGAAAGATATAGATGGTGTAAAGAAAGATATAGATGGTGTACAGAAAGATATATTTTGCGTAAAGAAAGATATATGTGGTGTAAAGAAAGATATAGATGGTGTAAAGAATGATATATGTGGTGTAAAGAAAGATATATGTGGTGTAAAGAAAGATATAGATAGTAGAAAAAAAGATATACGTGGTGTAAAGAAAGATATAGATGGTGTAAAGAAAGATAGAGATGGTGTAAAGAAAGATTTATTTGGTGTAAAGAAAGATATAGATGGTGTAAAGAAAGATATATGTTGTATAAAGAAAGATATAGATGGTGTAAAGAAAGATATATGTGGTGTAAAGAAAGATATAGATGGTGTAAAGAAAGATATAGATGGTGTAAAGAATGATATATGTGGTGTAAAGAAAGATATAGATGGTGTAAAGAAAGATATATGTGGTGTAAAGAAAGATATAGATGGCGTAAAGCAAGATATAGATGGTGTAAGAAAGATATACATGGTGTAAAAAAAGATATAGATGGTGTAAAGAAAGATATATGTGGTGTAAAGATAGATTTATGTGGTGTAAAGAAAGATATAGATGGTGTAAAGAAAGATATGGATGGCGTAAAGAAAGATATATATGGTGTAAAGAAAGATATAAATAGTGTAACGAAAGATATATGTGGTGTAAAGAATGATATATTTGGTGTAAAGAAAGATATAGATGGTGTAAAGAAAGATATAGATGGTGTATAGAAAGATATAGATGGTGTAAAGAATAATATATGTGGTGTAAAGAAAGATATAGATGGTGTAAAGAAAGGTATATGTTGCGTAAAGAAAGATATATGTGGTGTAAAGAAAGATATAGATGGTGTAAAGAAAGATATAGATGGTGTAAAGAATAATATATGTGGTGTAAAGAAAGATATAGATGGTGTAAAGAAAGATATAGTTGGTGTAAAGAAAGATATGTGTGGTGTAAAGAAAGATATAGATGGTGTAAAGAAAGATATAGATGGTGTAAAGAATAATATATGTGGTGTAAAGAAAGATATAGATGGTGTAAAGAAAGGTATATGTTGCGTAAAGAAAGATATATGTGGTGTAAAGAAAGATATAGATGGTGTAAATAAAGATATATGAGGCGTAAAGAAAGATATAGATGGTGTAAAGAAAGATATAGTTGGTGTAAAGAAAGATATATGTGGTGTAAAGAAAGATATACGTGGCGTAAAGAAAGATATAGATGGTGTAAAGAAAGATATATGTGGTGTAAGAAGTATATACATGTTGTAAAGAAAGATATAGTTGGTGTAAAGAAAGATATATGTGATGAAAAGAAAGATATACGTGGCGTAAAGAAAGATATAGATGGTGTAAAGAAAGATATATGTGGTGTAAAGAAAGATAAAGTTGGTGTAAAGAAAGATATATGTGGTGTAAGAAAGATATACATGGTGTAAAGAAAGATATAGTTGGTGTAAAGAAAGATATATATGGTGTAAAGAAAGATATACGTGGCGTAAAGAAAGATATAGATGGTGTAAAGAAAGATATATGTGGTGTAAAGAATTATATATGTGGTGTAAAGAAAGATAAAGATGGTGTAAAGAAAGATATAGATGGCGTAAAGAAAGATATCGATGGTGTAAAGAAAGATATGTGTGGTGTAAAGAAAGATATATGTGGTGTAAAGAAAGATATAGATGGTGTAAAGAAAGATATAGATGGTGTAAAGAAATATATATGTGGTGTAAAGAAAGATATAGATGGTATAAAGAAAGATATAGATGGTATAAAGAAAGATATAGATGGCGTAAAGCAAGATATAGATGGTGTAAAAAAGACATAGATGGTGTAAGAAAGATATAGATGGTGGAAAAAAAGATATATGTGGTGTAAAGAAAGATATATGTGGTGTAAAGAAAGGTATATGTGGCGTAAAGCAAGGTATATGTGGCGTAAAGAAAAATATAGATGGTGTAAAGAAAGATATATGTGATGTAAAGAAAAATATAGATGGTGTAAAGAAAGATATATGTGGTGTAAAGAAAGATATAGATGGTGTAAAGAAAGTTATATGTGGCGTAAAGAAAGATATAGATAGTGTAAAGAAAGATATATGTGGTGTAAAGAAAGATATAGATGGTGTAAAGAAAAATATAGATGGTATAAGAAAGATATAGAGGGTGTAAAGAAAGATATCGATGGTGTAAAGAAAGATAGAGATGGTGTAAAGAGAGATATATGTGGTGTAAAGAAAGATATATGTAGTGTAAAGAATGATATATGTGGTGTAAAGAAAGATATATGTGGTGTAAAGAATGACATATGTGGTGTAAAGAAAGATATATATGGTGTAAAGAAAGATATATGTGGTGTAAAGAATGATATATGTGGTGTAAAGAAAGATATAGATGATGAACAGAAAGATATAGATGGCGTAAAGAAAGATATAGATGGTGCAACGAAAGATATAGATGGTGTAAAGAATAATATATGTGGTAAAAAGAAAGATATATGTGGTGTAAAGAAAGATATAGATGGTGTAACGAAAGATATATATGGTGTAAAGAAAGATATATGTGGTGTATAGAAAGATATAAATGGTGTAAAGAAAGATATAGATGGTGTAAAGAAAGATATATGTGGTGTAAAGAAAGATATAAATGGTGTAAAGAAAGATATAGATGGTGTAAATATATAGATGGTGTAAAGAAAGATATATGTGGTGTAAAGAAAGATATAGATGGTGTAAATATATAGATGGTGTAAAGAAAGATATATGTGGTGTAAAGAAAGATATAGATGGTGTAAAGAAAGTTATATGTGGCGTAAAGAAAGATATAGATAGTGTAAAGAAAGATATATGTGGTGTAAAGAAAGATATAGATGGTGTAAAGAAAGATATATGTTGCGTTAAGAAAGATATATGTGGTGTAAAGAAAGATATAGATGGTGTAAAGAATAATATATGTGGTGTAAAAAAGATATAGATGGTGTAAAGAAATATATATATGGTGTAAAGAAAGATATATGTGGTGTAAAGGAAGATATATGTGGTATAAAGAAAGATTTATGTGGTGTAAAGAAAGATATACGTGGCATAAAGAAAGATATGGATGGTGTAAAGAAAGATATATGTGGTGTAAAGAAAGATATAGATGTTGTAAGGAATGATATAGATGGTGTAAAGAATGATATAGATGGTGTAAATATATAGATTGTGTAATGAAAGATATATGTGGTGTAAAGAAAGATATATTTGGCGTAAAGAAAGATATAGATGGTGTAAAGAAAGATATATATGGTGTAAAGAAAGATATAGATGGTGTAAAGAATGATATATGTGGTGTAAAAGAAGATATAGATGGTGTAAAGAAAGATATATATGGTGTAAAGAAAGATATAGATGGTGTAAAGAATGATATATGTGGTGTAAAGGAAGATATAGATGGTGTAAAGAAAGATATAGATGGTATAAAGAAAGATATATGTGGTGCAAAGAATGATATATGTGGTGTAAAGAAAGATATAGATGGTGTAAAGAAAGATATATGTGGTGTAAAGAAAGATATATGTGGTGTAAAGAAAGATATATGTGGTGTAAAAAAAGATATATGTGGTGTAAAGAAAGATATAGATGGTGTAAAGAAAGATATATATGGTGTAAAGAAAGATATAGTTGGTGTAAAGAAAGATATATGTGATGAAAAGAAAGATATACGTGGCGTAAAGAAAGATATAGATGGTGTAAAGAAAGATATATGTGGTGTAAAGAAAGATATATGTGGTGTAAGAAAGATATACATGGTTTAAAGAAAGATATAGTTGGTGTAAAGAAAGGTATATATGGTGTAAAGAAAGATATATGTGGTGTAAAGAAAGATATAGATGGTGTAAAGAAAGATATAGATGGTGTAAAGAATTATATATGTGGTGTAAAGAAAGATATAGATGGTGTAAAGAAAGATATGTGTGGTGTAACGAAAGATATAGATGGTATAAAGAAAGATATAGATGGCGTAAAGCAAGATATAGATGGTGTAAAAAAGATATAGATGGTGTAAAGAAAGATATATGCGGTGTAAAGAAAGATATATGTGGTGTAAAGAAAGGTATATGTGGCGTAAAGCAAGGTATATGTGGCGTAAAGAAAAATATAGATGGTGTAAAGAAAGATATATGTGATGTAAAGAAAGATATAGATGGTGCAAATATATAGATGGTGTAAAGAAAGATATATGTGGTGTAAAGAAAGATATAGATGGTGTAAAAAAAGTTATATGTGGCGTAAAGAAAGATATAGATAGTGTAAAGAAAGATATAGATGGCGTACAGAAAGATATATGTGGTGTAAAGAAAAATATAGATGGTATAAGAAAGATATAGAGGGTGTAAAGAAAGATATCGATGGTGTAAAGAAAGATAGAGATGGTTTAAAGAGAGATATATGTGGTGTAAAGAAACATATATGTGGTGTAAAGAAAGATATATATGGTGTAAAGAAAGATATATGTGGTGTAAAGAAAGATATATATGGTGTAAAGAAAGATATATGTGGTGTAAAGAATGATATATGTGGTGTAAAGAAAGATATAGATGGTGTAAAGAAAGATATAGATGGTGAACAGAAAGATATAGATGGTGTAAAGAAAGATATATGTTGCATAAAGAAAGATATATGTGGTGTAAAGAAAGATATAGATGGTGTAAAGAAAGATATAGATGGTGCAACGAAAGATATAGATGGTGTAAAGAATAATATATGTGGTGAAAAGAAAGATATATGTGGTGTAAAGAAAGATATAGATGGTGTAAAGAAATATATATGTGGTGTATAGAAAGATATAAATGGTGTAAAGAAAGATATAGATGGTGTAAAGAATAATATATGTGGTGTAAAGAAAGATATAGATGGTGTAAAGAATAATATATGTGGTGTAAAGAAAGATATATGTAGTGTAAAGTAAGATATATATCGTGTAAAGAAAGATATAGATGGTGTAAAGAAAGATATAGATGGTGTAAGAAAGATATATGTGGTGTAAAGAACGATATAGATGGTGTAAAGAAATATATATGTGGCGTAAAGAAAGATATAGATAGTGTAAAGAAAGATATAGATGGTGTAAAGAAAGATACAGATGGCGTAAAGAAAGATATATGTGGTGTAAAGAAAGATATAGATGGTGTAAAGAAAGATATAGATGGTGTAAAGAAAGATATAGATGGTGTAAAGAAAGATATATGTTGCATAAAGAAAGATATATGTGGTGTAAAGAAAGACATAGATGGCGTAAAGAAAGATATAGATGGTGCAACGAAAGATATAGATGGGGTAAAGAATAATATATGTGGTGTAAAGAAAGATATATATGGTGTAAAGAAAGATATATATGGTGTAAAGAAAGATATACATGGCGTAAGGAAAGATATATATGGTGCAAAGAAAGATATAGATGGTGTAAAGAAAGATATAGATGGTGCAAAGAAAGATATATGTGGTGTAAAGAAAGATATATGTGGCATAAAGAAAGATATATGTGGTGTAAAGAAAGATATAGATGGTGTAAAGAAAGATATAGATGGTGTAAAGAAAGTTATAGATGGTGTAAAGAATGACATATGTGGTGTAAAGAAAGATATAGATGGTGTAAAGAAATATATATGTGGCGTAAAGAAAGATATATGTGGTGTATAGAAAGATATGGATGGTGTAAAGAAAGATATATGTGGTGTAAAGAAAGATATGGATGGTGTAAAAAAAGATACAGATGGCGTAAAGAAAGATATATGTGGTGTAAAGAAAGATATAGATGGTGTAAAGAAAGATATATATGGTGAAAGGAAAGATATATATGGTGTAAAGAAAGATATAGATGGTGTAAAGAATGATATTGATGGTGTAAAGAATGATATAGATGGTGTAAATATGTAGACGGTGTAATGAAAGATATATGTGGTGTAAAGAAAGATATATGTGGTGTAAAGAAAGATATAGAGGTCGTAAATAAAGATATATGTGGTGTAAAGAAAGACTTATGTGTTGTAAAGAAAGATAGACATGGTGTAAAGAAAGATATAGATGTTGTAAAGAAAGAAATATGTGGTGTAAAGAAAGATATAGATGGTGTAAAGAAAGATATATGTGGGTGTAAAGAAAGATATATATGTGTGAAAGAAAGAGATATATGGTGTAAGAAAGATATATGGTGGTAAAGAAATATATAGATGTGTAAAGAAATATATAGATGGTAAAGAAAGATATATATGGTGTAAAGAAAGATATAGATAGAGTAATATAATGGTGTAAAGATGATATAGAGTGAATATATAATGGTGTAATGAAGATATATGTGTGTAAGAAAGATATATGTGGTGTAAAGAAAGATATATGTGGCGTAAAGAAAGATATTTGTGGTATAAAGAAGGATATAGATGGCGTAAAGAAAGATATAGATGGTGTAAAGAAAGAATTAGATGGTGTAAAGAAAGATATAGATGGCGTAAAGAAAGATATATGTTGTGTAAAGAAAGATATAGATGGTGTAAAGGAAGTTATAGATGGCGTAAATAAAGATATATGTGGTGTAAAGATAGATATAGATGGTGTAAAGAAAGATATATGTGGCGTAAAGAAAGATATAGATGGTGTAAAGAAAGATATATATGATTTAAAGAAAGATGTAGATGGTGTAAAGAAAGATATATGTGGTGTAAAGAAAGATATATGTGGCGTAAAGAAAGATATAGATGGTGTAAAGAAAGATATATGTGGTGTAAAGAAAGATATAGATGGCGTAAAGAAAGTTATAGATGGTGTAAAGAAAGATATAGTTGGTGTAAAGAAAGATATATGTGGTGTAAAGAAAGATATATATTGTGTAAAGAAAGATGTAGATGGTGTAAAGAAAGATATATGTGGTGTAAAGAAAGATATATATATGGTGTAAAGAAAGATATATATATGGTGTAAAGAAAGATATATGTGGTGTAAAGAAAGATATAGATGGTGTAAAGAAAGATATATGTGGTTTAAAGAAAGATATAAATGGTGTAAAGAAAGATATATGTGGTTTAAAGAAAGATATAAATGGTGTAAAGAAAGATATAGATGGTATAAGAAAGATATAGATGGTGTAAAGAAAGATATAGATGTCGTAAAGAAAGATTTATGTTGTGTAAAGAAAGATATAGATGGTGTAAAGAAAGATATAGATGGTGTAAAGCAAGATATAAATTCTAAAAAAATGCAAGAAAAGATAAACTACCTTTTATATTGAGACAATGTCAAATTGTTTGCCAAATTTTAAAAAAAGAACCGGTGAACCTAATACGTACAATCAGAATATTCAGCCAAGATGTAGGTATGAAATGTGAAATTGAGAAATGGGAAGTGTTTGCAATGAATAAGTAGATAAGGGAAAACAACAGAAGGAATAGAACTACTCAGAAAAGTATCAAAATGCATGAAGAAAAAGAAAGCTACAAATGTCTGGGAAAATTAGGACCAGATACTATCACACAAACAGAAATAGATGTAAACATCAGAAAATAGTATTTCAGAAGAACAAATAAAACTATTAGAAACCAAACTCTACAGTAGGAACTTAACCAAAGGAAGAAATACCCAGGCAGTCACCCTAATAAGATACTTTGGACCCTTATCAAATTGGACAAGAATGGATCTCAGTAATATTAATAACAGAAAGCCTTAAACTCAAGAGATGATGTTATAAGAAGGAAGAATTGGACTGACTTAAACACAATAGCTTATGTTATAAGAAAGTAGAAGTGGACTCCCAAGCAAGTTAACAAATCTAATAAAATTCAAGAATTGCTACATAGATCATATGAATATATGGATGGTGAGATGCTGAAAAATTGTATTGCTTTGATTAGACTCCACCAAGAATTTGGTTATATTGTTTGGTCCGCAAGACTCATTAAAGATAAAAAGCTCATTGAAGAAGTACAAAAAAAGTCATTAAATTGACACCTGAATTGAAGAAGATATCATATGAAGAGAGACTGAGTTGGATCAAGTTGCCTAGTCTGTATTATCATCAAGCCCATGGAGATATGATTAAAGTCTATAGATGTATACATGGTCTATACTTTGCAAATATCAAATTACTACCCATTAATCAAGGAAGACATGATATGAACTATTAGTTCATATCACAAGGGGATATGAACTAAGATACTGCAAGACAACCAATTGACAAAATTCTTTTAGTTTAGAATGCTTGACTGTTGTAACAAACTACTATCAGCAGTGGTAAATGCCTCCTCAATAAACTCTTTTAAGTCTGGGATAACTGTAAATACTCTACCGAAATACGACTAACACTTCCATCTCAAGATATAAAAAAAAATATGATATCAATGATGACCAACTGGCAGGTGTTCAGACCTAATAGCTCCAGCCAAAGAAGATATTATTATTTTGATTATTATTGTGTGGATGTAGCAATTCAGAGACTTGACTTGAACAATATACAAGCAAAGAATCAACTGTAGTCAACAATAACAACAACAACATATGGATAAACCAGAAAACAGGAATTATCAAATCAAGAAAACAAGAATGAGGAAAAAATAACTACATGAATGCACCAAACTAAGGAAATTTTATTTGAGATGATCTGGACATGGCAGTGCAGAGGAAACCTACAAAAAGAAATATAACTCCTTTTAATAGCAGACCAGAATAGTACAATTAGTAACCAATTATACAAAAGCTAGAATAGATAAAATTCAAAGGAGGCCAAGTAGAGAGAGATGAAAGTGGATTCAAATTCCAGTCACTATTATATTCACTTTTAGACTATTATCCATGAGAAAGGTATGAACCCCCTTATTCATTGGATAGATAGTATCTCTGCTGTTCTTCTACAAGAATGGCAATAGTATTAAATAACCCATGATGTTTGATATGCCATTAAACAAAGAAACCAAAACTGAATTAGAGAGAGAGAGAGAGAGAGAGAGAGAGAGAGAGATAATAAGCAAATGCAGCAAACTAGCAAGAAGAAGTATACAGACAGACACAATTTGTAATCCCCTGTGAATTATGTGCAACTAAAATTAACCCTACAGACAAGTTGTATATGCACAAACCAGGATTTGCCCTTTAAAATAAGACACAAAATTCCCTGGTATCTTGAGATAAAAACAGATCATTTATTTTCGGCCAGACTTGTTGACTGCAACATTCCAGCAGATCACAGTTGATAATTAAAGGAGAGCAAAAAACTAGATAAATACCTGGACCTTGCTTGACAGTTAAAAAAATGTTGCTGATCATGAAAGTGACAGTGGTACCAATCAGTTTGTGCCTTTGGAAAAGTCTCTAAGAACCTGAAAAATAGACTGAATGAACTGAAGATAGGAGAGAGAATGGAAACCACCCAAACTATAGCATTATTAAAACCATCTAGAATACTTGGAAAAGTCCAGGAGACATCTGCACCTCTGCAAAGGGGTGTCCTGGATATGACACTAAACAATCTGATGGTGAGGTTCCAGCAGTGCTGGAACTTTGGGGAATACGGAGTACCCCTTCATTGCCATTGCTTCCATGTCCACTCTGGCCCAGAGTGGTAGTACCTGATAGGGCCCTATCTATGGGTTAAATAGAACTAACAGCATACTTATGCTAAACTGAATTGTTTGATTAAACTGAATAGCTTGAAATAAAAATGTTTTTGACAATTAAATTGTACTTACATTTAAACTGTGTGCTTATGCTTAACTGAATTATTTGAAATAGAACTGTTTTTCGACATTAAAACTGTATTTACACTTGACTGAATTGTTACAAATAACTGCTTGAATAGTTTGAAATAGAAATGTTTTTGACAATTAAACTGTGTACTTATGCTAAACTGAATTGTTTGAAATAGAACAGATTATTTACATAAAAATGGATTTGATATTAAATAACCTACAAAGGTTGATATGCCATAGAACCCAACAAACCAAACCAAACCAAGAGACATGCAGTCTCTCAGATTCCAGTGAAGAATCGTTGGTTAGAGAAAACTCACAAGACGAAAAATAATAACACAATAAACTGATTTATCTGTAACTAAAGTTTCAAGGGAGTGATAAGGAAATTTAAAAAACCTATGAAGGCTATAGACATCAGAAAAATAATGTGAACAACCTGAAAGTAGGAATAAAAGGTGGGTGATGGAGATATACGGAAGAAATATGAAGCAACGAGATAATAAAAAATTGTCCTACTAGAAAACTGAACAACAGATCATTGAATTACTGGAGTAATGCTTCATGAAAAAAAAAACACTTTCATAAGCAAAAATAGAATAGAAAACATTAGTCATCAGAGAACCTTCATGAGTGAGTTTGAGTCTCATTGGGTGCCTCATTCATACAGCCTTGAGCAAGAAGCTTAGTAAATTACTATCTATCTATCTATCTATCTATCTATCTATGTCTCTTCGTATCTATCTATCTTGGTCTATTCATATCTATCTATCTATCTATCTACAAGAATACCTTAAGAACAAATTGCATCATCTGTTTTTTGTTTTTTTTTCATGCTGTCAGAGTTACTGAAATATGTTTGAAAATTGAATATAAAAGATTTATCAACATGGGTCGTTCAAAAAGATCTAAGCCCCACCCAGAAAAAAAAAGCTATGGCTGAATGAACATTTTTGTTGAGGCAACACTCTACCTCTTCTAATAAAACATGAAAAATTAATACAGATTTTCTTTGCAGGCAGAGATAAAATGAAAGGTCTATGACAAATTTAAAATCTCAGTGAGGCTTAGAACTTTTTGAATGATCCTCATATCCATCTCAGTCTGTTCATATCTATGTACATATCTATGTAGGAACTACACAAAGATGCTGGATGCTGTTTTGAATGAATACTGGAAGCAGCACCCCACAAAATAGCAGCTATATGAACACCTCTCAAATCATCTAAGAAAAGCAAGACATGCTGGGCACTGCTGAAGAATTAAGAACAAACCCATTAGTGACTGTGTTGGCTGACCAGCAAAAACTTACATTCATCAGCTCTTGGCAGACATTGGGTCCTCTCTAGAAGACTTACCAAATGTGATGACTGATAGGGATGAATGGTGAGAGATGATCAAAAGAATGCAAACTGTCATCATGATGATTTATGATAATGTGCATATGAATGTATCGATCTGTCAATCTCTCAGGCTGTTTATCTATCTGTCTATCAAGCTACGAGCTTGGATATATATCTTTGGAATGGAGTCAGTGCTTTAGGATGGTTCAATACTCCTCCCAAGCATCACATCAAATCCTAACTTAGAAATATTGAGAAAAGGTTTATCATGGGAATTGTTAGTGATATTTAATAATTAGCTAATTAGAAACTATACCAATTGCTTGGGATCAGTTCTTTCTTATTGATCAGAGAGCAGAGAAAATTTATCTGTATAAATCAATCACAAAGTGATTTCAATCCTTAGAAAAATAATCAACAAAACATAAAAATAATTTAGAAAAAAACAAAAAAAGAAGTATGCAGATCAGAAAAAAGACAATTCTGATAATTTTTGAAAGTAATATTTCAGGATTTTTATTATCATATTTATAGTTTTAACTTTCATATACATTATTTGCCATTACTTCATTGAATATAAAAATATTTACCATGCTAAAATTTTAAGGCAACTTATTTTTTTTCTAAAGTATTTAAATGCTTTCTTTTAATCTAATGCCTAAAATCTATTTTCAATATAATCCCACGGACTCAAATATCAAGTAATTTGTGTCACCACATGCAGTCAAATACTCCAGCAGCCTGCTTGTCAGGCCTGTTGATAGGGATAGCCTTGCTGTGATCTCATTATAAATGAGAGTAAAACTGAGGATTGATTTTGTTTTTGTGGGAACTCCCTTAAACAATCAAATAAAACTTGTCAGTTTATTTTTTAAGAATGAAAAAAAATTATAAAATCATCATCATTATCATCATCATCGAGTCATACTGATAGCACAGAGTTCATAAAACTAAGATATCTTAATTTAACTAATAACTGATAATCTAATCAATTCATAATTCATAATAATAATTAATTTTAGTAATAGTAAGAAAAGTTCGCGTCCGTTGTCGAGGGCCACCAGAAAGCTCCCTTTTCAATAGCTACTACACCAAGGTGTAGGGTAGAGCGCTACTCCTTTCCCTGGATTGCTCCACTTTACCCTCAATACATACCTTATATTGCTGAGTGTTAAGCAAGGAGTTATCAAGTACCATTTTTAAAGTTTTTGGTATGATGCGACCTGCGATTGAACCCAGGTCTCCCAGACCATTGGTGAACTCTCTACCCACTAGACCAAGGAGCCAGTTTAAATTATAGTAATAATTGATTTATAATAATTATTAATAATTCAACTTATCTAAATTAGTTAAATTAAGATACTTAAAATCATCAAATAATTTACTAGTTTAAAAATACATTGAGTTAATATATTTGTGGAGAAGATTCACAAATCAGCTGATTTATTTAAATATTTATGGATGTTATCTTATTTATTCATTAATCTTTATGCTATCTTTATTGGATAGATTTTATTCCAGTTATCATTTACTGGTTATTTTTGATGCTAGGAAGAATGTTTGATTATTTCCAACCCTCCGAGTTCCAGTTTGCCCCGTTGGCTGGGGCTGTAGAATATATTGACTGCTTCTCTGCAGAGAATTAAGACCTCCCCAAACAAGCGTCCTGGATATGACACAAAACAATCTGATAGTGAAGTTCCAGTAATGCTGGAGCTTTGGGGAATGTGGAGTACCCCTTCATTGCCATCACTTCCAGGTCCACTCTGGCCTGGAGTGGTAGCACCTGATAGGGTCCTATCTATGAGTCAAATGGAACTAAACTGTGTAATCATGCTAAACTGAATTGCTTGAAATAGAGCTGTTTTTGACATTGAAACTGTACTGACGCTAAACTGAATTGTTTGAAGTAGAACTGTTTATTTGTATAAAAATGGATTTGGCATTAAATAACCAACAAAGGTTGATATCCCATAAAACCCAAACAACCAAACAAACCAAGTTCCAGTAAAAGCATGAGTATATCTATGGATACCCTAACATTAAATAAACAGAAAGGGAAGATGAATTAAACTCATATAAACAATAAAAAGATTCATTTGGAACATATGATAATACAACAAATTTTACATCAATTAATGTGTATATATTTACCAACCCCTCCACATGAATAGGATAGTTTAATTTTTGAGCAAAGTTTAACAGGTTTGAATTCAGAGTTTTCCTTCAAGACCCATTGCCAAGGTTAAAGATCCCAGAATGCCCTACAATTTACCCATAGCTGGAAAGAGTATGGCTGAATACATACCTTTCCCAAGAGTATTAGTGCTATGGGAAATGCAAACAGCTTTATCCAAGATTTGACCTTGGGTCACCATATCCATTTCCTACAATGATAACCATTACACCACAAGCACCTCCAACAATTAACATGTATCCTAAAACATATAAATTACTCATACTGCTCCAAAAACAAGCTTGCATGAAAGGAAGTTCAAAGAAGGGTATTATATATATATGTCTTATTTCACTCTATAAGCAAAGACTAAAAAAATCTACATCTTCTTCCCTTGAAGATGAAAACCCAAAAGAACAATGTAAATATTTTACTTGTCTTTTGGCTTTCATAACAAGGTGACTACCTCATTTTATTCAATGAACAAAAATAAAAATCATATCTATTTGCGCTCAACGAGTTCGTACTAATAAAACCATGACTTTTCAGTTCAAAGGCAAAAGAGAAAAAATTAGAGGCTTAAATTCTCACATGACCAACAGACACATGATGTGGGAAGTCACACACCCCAATCTAAGGGGTGGAGGTGACTTCCCACATCATGTGGAATTGTAGTAAGTGAGTTCGAAATCTAGTCGTGCTGTTTCGTTCACTTTCAGACAAATACCCTTGGGAAAGATGTGAAGCCCCTTATCCTCCAAGCAATGGGTTAAATAAATCACTGCTGTTCTTCTAGAAGGATGTCTTTGGCATTAGATAATCTGAGAAGGTTGATATACCATTAAAACAAAGAAACCGATCCAAGGAAAAACTTTTTTTCTTCCTACATAAAATACATTTCTGACATTGAAATTTCCAATACAGTAGTCAGTGGAATATCATTATTGTCATTATTTTTTAAATATATATGAATATGAACTACCCACTTATCAACCAACCAGTCATATTCTAAACTATAAGAAGTAATTGCTCTTGCCAGCATATAAGTAAATGCAGCCCATCCTTGATATGCACCTTGTATGTATCTAAATCTCACTCTCTTCAGCAACTATTGTAGCAGTGAATGGATAAATGTGTATTGGCTCTGAGCTGGGACACTGGCCACTCATGTTTGGATTTTCAATTGAGGAAGAAAGCAGAAGTAGAACAAATACAGTGATCAGATAACATTTTATTAGTCATATGAACTCCATTACACTACTTCAATGTAAACATAATGGCTGCCACCTCAAACTCAAATATGACCAAGCATGACATTTAATAACAAACCAATATTAAGCAATACCTATGATAACAGACAGACAGATTGATAGATACTTAAGTATATGAAGAGAAAAGCCTTTTAGGAATAGTATTTGAATAAATGTAGCTTTTTATCTGATTTGATTACCCTCTATTTAATAACGAAAAGAATTGGGATAGATGAGAACTGATTATAATAGATTATAAGGGAGATCTGGACCGATACATATACACATATAAATATAAACAGGGGTACTGATCTACCTCCCAAACCACCTACCTCACTTCCAGTGTACCTATATATAGAGAGAGAAAGACACACTGAAATAGATAGATAGATTGATAGATAGATAGGAACAGACTGTGATAGATGGTGGTTGTTCATCGGATCCGATGATGATGTGATGAGTTGCAAAACTGACCTGTGCGTGAAAGTTTTATAGTGAGAAGACCGGTGCACAGGGGCAATCCCACTCTCTCGGCCTGGGAAGTCTTGATCCAGTGGCATGAAGAACTGTTATGACGAGAGACTGCCAGGCTGTAGTGGATGACCAGGACATCTTTGGGTGCCATGTCCTGCTCTAGGTGCTCCAACAACACCTTCACAACCATTGGGTCTTCAGGTGAACTCTTCTGCATGTTCCACCAGGAGTCAGACGTCTCATGCAGTTGGGCTGATACTGTCCAATTCAAACTCACCGAGTGTTTGAGACCCATCGGTTACCCTCACCTGGTTTACCAAGCTCGCCAAAGCCAGTACCCAGGGTGTGGCCGCCGTTGCATGTGACAGCTATGGGGTGCCACTGTAATAGATAGATATGAACATAATGATCAAGATAGATAGCTACATACATGCATACATACAGAGGCTATGGGTAAATAGTAGGGGAGACTAGGTTCTTCAGATTTGGTGAGGTAACTAGTCTAGGAGAAGGAAAACTCTGAATTCAAACCTGTTAAACTCCGCTTAAAAAATGACCTTGTGTCATATCCTGCCCGAGCAGAGGGGTTGGTAAATATGATATGATAAGGGTGGGTCAAAAAGTTCATATGATGAAGTCATTATTGCTGTTGATGACTTTTTTACCAATGGGATCCAAGCCCTGCAACACTGATGGAAGAGCTGTGTGGACTGAAAGGATGACTATGTTTAAAAATAAACCTCATTTGGTCCCATTCCAAATGAATATTTTGGTCATCCTATGAACTTTTCAGCCAACTGCCATTTAAACTGATTGAGGTAGATTAACAAATAGGCAGACCTACTATAATTGTTTTCTTAGTTCAATCTTGGCAAACTGGTAACCCTGCTGGCTGCAGATAAATTTTGGAATGTTCCTCTATCAGCTTTTTCAGCAAACCTTTTCTCCATATAAATGTTTGCCAGCATTTTTTATTCAACCAAAGCTTCAATCTTTTTTCATGGTCTTGACAGTTGTTGAATGCCTGATGCCCAGCTAAGGAATGATCTGAATAAAGAGACACGAAGACAAATAGGCAAAGAAAATTAGTGCTGTTTGTTGCTTTCGTATATATGTATGAATTTGTGCTTAACAAATGCAAATACATTGAACTAAGTTAGAGTGAACTGAAAAGAAAAGGGGTTTTGTGCATTTGACAGATAGATAGATATGTACACTGTGAGATAGATAGATAGATATGAACAGTCTGAGATAGATAGATAGATATGAACAGTCTGAGATAGATAAATAGATAGATAGATAGATATAAACAGCCTGAGATAGATAAGAACATACTGAGATAGATAGATAGATAGATAGATAGATAGATAGATAGAGAGATATGAACAGTCTGAGATAGATAGATAGATAGATAGATAGATAGATAGATAGATAGATATAAACAGCCTGAGATAGATAAGAACAGACTGAGATAGATAGATAGATAGATAGATAGATATGAACAGTCTGAGATAGATAGATAGATAGATATGAACAGTCTGAGATAGATAGATAGATAGATAGATAGATAGATAGATAGATAGATAGATATAAACAGCCTGAGATAGATAAGAACAGTCTGAGATAGATAGATAGATAGATAGATAGATAGATAGATATAAACAGCCTGAGATAGATAAGAACATACTGAGATAGATAGATAGATAGATAGATAGATAGATAGATAGATAGATATGAACAGTCTGAGATAGATAGATAGATAGATAGATAGATAGATATAAACAGCCTGAAATAGATAAGAACAGACTGAGATAGATAGATAGATAGATAGATAGATAGATAGATAGATAGATAGATAGATAGATATGAACAGTCTGAGATAGATAGATAGATAGATAGATATGAACAGTCTGAGATAGATAGATAGATAGATAGATAGATAGATAGATAGATATAAACAGCCTGAGATAGATAAGAACAGACTGAGATAGATAGATAGATAGCTAGATAGATATGAACAGTCTGAGATAGATAGATAGATAGATATGAACAGTCTGAAATAGAAAGATAGAGAGATTGATAGATCGATATGAACAGTCTGAGATAGATAGATAGATAGATAGATAGATGAAAACAGACTGACAGATGAAAACAGAAATAAGTAATGTTTAAGCTTTGTTGGTAGATTAATGCTATGCAAAGTGCTGATTTTGCAAACACTGAAAATTCAATCTAATGATAATTGTTTGTTTGCATACAGATGATTTCTAGTATTACAATTTAACATGAATAATTCTATTTATCAAGTATTCCTATTGAATTTAATATTAATCATTTGTTTGCACACAGTTAAATGGTTTCAAGTTTAGTAAATCATAGAATAGGAAGAAGTGGAAAAAGAGGGTCAGGGATATCTGTGCTGGTAGCACGACATGATGATGATGATGAAATCATAGAATAGTTCTATTTGACTCATCGATGGGACCCTTACAAGTACTGCCAATCTGGGTCAGAGTGGATCTGGGAGTAATGGCAAAAAAGGGGTGTTCCATATTCCCCAAAGCTACAGAACTGGAGCCTCACCATCAGACGGTGTAGTGTCATATTCCAGACATTCATCAGAGGGTGGATGTCTTACGCCATTGCAAAGGTGCAGTCAGTATATTCTACTGTCTCAGCCGACAGGGGAGTGGTCTACGGTAGATAATCTATTGTATCCCTACACAATTATCTGGTACAAAAGCACATGACCACAGGTGATGTAAAAGATAAGCTGAAAATGAGGAGACCAAGATGAACTAATGCCATAAGGGAAGGTTACTTGTGAGACTTACCAGAAAGAATCTGGGTTAATGAGTCTCTTTCTATGAAACCAATGGTATATCAACTCCAGAGTATCCCTCAGCTCTATAAAAAGAATGTGGTGGCCTTCCAGTGACAAGACATGAGCAGTGGTGCAATGGCAAAATTAGCTGGAACATGCAAAGATAGTATTCTGCTTCAAGAAAGTCAGTTTCTCTTACATATAACTGATGGCAAATCGAGGAGAACTGCATATCATCAAACTGCATATCATCGACTCAACATAGTGAAGGATTGATAAATGAATAATGTTTGAAACAAAACAACCAAACAACAAAACAATTAATAAAACAATTATATAATCACAAAACAAATAACAAAACAAATAATAAAACAAAAAATTAAACAGGGGAAAAAAATAAAACCAATAATAAAATACAAAAATGAAATGAAAATTATGAAAATAAAACAGAACAAAATATCCTGCAATTCTACTTTCACTGAAAATTTAATTTTTGATACAAAAAAAAAATGTTTTTGAGGCCTTGCCAACCCACTGAATACATGTGTGTTGTGCGACCTCCTGAAATGAGCAGTTCCATATTCTAAGACTTTTATAATAATAATTCATGGACTAAAGGAAAAACATTTCATGAAAGAAGCCCATAAAATTCCAGATGAGAGTCCATTTGGTGCAATTTCAGTTATAATCTGAGACTTGCTGCTCACACTACTGCAAGCTCAATGTTGTAATATTGCAAGCAAACCTCAGAAACTAAAGACACTGATAACAATGCCTTCAAAGAATTATACGTCATTTTGGTAATCATCCTTTGGCAATACACTCAATCTTTATAGTTGACAATATATATCATATTATATATTACATTACATATGCACACAAGCATATATATATATATATGTGTGTGTGTACATATATATATATACATATATATGTGTGTGTATATATATATATATATATATATGTGTGTATGTGTGTGTGTGTGTGTGTGTGTGTGTGTGTGTGTGTGTGTGTTTTCATATGTGTGGATGTCTGCATATGTGTGTATATATACGTGGTATCTTCAATAACTTTCCAGACTTTTTTTGTCCAGGCATTTAAAATTATCTTAGACTCTTGAGAATTCACTATGTTATTGCTATACATCTTATGAGATGACTGACCAATTCTTATGATTTCAGGTTCAAATCAACAGCTACAGCAGTAATTGGAATACATCCTACTAAAACCTGATTCTCACAGCTAGAGAATTTCAAAAATGCAATCTGGATGTGAGGACACTTTAGAAGAATGATGTGCAATAAAATTCTGTTTTAAACTGGGAAAAAATGCAACAGAAACATATTGAATGCTTCAGACTGCTTTTCAACCATCTTGCATGAATCGAGCATGAGTTTTTGAGTGGCATAAGAGATTCAAGGAAGGCAGGGAGTCTGCGAGGGATGATGAGAGGTGTGGGAGGAGTAAGGAAGTCAATACACCACAGTTGATTGGCCAAAGGGTTAGGGTTAGGGTTACTATATTAAGGTTCTAAGGGAGTTCAGGAAGAGATTCCTAGGGAAGAGGTCAGCACTCTTCAAATCGACTCAGTGGCGTTTCCACCAGGACAATGCACCAGTCCACAACTCCATCCTTATCACAGACTATTTGACCAAGATGGGCATCAAGAGAGTTCCTCACCCTCCCAATAGTCCAGACCTTGCAGTGATACTTTTTAATTCATAGCTAGAGGATAAGGGGTTCATACTTTTCCCAAGGGTAAGGCTAAGCAAAAAGATATGTTAAAGAGTTGTTAAATCAGTTTCATAATTGGTTTGGTTTGGTTTGGTTTCTTTGTTTTTAATGGCATATCAACTTTCATGGGTTATTTAATATCAAAGCCATCCTTGTTGAAGAAAAGCAATGATATTATTTGATTCATAGCAAGGGGATAAAGGGTTCATACTTTTCCCAAGGGTATTAGTCCAAAAGTGAATGTAATAGTGCAACTGGAGTTTGAACTTGTTTACTTCGAGGTCGCAGTCCTGCACTTTAGCCATTACTCCATGTTTCAGTATGGCCTGGTATTTGTTGATGAGGGGTTTATATGATTTAATATTTAATTTATAATTAGTTTCCTGTATTTTGTAAAATATTCAATCTTGAAGCCAGAAACATTTTTAGGATCAAACCTTACCAACCCCATTAAAGTATAATTCAAGAATTAAAGGTGTATCTTTATTTATGATCTACTAATTCTTTTCTCATAGAAATTTTATCAAACACTGATAAATCAGTTATGTTTTGTAATTCAACATTCAATTAATTTATTTGTGGGTGAATAAAAATTAAATTTGGTTACAAGGTTGTATTTTGAAAAAATTTTAGTCTTGAAATTGAAAATATTTTTTAAAAATTAATGCCTCCAATCATAGCATCCAGTAAGACTAAGAAAAAATGTTCACAATATTCAATTAATTTATTTAGGCTGAATGGAAATTAAATTTGTTGACAAAGTAGGGGGCATCAAGTAAAACATTAGGAAAACCCTTTCATTAACATATTGATGCCAAAGGAGGAATTTTCCTTCAAAAAGTGGAAGTCATGTGACCTACTCTTCTCTCTCTCTCTCTCTCTCTCTCTCTCACATTCTTTTTACTGAAAACCAACATGTATAATCCTGATTCCTATTGCAGCAAAACCCAATTGATAACTTGGATAAAGATGCTCAGCAAAAAAAGCAAACCAATTTCTTAAAAATTGCACTGATTTATAATATTTTTATTCTATTAAACATTTTCTTTTCTATACTCTTGTCTGCAAACAATATCATATAAATATTCCCCTTTTTTCGGGCATGTAATTTTGTTTGTCCTATTTTTATTAACATTAAAAGCTAGACGGCAATTACACAAGAATGCTGTGAGCAATATTAAACAAGTCCTGATGGCAACACCCCACAAGGTACCAACTATATGGCCACCTGCCTCCCATCAAGAAAAGTATCCAAGTTAGATAAACCAGACATGCAGGACACTGCTGGAGAAGCAGGGACGAGCTCCTAAGTGATGTACTCCTATGGACCCCCACATATGGCCGATCAAAAGCAGGACGACCAGCTTGAACATACATAGAGCAGCTCTGTGAGGATACGGGATGTAGCCCTGAAGACCTGCCAGAGGTGATGAATGATAGGGAGAAGTGGTGAGAGAGGGTCAGGGATATCCGTGCTGGCAGCACGAGATGATTATGATGATGATATTGTTATCATTCTTTTACAAACCATATACAAATGAATGTTCATCGGCAGAAAGGACATGTATCTGACAAAACCTGCATAATATTATCAGTGCAGCCCAGTCAGCTAGGGCAACAGAATATGCTTACAGCATCTCTGAGAGGAGTAAGACCCAACCCCAATGAGTGTCCTGGATATGATACTAAACAATTTAATGATAAGACTTCATTCCTGGACCTTTGGAGAAATGTAGAGTGATTCATTACCATTACTCCCAGATCCACTTTGACCTCAAGCAGTAGTACTTGGTAGGGTCCCATTTCTGGTTCAAATACAACTATCTAATCATTTACTATACTTGAAACCATTTAACTGTGTGCAAATAGAATTATTTGTGTTAAATAGCAATACTTGAAACCATTTAACTGTGTGCAAATAGAATTATTTGTGTTAAATAGCAATACTTGAAACCATTTAACGATGTGCAAACAAACAAGCTCTGGCTTGTTTAAAAATAACTTTGCCCACAAACTATTTGCTTACAAATCATATATATATATATATATAGGTGTGTGTGTGTGTGTGTGTGTGTGTGTAAACAGTATTTGGCATTCAATAATTCACAAAGGTTGATGTGCCATAAAATACAACCAAACAAAACATTACCAATTCTGTCTCTTCACCTACAACAAATCTTTCTCTTAGCCATACCATCACATCTTCCATTTTAAGTCTTGTAAAAATCAATGAGAATATGATAGCAGGTACCAGATTGGACATAACATCATCAAGAGAGAAACCAGATTATATTTAGCAGGAAATCCAGGGATAAAATAGAAAAGAAGTAAAATTATATAAGGATGAATATAACTGGGGATGAAGAGGGAACATAGAATGGTAGATTGTCATTTGTTGAAGCTCTGAAGAATATAACTGCCAATTTGATTGCTGAAGGCATTTGTCAACCTGATACTCAATAATGACATTTGGGACATGACCATCAGTACAATAATGACCATTGCTATATAGCTGTGATAAAGTGGACAAATTAGGTGGGAAAGATTTTAATCTTCAGATTTTACCAGAATATATATATATATATATATATAGGTAGATAAGTTAGGGTTGTGAAGACACAAAATCAATAGTGCTTCATGACTGTCAGTCATCAATTGCCATTAACTTTGTGTCTATGCAAGCCTAACTGACAGCCACCAAGCACTGTTGACTGTGTCAACGCAAGACTAACTAAGGTTTACATATGTTCTATCGCTGATATTGAGCATTCTTTCAGATAAACATAGCAAACTATATAATATATGTATATACACACACACACACACACACACACACACACACACACACATATATTTATATATATATATATATGTGTGTATGTGTGTGTGTGTATAAATCCTGATATGCAGGATTGTTGGTTAGTTGGTTGGTATTTAGGGCATATCAACCCTTGGTGTGCTATTTTATGTAGGAGTCAGTTTAACAATTATGGTCTCTAACTATAGACAGTACAAAAATATATCATCACAATACAATTAAACAAATGTTTTATTATCTTAAACAGATCTATTTGACTCATAGATGGTTTGAATTCAGAGTTGTCCTTCTCCTACACTGGTTGCCAGGTCAAAGTAGTGTGCTCTACTATTTACTCATAGCTGGAGAGAGAACTGTTGGATGCATACTTTTTACATGGTTATTAGTGCTATGGGAAATGTAAAGAGCCTCATCCAGGTTTGAACTTGAGTCACCATGTCCATTTCTACAAGCGTCAGTGGGAGCTCGGCAAATACTTGGCGGATGGCGGCGATCAGGCTGGCTTTGGTGTTGTAGGAGGTCATGTTGGTGATGTTCTCAACGTACGACCAAACGAAGTAGTCCAGCGGGTTCAGGTTGGGGGAGTAGGGGGCCAATGAGAGAAGGGTACAAACTCATAGCACTCCTTCTGAAGCCAAGCCTGGGTCTCTTTGGACTTGTGGGCTGGCGCTGAGTCCTGCTGTCACACCCAGAGTCTGCCACCGGCCACCTGATTGCACCAGGGGATCACCACATTCTTCAGCACATCCAGGTACACTTTGTTGTTGACTTTCAAGCCGACTTTGAAGAGGTGGCATGATGTGGCCCTCACTTGAAACCTCCACTCCACCACCTCCAAAGGGTCATCTGATGTATTGAGCTGTGCCCTCAAGCGTTAAACCGTCCGGATTTGCATTTTGAGGGTGCTAGCAATAATGATAACCATTACTGCACAAGTATGAACTTACCCATTACCTCTGCCAAGGTCAGGATGCAACTCAAGGTCAATTTTTAGTGTAGTAAAGCTGGTTTGATTTTGAGTTTTCCTTCTCCTTGACTGGTTGCAGTAACAAAGTTCTTTTCAAATAAAGTTTTAATTGGATTGTATTTGAAATTACCTGAATAATGACCCATTATAGAGAAAATGAATACAGATTTTAAAAAGTGGCTTTTGTAAATTTTACAAAGGTTGAAATGAAAAAAAACATTCCATTTCAATAGGCATTTTCTTTCTTGGGAATAAAAATAAAAAAACATAATAAATTTATGAACATTCCTGACACCCTGTGGTGTATTTTTCAATGCTCAAACATCTGAGTATTTTTCTTTTTCAATCCCAAATAACAAAATCTTTCATGATATACAATTATAGCAAGTGAACCCATAAAAATCAACTACTTTTGGTTTTATTTTATTTTTTCCAATTTATTCATTTATTTTTTACTCAGCATTCCATTTGGAAAGGCTGAAGGTTTGTTTTGTGTTTGAAGAAGTCCTTTTTTTTAATGCTCTTATTTGATAGAAACCACAGAAAACCTTTATTTTTAATGTTGATTTTGTTTATATTTCTAGATTTTTACCAATGATATCCCAGAAAAAAATAAATGGAGGAGTTATCTTTCTTTGAGGTTCCATTAAAAGATCGATCTCTTTTCTTTTCAATATTATATTCAACTTTATTTCTTTTTCTCTTTGGTATCAACAAAATCAAAAAAGAGGATCTGCTTAAGTTACTATGAATAGATCTTGAGTTTTAATATTTCCTTCTTTTTTAAATTCCAATAATAATAAACAAAACAAATCTAGTTCTCTTTCTTTATTAATCATTACAGCATCTTTTGTATTTTCTATAAGTACATAAAAATATCACTTTCATCCTGTCAGAATCAAAATTTACTGTATATTCAAGCAGCAGGTTACTTCTAAAATACTGTTATATGTATATATTTATTGAAATGAAAAATTTTTAATTAAGTAAATATTTTTATGATATTCTTGAACCAGAAATAATAATATTGCTGCAGTAATAATAATAATAATAATAATAATAACTGAATAGCATGTGTAGGTTATGCAGTTAAAGAGAAATTGTTAATCCCAAAAGTGAATGCATCAAGCTAGCATAAAAAAGAGAACAAAATGAAGTATAACTGCATGGGGATTATATTCCACTGGGAATTGTTCAAGAAATTGAAATCTGACCATATTACAAAATGGCATATGCACAAATCAAGTTTGTTTAAGAGAATGAAATTTGAAATACAAATGAATCACCTAATCCTGGCCAGAATACCAAACTAAGTGTTAATTAACAAGAAAAAAAAGAACTTGCAATCACATGGATTTTGCTGTCTTGGCAGACAAAAGAGTAAAAATGAAAAAAAAAAATAACAAAAAAAATGGACAAATACTGGGACCATGCCAGAGAATTAAAAAAAACTGTGAAACAAGAGGATGATTGTAATACCAATAGTAGTTGGTGCACTTGGCTTGGGGAAAAGACTAGAGGAACTGGAAATCAGCAGAAGAATCAATACCATCCAGATCACACGATTGTTGAGATTGGCAAGAATATTCAATCCTAAAGATCTGAGAAGACTTGTTGACACTCAGACCCCAGTGAAAGACCATCAGCTAATGCTGTTGTGAAAAACTCACAAGGAGAAAATAATAACAATAATAATAATACAAAATACGCCCTGATTCAGGAAACCCTCAAAAAGTTATTGCCCTAGACAATCACAGACCCATAACGTGCTTACCGATAATGTGGGAAATACTAACGGCACAAGTTAGGGAGGAGATCTAATCTTTACTAAGCTGCGGACTGGACATTTCAAGCGACAAACAAGCAAAATCTCACACGAGAAGATTTGGACAAACCAAAGAAAGGGAAACTTTAAGAGAGAAACTGAATCTTTTCTAATAGCAGCACAACACTATAAGGACAAACTACGTTAAAGCAAGAATAGATAAGACGCAACAAAATAGCAAATGTAGGTTATGTGGTGATAGAGACAAAACGATCAATCAGATAAAAGAGAATGCTGTAAATTAGCGCAAAAAGTGAAGTGGATGAAGAAGGTGATCTACTGGGAATTGTACAAGAATTTAATCATACGAATAAATGATATATGTACAACACAGAATCCATCCTAACGAATTTGACGCACAAACTTCTCCGGTAGTTTGAGATACAAATGGATCACGTAATCTCAGCCAGACGACCAGACCTCGAGATAGTCGATAAAAAAAAAAAAGAAAATCTGCCGAATAGTAAACTTTACTGTCCCAGCAGACCAAAAAGTGAAAATAAAAGAATACGAAAATAGAGATAAATACCTAGACTTTGCTGGAAAAAAACAAACTACGGAACATGTAAGTGACTGAGATACCAATTGTGGTTGGTGCACTTGGTAAAGGGTCTGGAAGACTTGGAAATAAGAGAACAAGTAGAGACCTTCCAGACTACAGCGTCATTAAGATCGGCTAGAATACTGAGAGGAGTCCAGGAGACTTGCTGTCACTCAAACTCCACTGAGAAACCATCAGTGAACGCTGGTATAAAAAAATTCTCAAAGGAGTAAATAATAATGATAATAATAATAATGATTATAATAACTGATACTATCATTCAAGATCTGGTACAAGAGAACACAAATATTTTGATGCGAATGAAGGTGATGGAATATGCAAGGATGAAGGAGATAAAAAGAAAGAGTACTATAGAAAAAAAAAAAAAAAAAACAACGGGTGTATTTAATTAGACTTTCCTTGGGGTGAAAGTATTATGATTTCAGTTCTCACCGAGGCCTTATTATTTATAATAATTTTTTCCAATGCTATACGTTGCTGTGATAGTTATATATCCAAGAAATTTATTTTTTGATAGGCTGAATTTAGAGCTTAAATCAGAGCTAAAGTCAAAGCTAAATAAATTGTGTTATATTTATACACATCATTGAATATTGAATTTTTTGGCTGTCGAAACTTCACATATTTGGATAATAGTGAAGATATCTAAATAAAATTTATAAATTAGAACCAAGATTATTACATCTTTAGCCAATGTTTTTGTAGGATGATTTTAGCTGGAGAAGTTGGGTTTGTTAGTAGCGAAGGAAAGTTTGTTGTTAGCGAGGAAGATGGTGTAACGTATGTGTGTTTACGTTGTGTTGTTTCCTCGCTGAGTGTTGTAAGGCCCTCGCTAAGTCTGTGAGAAATAAAAGGAGGAGGATGAAGAAGTAAGGTGGCGAGAGTCGAAATGAGTTTTTGTGAATAGGTTTTTATTTGCAGCATGGAATATTGGGTTTGCTTTTGGTGCTGCAAGACTCGTGAAGGGTTGTGAGTATTGAGACGAAATTGAGTTATGAGAAGTTGAGTTGGCAGCGTGTGTCATCGGGTGTGTGAGGGATTGTGTTTTTTGCATTTTGACGAAAGACATGTTGGAGTTGTAGGAATTGAACTTTGGATGTCACCGTGAGTTTCGTGTCTGGTATTTGGGGATTAAAGTGGTATTTGGCATTAAAGTGGCCCAGAGGTGAATTGAGAGCTAGCGTGTCGAGAGCGGGATTACGCTCAGATCGACATAGCCAATTTTTGGGTGACATAAAGTTGTGCCTGTGCGAGGCATGTTGAATGCATCTAATTTATATTCAACTGGGATTCCTTGTAAGGAATCCATAAATTAGATGGGTTCCCTCGTTTGTCCATGCTGCTGCTGCTGCTGCTGCATTTCTAGAGCCGCAGTGAGATGTCTGCACTGGGCGGCGTTGTCCAGCTAAAAAGCATCGCTATTGAAGAACGGCCAATGGGACGTCTGCACTGGTCGGCGTTCTCCTGCCAAAGAGGGTGTGTTTGGCAGCTTACCCGATTTTCTGGCCAGAAATGAAAGTCCGGGCTGAATAGGAAAGGTCATCCTGATTGGGTGAAATTAAGTGTCGAATTAAATTGCGCGCCAAACCAAAATACGAAATTTTTCCTTTCTCTACACATCCAACAGGTTACGGTGTCAATTCGAAATGATTTATCATCCAATAATCAACTGCTCAACGCATCATTCTAAAACTGAAGAGAGAGAAGATTTTTGCAAATAAATCTGGACATAGATTTTCTTTTTTAAGTCGCAGAATTATATTGTGAATTGAATTAGCATGACCAGAAAATCCGACGAAGACATACGTGCAACATAAGGAAACACTGGACAGCTGTTTCGACCTTATTAGTTCACTGAGCCACGGATGTAACTTGCAAGACACATTCAGATTAATTGGCCGCACAATTACCATGACTATTAAATATGGCATCACTTGAGTTCGAGTGGTTTGGTTGCTCAGTGGTAGAGTTTCAGGTCTGCATTCTGTAGTCGCTGGTTCGATCTTCAGTGGTGGAGATCACGGTATACACTGATGATGAGACCTAATAACTTGGAAACAGCTGTCCAGTGTTTCCGTATGTCGCACGCAAATGTTCGCCGGATTTTCAGGTTAAGATAATTTAATTCACAATATAATTCCTCTACTTAAAAAAGAAAATGTACATCTATATTCTTGCCCTTGAGGTTATAATAATAACGTGGATGTGTATTTCCAAACCTGGACATGGTTGGAAGAAGAAATTGTCTCTTAGGTCATAATTTAACTTATCAAGAACTGTGGGAAAATACTACAAATATCTCAACTTAGGATGTCAGGTATAATTTTGAAGGTCATCACTAACAAGGCATGATGACATTCAGTTCCTATCATTCACCATTCTTGCCAAGTCCTCTAAACGGCATCCAGTGTCCGCACAGAGCTATTGAATGTAATATTTTGCTGGTTTGCCAACTCTGGTGCGTCCATGTGTTGGAGTCCATAAGAGAACTCACTTATGAGTTGATTCTTACTTCCCCGGTAGTGCTGAGAAGGACTTGCTCATCTAACTTTGATGGTTTGTGAGATAGGAGATAAGTGTTCGTACAGCTACTGTTTTGTCAATTGCTGCTTTCAGAATTTGTTCAAAACGGCACGCAGCTTGTTGACCTTAAAATATTCATTTTCAAAAGGCTTGTCATTTAAAAACTCATCTAGCACTTGTAAATAAACGTATTGAGAATCCAATTTATTTAGGGGAGAATATACTACGGCCTGATGAGACCAAACTAAAATATTTGGGGGCATAATCCCTAGGAAAAAATTTACAACTTCGATATCATCAACTTGAAAAAATAAAAGAAAAACTACAGGGATGAGACAGCAAACTAAGAAAACTCCTGACAATGTAAAAAAAAAAAAATGCACCACCCTAAAGCAGAGGGCGTGGATAGATTCTACCTGTAAATATCATCAGGTAGAAGAAGTCTTATTCAAACTTAGATGACACACAAAACAGCCACTATTTGTCTTGAGGAGTACTTGAACACCAAGTCGATCAGTCTCTTTATTATTACTAGAGGCCATGAACAACGAAAATATAAAGGAATCCGTCGAATTCAGCAGAGAGCTCTGTATACCAGAAATCGAAATAGTGGGAAATAAGCTTAGCCATCAACTTTGCCTGAATAATAAAAATTAAGGCTAAACATCAGGCCCTTGAATAGGGAAAGACTGATTGATCGAATCGCGTTCTATTTACATATTTTGTATTGTTATTTCTTAAGAGTTTTTGCTTTAATTTTTTGATACAAATAATTTTTAAACTTATCTACTTGATCCAGTGATGGGACTCTAAAAGGTACTAACACTCTGGGCAAGAGTGGGACTGGGAACAATGGTTATAAAAGGGTACTGCACACACTAAAACTGCTGTCTCATCATCAGGTACAGTTTAGTGTCTGTCATAACCAGGATATCTCTTTGTAGGGAAGCCGTCAATATATTTGGTCTAATTGACAGTGTTAAACAGCTAAAGAGCAAATTGGAAGAAAAATCTTCCTTTGGGAAGTACTCGAGATGAGTCAACTATAAAAGTAGATCAAGAACAGCTGGCCTAAAATCTCAGACTAAAGTGTTCATACTGTTCAATACCTGTACATTAAGTCTAATTATTCCTGGAACGGCCACCTACCTCCCATCTGACAAACCATCCAACGAAGACGAACAAAATATGTGAGGCACTGCTAGAAAAGTCAGGACGAACTCATAAGACACGTTTTCTTGTAGACTGCTATATTTGAATGCACCAGTGTTAACCGACTAGGCATTTTTGGATCCAACGGCGTGTCTGGGTTACGACCCTGCACCCGGTCCCACTTTTAAAAATATCATGTGTCGTACTCGCTCGTTTGGTGGGACACATGACAAATAGCTAAATATGCTGACTGTCTCTTACGGCGGTAGTTAAACAGTCGAGGCTGCCTGACGTGGGTGTCGGGGAAGTCCAGCATTCACGTCACGCAGCCGGCCCTCCTCGAGCCTCAGAGAGCCGTCCCCAGGCTCTGATACTCCTTGGAAGATCTAGGTTTACCGCTTGGCACTTGAAGCACCCTTTTTCGGGGAATGCCGACGGGACTCCAGGCATTTTTGGATCCACCGGGCGTGTCTGGGCAACGGCCCTATGCTCGAACCCAACTTAAAAAGGCCTAGTGCCGTACTCGCCCGTTTGGTGGGGCGCACGACAAATAGCTAAATATGCTAAGTAGTCATCACCAGCAGATTTCCATTTCATTTCTAACGCCCGTTTTGGTTATTTTTTATTCAGTAACCGTTTTTTAGATTACAATACAAATAAACACATTCCACTAATTCAGCTAAAACTGCCTCAATCACTAATAGTCTGCTTAACTGACTAAATGTTGCTCACAGAAACTAAGGAAGATTAAAATACCAAAGTCCAGTCCAACCCAAAGAAGAAGCTGAGATCAGAATTTTTGCATGGGTAAGGAGGGGTAAATCCTGGGACTACCGGTAGTCCAGACAAAATGTAGTCTACTCTTAATATTGTCCTGAGTTCAAAAATGTTATACATAAAAACGAAACAGGAAGTTACCAGGGAAAAAAAGAGTCGGCCACTTTTATCTACGAAAGAACACAGGCAGAAACCAAACAGAAAAGAATAAAATTAAAGGACATCTAGTAATGCGACCAAAACTTGTTCTATCGTTTGCTAACTTCAGCAAAGTTACTGGTAGAAAGCTAATATAATGGATTTGTTGTTTAATTGTTTGGGTTATATGGTATATGAACCTTTATAGGTTTTTTAATGCCAGATTTATTTTTATACAAATAATCAGTTCTATTTCAAACAATTCAGCTTAGCATGAGTAAACAGTTTAACTGTCAAAAACATTTCTATTTCAAGCTGTTTAGTTTAGTCAAACAGTTCTAATTCAAATAATTCAGTTTAGTATAAGTATAGATTTTGTTTACACACAGTTAAATGTCAAGACAGTTCTATTTCAAAAAATTCAGTTTAACGTAAGTACAGTTTTAATGTCAAAAACAGTTCCATTTCAAACAATTCAGTTTAGCTTAAGAACGCAGTTTAAATATAAGTACACAGTTTAATTGTCGAAAACGTTTCTATTTCAAACTATTCAGTCTAGTCAAACTTCTGATTCAAACAATTCAGTTTAGCGTAATTACAGTTTCTATGTCAAAAACAGTTCTCGTCAATACAGTTTCAATGCCAAAAACGGTTCAATTTTAAACAGTTCAGTTCAGCATAAGAACGCAGTTTAAATATCAAAACAGTTCTATTTCAATTAATTTAGTTTAGTTGGATGAAATTTTTAGACAAAGCTTGATGATTTTTATCGTTCAGGTTTTTCGGACTATTTTCTTCATCTTTATTGTTATATTCACAACGTTTCGGTCGATATATCCTCCGGCCTTCTTCAGATGCTTGTCCAACTCGGGAGCAGGACAAATAGCGTAACGTTTATTGGCGTTGGTTCCCTAAACTTCTAAAGAGACCATCATCTGGAGGTTGCAGGTTCAATCCTGACTTCAGGCGAGTAACAATATAAGAATACTTAGCGCATACCCAGTTATGGTTAACGGAATCGGAACAAGCCACCCCCGTGGATTAAATAAAGGATGTGGTTCGAAGTTCTGTGTAGGCTCCCGAGTCCGACAAACACCTGAAGAAGGCACATATCGGTCGAAGAGGACATATCGGTTGAAACGTTATGAATATAATAATAAAGATGAAGACAATAGTCTGAAAACTCTGAACGATAATTTAGTTTAGCATAAGTGCGCAGATTAGTTCTATTTAAACCATAGATAGTCCCCTATCAGGTGCTACCACTCCAGGTGAGAATTGACCAGGGAACGATGGCAAGGAAGGGGTGCTTCACATTCCCCAAACCTCCAGCATTACGGGAACCTAAACATCTGATTATTTAGTGTCATAAACAGGAGATTCGTTTGGGAGGGGGTCTTACCCTTCTGCAGAGGTGCCGTCGGTGTAATCTCTATAATGGAAAAGAATCAAACAGATATCCGTTTGTTCGAACCAAACTCAATCTATCATTAATCATCTGTATAATTCAGAAATATTACACGCAGAAACCAACCCCAAGTCAGGAGAATGACCGTTAACCCGGCAAAATATTGTTCACTCACTTTGGATCTATTGGTAGAAACCAAACATGAGAGAAAAGAAAGAAAAAAAGCATCTCGTTCTGTCACAGTTTACGAAACTGAGCGAAATTAAATGCAGGAAGTAAACACGAAGGAAAAGAAACATATAAGTATTTTATAATCCAAACCAAACTGGCTCATCTGCTGATAAACTGATCAATTAGTGGCATATACAAGAAAGAGACACACGTTCATCGAGCTAAGCCGCAATTGATAATCAACAGAGTTACACAAAAAGCCAAACGTTAAGTAAGCAGAAAGAAAGAACATTCGTTAATCTGACAAAACTCGGTTTTATATTGATAGCTTAATTAGTTCAGCAATTCTGCTGGGAGAAGTCAAAAATGTCGCGAGAGATAAAAGAGATCCGTTAATCTTATAAAACTTGTGTTACCCACAAAAAGTCTACTTAGTTCGTGAATGACACATGCAGAAACCGAACATCACGGAAAATAAATAATCCATTAATCCGGCAAATATCGGTCTGTAACTGATAATCTCCTGAGTTCGTCCATGTTACTGCTCGAAATCAAATCTAACGAGAAAAGAATCAAAAGGATATTCATTAATCCGGCAAGATAGCAGTCTACCACCGATATCTTCATACGTTCAGATATTTTACGGGTAGAAAACAAACATGACTAAACTGAATAAAATGGACATCCGTTCATCCGGCAAATCTCAACCTGCCACGAATAGTCTCATAAGTCCATATAAAAGACAGACAGAAACCCATTATAACGGAAAATAATCAAACGAACATCCGTTCCTCTGGAAAATCTCAATCTGCCACGGATAGTATCACGTGTTTAGATATGCTTCAGACAGAAAGCAATCATTAATGAAAAGAATCCAAAGGACACCCGCTAATCCGGAAAAAATTGTTCTGGTAATTGTATTCTCTTAAGATATTCTTTCAACAGAAACCTAGCATAACAGAACAAAATCGAAGAGACATCCATTAATCCGGTAAATCTGGGTCTTCAACGAATAATCTCGAAGGTTCAGCCATGTTAAATAATAGCAAAACGAGGCAGACTCAAAGTGATATTCGTTAATCTGGCTGATTTCGATCTGCCACTGGTTGTATCATGAGTTCAGATATTATCTCGGTAGAACCCAAATACAACTGTATAGAATCATTAAGTTTATTTGGTTAATATTAGTCTGTCACGGAGAGTCTCCTTGTGGCTTCATAAATAGGTTAGTTGTAATTGACATGTAGTGTGTCATTTGAATTAAGTTATGAACCGTTAAACGGTGGGAAAATACCGTGAGTCAACTGAATTTAATGGAGAGTTAATGAACCAGAGGTTAATCTGAGATTATGGATCTGATTAGATGGTTTCAGAAGTTATATTTAGTTAGAAGTTATATTTCAACTATTGAGTGAGCTGATATCAGTTGAAGTGATAAGACGTAATTTTCTCGATGCCGTTTGGCACCCCGGGCCTGCGTACAAGTTCAGTAATAAATAAGAAGTAAACAAAATTATGCGGACCTAAGAGAAAAGAAGACTTGATACTTGTTATTCATCTCAGCGAAGAGAATAAAGCAGCCAATCGAGATGGAACAATATTTGAATCGTAAAAAAGGTATGGCGGCGAGAAGCGACGACAGACCGAAGAAATACAAGATGGCTATCGAAGAAGAAGACTATATTTATTTAGCATCTCGAGTTTAGGTATGTTTAGTATTGAAAAGGGTTAGTTTCCATAACATTATAAATTATTTGACAACACAAATAAATAAGGAAACTTCTTTTGAAATACAACAATGTAGTTTTAGGATGGATAATCTCCCTGTGTGTTGAACCCGGGATTGAACCAGCGACCTTTAGATTTCATTCTAAAGTGCTTATTACACCACTGCCTGTAGTTTTAGGGTGGATAATCTCCCTGTGTGTTGAACCCGGGATTGAACCAGCGACCTTTAGATTTCAGTCTAAAGTGCTTGTTACACCACTTCCCTCTTTGCGTTCCTCCTCCACTTTCCTCCCTCTCTCTCTCTCTCTCTCTCTCTCTCTCCTTTTCTCTCTTCTCTCTCTCTCTCTCTCTCTCTCTCTCTCTCTCTCTCTGTGCTTCTTACTTCGTTTCTCTTCCACCTTCTTTCCTGCTTCTGCTTCTCGCCGAGAAAAAGTCGCCCGAAAAGAAAAACGAGTCGGTTTTTATTTACGTCACCTTACCCATAATCCATTTCCTTAGCCTATAAAAATTCCGGTCGGGGGCCTCCTCTCTTTTTTCCTTTAATGGGCTGAAGGTGGATAATTGAAACAGCGGTGAGTATTTTTCTTTTCTTTTCTTTTCTTTGTATCAGATCACTGACCTGCACGCCAGACACAAACGAACCCTCTTTTGTCGAGAACTGCCGTTAGTCCCACTTTCATGTCCACAAACAACGAAAGGTTTATCATTTTAGAAGTAAAAGAGTCAGAGTGAGAAAGGGTTCCTTATGGTGTCACCGGTTAGTATGTTGGTCCTTGTGTTAGTTGGAAGTGTGTATCACTGTAGCAAGTAGCTCGTGTGACTGCTGCAAGGCTGGTTCTTCTGTGTGTGAAGCTAGTAGCAGCGTATTCTTCAGTGAAGGTTTCCATGTGGAATGTCCGTAGCAGAGGACGTGAGAGAGGTCTGTCTTGACTGCTAACTAGGTGCTCTCTGACCGTCGGCCGACTACCAAATGGGTTAGAAAAATAGTTCTAGAGAGGAAGAAGGAATCAATGCGCTCTGTCCCTGGTTGGTCTGTGTATAGCCGAATCGCTTGGCGGGGGCATTGATTCGCGAAAGGAAATAGATCTGTGACTGCTACATATGTATAGGGAATAAGGTTTGTTGATCATTTGTTTCGGTTCGTAGGTTGCTGGTCTATGATAGTTGATTTTGGGTTTAAGTATCTGATTTCTTTGATCTTCTCATCCTAATTAAATTGTCGGCTTCGTTGTCTGTTGAAGGCTGCGAGAATTTAAGGAAAGAGACAAAGATACCTTTTTAAATTCCAACTTTATTTTAGGGTTTTAATGACTTTTCTGTGGGGAGAGGAGTTTTCCTGAACCAGTAGAAATGGTCACGTTTCCCGGACAAGCTGTTGAAATATATTAATGATTTTTAGTGGGTTATGAGCTTAAAGTCTGTGGTTATTTCCGGTAGGTGTTTTTAGTGAGGTATGTTAGCAGTGAGAGGCTGCTAACAGGTGAGTCGTTTTGGTGAGTCGTGAATTTGAAGGTCTGTCCTGAGTCTAGTAGACATGTTCAGCAAAGGCTCATGGGCACCAGCAGTAATGGAGGAGCTGGTCGTTCCACTCGGAGTGGTCACTGCTTAACTAAGAGAATCTTTCTTTAGCGCCCGGAAGCCCCTTTCTTTAGACATGCACCGTCCTTGCTTCCGATCAGAGGGTTTCTCGGAAGTGATACATTCTTTTAACTTATTTTAATTTAAATTTATTTATCTATTTATTTTTTTAGTCTCCACATATGTTGCAGAAACGAAGAATAACAGAAGAGAATCAAAAGTAGATACAAAGGGAGATTCCTTTAATCTCGTATTGCAGCTGATATTCTCCAAAGATTAAACCAAGCATAACGAAAGAAAATCAACAGGACGATCGATAATCCAGGAAATCCCATTCTTCTGTTGGTAGTCTTATGGGTAGAGCCAAGTTACTAAGAGAAACAAAGCAAAACGAGACTGAAAGGTGTACGCACTAAGGTAAATAAGGTAAATCTCGGACTGCTATTCTGATTGATCATAACGTTAATCAAGTAAATCCCAGCCTGATACTCTTATTGATAATAATGTTAATCAGGTAAATCTCAGGCTGATACTCATTGATATTAACGTTAATCGGGTAAATCTTCGTCAGTTATTCTGATTGATAATAACGTTAATCAGGTAAATCTTAGCCAGTTATTCTGTTTGATAATAACGTTAATCAGGTAAATCTCGGGCTTGGATTCTGATTGATAATACCGTTAATCAGGTAAATCTCGGGCTGCCATTCTGATTGATAATAACGTTATTGTGTTAGTATAGCATTTATTCTAAGGCTGACAGCAACAAATAAATGAATTAATATTTTGTTTAATTCTAACAATTAATCAACACGTGAAACAATTAATATTAATATACAGACCTCTCTGTGTATAAAGTTGAGTTTAAGGACCCTACCGGCGCGCTGAAGAAGATATCTGGTATCTTAGGGTTGTCTTTCTGAGAGCTTTTAAAGTCCCCGCTTTACGGAACGTCTGGTGGAACCTGTCTGACTGGATTTGGGATTTCTACGCCAAGACTTCTGGGCTCATCACATGATTAGTATATCCAGTCACATACAGCCTCTCCCTCACTCACTCCATACATAGGAAATACAATTTTACTAACCAAATAACGTTAATCAGGTAAATCTCGAGCTGCTATTCTGATTGATAATAACGTTAATCAGGTAAATCTCGGGCTGCTATTTTGATTGATAATAATGTTAATCCGGTAAATCTCAGGGTGATATTCTAATTGATATTAATGTTAATCCGTTAAATCTCAGGCTGCTATTCTGAGTGATAATAACGTTAATCAGGTAAATCGTGGGTTGCTACTCTGATTAATAAGAACGTTAATCAGGTAAATCTTGGGCTGCTTTTCAGATTGATAATTACGATAATCAGGTAAATCTCAGGTTGCTATTCTGATTGATAATAACGATAATCAGGTATATCTGGGCCTGCTACTCTGATTGATAATAACGTTAATCCGGTAAATCTCAGGTTACTACTCTTAATCTCGTTTAAATTGGTATACCTCAGGTTAAGTCGTTTCGAGTCAAGTCATTCACGATTATACGTCGTTTGATAAAAATAATATATTGTTATACAAACATGTAGTTGCAAGAAAAATAAAACTGACGAGAAGATTTACTTTATTTTGTTTATTGAATAAATAAAATAAACAAGTGGATGAAATATCTGGCTGGCCGACGTGAGGTCGTCTATTCGGCAACAAGCGGCTGCTTTGATCTGGTCGGATGTTGTCAGGTGACGATCTTCGGGCGACCGGCGATTCAACTGGCGTGTGACCTCTGCTTGGCCTATTTATATCTTCCCAACTTCAAACACCGGCTCCAGAAAATACTAATTGTGGAAAAAATGATAGCTTGAAAAATAAACCTTTTTTTTATAACTGAGAATTTTCTGGGTATTTTGGATAGACTTTGCGCGCACCGCGAATAGTCTATCCAAAATCCCCAGAAGCCATGATTTTCTCAGTTTGACACTGGCCGTTGTTGGGTCAACATCCGGTAGCTGTTATTTTCTTCTGCAGTGTCGATGTCTGAGGGCCTGTGTTTTGTGTGTTTGAGTAGTTATGTGCGTGAAGAGTTAAGTGGGTAAATCAGAAGAGATTTGATGTATTTTACTATAACAAATTGGAAAAAAAGAAAATCAAGTTTCTCATTTTATTCGACTTTACGTCTGTCTGCCACAAAGTTGTAATATCACTAGAAAATCGTTAAAAGCACATAAAATCATCTAAATGTACAATAAATAAGACTAAAAGTATATAAAATAGTATTAAAATGTGTATATTTACAGTAAATGTTTATATAATCATCATAAATCCTAGAGAACAAAATATCAAAACATCTGTGACTGAGTTGTCGTCTTATTTAGCGGTCTTTAAGACCTCAATCGATTCACAACCATCTACGTCAACAGTGTAAATAAACAAATTGAATGTTAATATTGGTAAATCTAACATAAATTAGTTTATTTTCTACTATCGCAAAATGATTTTAATAACTATTTTTTTATTTAAGCATACAAAATCATTTTATTTTATGTCTTAGAGCAAACCACATTCACAAATAAAGAGTCCGCGATGTACTGTAAAAATCACCGAATTGTAAATATATATATTTGCTAGTATGTTCGTGCATGTATTCACAAATTTAGATTACTTTTTTTCTGTACTATACTAAAAATTAAATTCCTTTGTTTGTAAGCTTAAAATAGATTCTTATTGACCATATACAGGATGTCTCAAAAAAGATGCAACACATTAATAAGATAATGATTTATTAATGAGACAAGCGCAATGGCGATCATTCGGAACACCTCCAGTAAAAAAATGCATCTTTGAGCCAAAGACATCAAATCAATATTTTTTTTAATTTTTATTATGTCAGCTTCCATGATATGCAAACCTTTTTTTGAGTTTCTTGTCTCAATAATAAATAATTATAATATTAATGGGTTTCATCTACTTTGAGACAGTTTTGAATGATTTTGTCTCCAAATAAGTAGTGACACAAAATATTTTTTCTTCTCTTGTCCAAGGCATTGTGATCAAGGATTAATAGGTGTTATAGTATACTATTTTCAAATCTAAAACAAAAAAGAACACAACATTATTATTAATAGAGTTGTTAGCAGTCATAAGGATTCCATGTATATTGAGATACGCAGTATTATTAAAAATGCATTTATTAATAAAATGCAGGACTGGTTATGGTTATTTGTTGTTTAGCTTAATGACAAATAAATTTGGAGACAAGTAAATTTGTGGGGATTTAGGAATTAACAGTAAAACTCCCAACCGGATATTGACTCGTCGGCTGCCAGATACAAAATGTATAAACGCGTCGCCACGCATAAGACTCCACGCATCCATCCGGTTAAAATCTGAAAAAAGAAAAATAATAAAAAGTAAAGTAGCCAATGGGAAGTGGTCGCGCCAAAATTAGAAGGATTTTGGAGTAGCGAATTTGGAGCCGGTGTAGAGAGATAAATACTCAGGTTTTCTGTGAACCGACCTCTTTTTCGGGTAGTGACGTCGAACCGACAACACCGATTTTACTGTCTGGTGTTTTGGACACCACGCTATGTTTTAGGACGTAGCGTTGGTTAGTCCAATCACCAAGTAAATAAAGGAAAGTATGGAAGAAATGTTTTCGTCTCTTATCTGTTTCTATCTTTCCCTTTTTATATTTCTTTTGGACCTTCTTTGGGCAAGGCATTGCGCCAGCCAGTCAACGTGGGGCAAAATAATATAACCAAAATATGGAGTCAGATATCTTACGGCAACACAGCCTTGTCCTTAGCGCCTGACTACCTAAAAACCTTTAAAACCCACAAATTCGACTTGAGGCGTTTTTCAACTTTTGTCGTTTTTCCTGGAACAAATTACCGAAGTAAGGTAATATACATCTGTATAGTCTCCAAAGTTCAGTTACGTTAGTAAGTAAGTAGAAACCAAGTATAAAGGAAAACAATTAAAGGGAAATCCATTAATCCATCAAATCTCAGTCTTTCACTGAAAGTCTCATCAGTTCAAACAAATTAAGGTCAGAAACTAAGCATAGCGTGACAGTATAGAGCAGACATCCGTTAATCCGGCATTTTACGCAAGTGACACGAAATTCATTCCAGGAACACTTGGCTGACTTACAGCTACTCTATTGGTTTCTTTATGAAGGCACACCTAGAATAACGGTTAACGTCGTATGAAATGGAATCGACGACCCGAGTAGGTGAGCTAGAGCGAAGATTCAGACCCAGGTCAATCACCTTTGAGGATGTAGTAACGGTGCTTGGTAACCGTCAGTTTCTTGCCTCTGCGTTCATCAAACCAAGACTTGGTCTGATGAATGCAAACACAAGAAATTGACAGTCACCGAGCATCGTTTCAAAGTAAACACTATCCTAACAATAAAACCAGTAGACATTTTCCTGAGCACAAGTAACAATCACCCCCATATATATATATATATATATATATATATATATATATATATATATATATATCATGTCGTGCTGCGAGTACGGATTTCCCTGACTGTCTCGCCATTCGTCTCTATTATCCATCGCTTCTGGCAGGTCCTCTAGACTACATCCTGCGTCCGAACAGAGCTGCTGTAGATAAGTTCTAGTTGGTCGTCCAACACTTACACGTCCATGTGAAGGGGTCCATAGGAGAAAAATATATATACATAATTGTTTATATTGCAGTGTTATCATATATTGAGAATTACATATTTTCCTGTTGGAAATCACCCAAAAATATAAATAGAAATATTTGTTGTCAAATTTTGGATGCTATACTTTCTTAATATAAACAGTCTTTTGTTGCCATATATTTTTTTAACCCTTGTTTGTTTTTGTTTTGTTGTTGTTGTTTTTTTCCACGCCAATTTACCAGAACAATTTGCCGAACAAGTTTTTAAGAATATATACTGCAATTTTTGTCACAGTCAAATCTGTAGAATAGGAAATTTTGCTTTTTTCGTACTTTGGATGCTTCTGTATAGATAAGTATATTCATGTATCATCCTCTCAGTATGCGTTTGCATGTGTTTGCGTGGGTGTGTACACTCATGTATATATAGATGCAAACGTATGTGTGCACGCGAGCATTATGATATTGGAAGGGAATACGAACAATATATCCATGTGCATCAATAAATAAATTTGTCATTGATACGATGAATGAAATTCCAAGTTTCCATAATAGATAATGATAAATAATGAATTTCTGTTAAAATGTATTTTTATCTCTACTCGTCAAAAAGTGAAGTTATACATTAATAATGCTTACTTTTCAAATTGATTGGGTTTAGTTTCCTTTTTTGATAGCATATCAACCATCGTAGGTTTATTTAATACAAAAGCCATCCTTATAGAAAAAGAATTGTATGGTTGGTTGGCTGGTTGGTTGGTTGGGTTTTATGACATATCAACCATTGTAGGTTATTTAATGCTGAATCCTCTTTAGACATATATATTAAATATATATTTTTTAAATTTTGTTGGTTCTATAGCATATCAACCATTGTAGGTTATTTAATTATAAATCCTCTTTAGACATATATATTAAATATATATTATTTGATTTGGTTGGGTTTTATGATATATCAACCATCGTAGGTTATTCAATGCCAAATCCTCTTTAGACATATATATTAGATATATATTATTTGATTTGGTTGTGTTTTATGGCATAGAAACTATTGTAGGTTATTTAATGCTGAATCCTCTTTAGACATATATATATTAAATATATATATCTTTTAATTTGGTTGGTTCTATGGCATATTAACCATTGTAGGTTATTTAATTTCAAATCCTCTTTAGACATATATATTAAATATATGATTTGTTGACACATTTTGTAAATGACATTTTTAAAATGAGCCTGAGTTCGTTTTTTTTCCCTTTGCACAGAGTTAAATGGTTTCAAGTATTGCTATGTAACAGTAACAATTTAATTTAACGCCTGTCATTTGTTGGTACACGTTTAAATATCATTTATAAGTAATTCTATTTTCAAATGCGTTAGTTCAAACTAACCTTTTTGCATGCAAATATTGCTATTTTTTTTCAGCTGGGCGGGGAAGCAAAATTAAGAATATTAGTATAATAATATAAAACAAAATTAGTTTTGATTTTTAAGAATAAATAACAAAATAAGAAGATAGACACAAAACAGTAAATTTATTTAATATGGTCGCCATTTCTATCAGTTATTGTATCAACACACCTTCGAAACGATTTGCCTACCTTAAAAATAAATTCTTCAGACATTTTATTCCATTTCTCCCCAATAGCAGTCTTAAGCAAACCAATATTTGGATGGGGAGTTACATTTGTTTTGTTTTCTTAAACGCTCCATGTACCGTAATCAATGGGGTTAAGGTTAGGGCTTGATGGAGGCTATAAAAGAACTCCAATTATTTTGAAAATCTTTTTTGGCTTGGTTTCGGCTTTAAGCAAATCATAGATTCTTTGGCGTTTCTTTTCTTTCTCATTCATATTAGACTAAATTTTAATGAAAAAGTACTTGAATAATCGAGCTAATCATGAAAATTTACATTTATTGCATTTTATTTTACAAAATTGAACTCATTATTATCATCATCATGTCGCGCTGCCAGCACGGATCTCCTTGATCCTCTCTCGCCATCCCTCACAATCATCTATTGCTCCCAGGGGGTCTTCAAGACTATATCCTGTATTGACACAGAGCTGTTGCATATAGGTTCTAGCTGGTCATCTTGCCTTTGCTTGTCCATGTGAAGGGGTCCACAAAAGTATGTCACTTATGAGATCGTCCTTACTTCTCCAGCAGTGTCCCACATGTCTGGTTTGTCTAACTTGGATAGTTTTCGTGATGGGTGGTAGGTGGTTGTATAGCTGTTGTTTTGTGCGGTGTTGCCTCCAGAACTTTTTCAGTATTGCTCGCAGCATTCTTGTGTAATTGCCGTCTAGCTTTTTCTCCATACGATTAGTTAGCGTCCATGTAGTGCATCCATATAGCAGTGTCGACACGACTGCTGTTTGGAAAAAAACTGCATTTTATTTTATCGGTCAGATGTAACTTCCATTTGACCGATAGCCTCTCGATAGCTGCCTATGCCTTTGCTAGTCGCGAGTTGATATCTTTAATCAGATTAAAAACAAAAACGTTTTAAAGATCATTCCATATTTTGCTTCTGCATCCAGTACATAGTTACATGGTTTCAGTTATTACTATCAAACTCTAATCATTCTATCTAATATTGATCATTTGTTTGCTCATAGTAAAGTGGTTACAAGTATTGCTATTTAACACTAATTATTCTATTGATCACTATTCATCCATTTGCACACAGTTAAATAGTTCCAAGTATTACTATGTATTGTGACTTCATCAATAAAGCTGGCACACTTCCGGTTATCAGCACACAAATACTTGACATGCACACACACGCACCGACTGGCGCCAAACTTTTGAAATAAAATTTAGTTGTTATCCTGGTATCATTGAGAGTTGACTTGTTTTATTCTAGCTTAGCGAACTCACAGTTACCCTTTATACAGCTGGTTTAATGGTTAGAGTGTTTGCCAATGGCCCGGGAGACCTGGGTTCAATCCCAGGTTGAGTCATACCAAAGACTCAAAAAATGCTACTTGATACCTCCTTGCTTAACACTCAGCATTATAAGGTAAGGATCAAGGGTAAAGTGGAGCAATCTATCGAAAAGGGAGCCTTCAAGTCACCCTCGACTACGGTCGCCAACTTTACTTAAGGCATAACTATACAACTATAAAACTTTACTTAAGGCATAACTATAAAACTATGTATCAATTACAATTCAATTAAACATTAGTCATTTGTTCACTCAGTTTCTAACAATTCAATTTGACATAAGTTATTTGTTTGCACACATTTTAGATGTTAAGCAGTGCTATTTGACCCATAGATGGGACCCTATCAAGTGCAACTACTCTAAGTCAAAGTGGACCTGAGAGTAATGGTAATGAAGGGGTACTCTGTATTCCCCAAAGCTTCAGGACTGTAGTCCAATCATCAGATTGTTTTGTGTCATATCCAGGACACTTGTCTTATTTCTCTGCAGAGGTACAGTCGGTGTATTCGACAGCTCCAGGCATCTAGGCAGTCGAAAAATAGTCGTGTTTTAGCGTGAGTAGAAATTGTGTTTATTTTTAGCGAAGGAAAAGTGGTAACGTGCGTGTGTGTGTTTACGTTGAGTTTTTTCCTCGCTAAGTTTATAACGTCCCTCGCTAATTGTTGTTTGGTATATAAAGGAGAAGGTTCAAGATGTCGAAGTCGAAATGTTTTTAGGAATAGTTTTTATTTGCAGCATGGAATATTTAGTTTGCTTTTGTGCTGCAAGCATCATAGGAGAGGTTGTGAGTAAAGAGATGAAATGGATTTATGAGAAAGTTGAGAAGGCAGCGCGTATCGTCGGACGTGCGAGGGATTGTGTTCGCCGTAGTTTAGCGAAAGTCTTGTTTGCCGTTGGAGGAAATAAACTTTGGAGTCACCTTGAGTTTTGTGTGTCTGGTGATTTGGGGAGAGGCTTGCGTTGTCTCCATTAAAGTGGCCCAGAGGTGAGTTGAGAGCTAGGTGCCGAGAGCGGAATAAGGCATCGTATCGACATAGTCAATTTTGGGGGTGACATAAAGTTGTTCCTGTGGTGGTGTTTTGAATGTATCTAATTCATATTCAATTGGGATTCCTTGGTCTAAGTGATAGACGCAAGGAATCCATAAATTAGATAGGTTCCCTCATTGTGTCCATGCTGCTATTGAAGAACGGCCAATGGGACGTCTGCACAGGACGGCGTTGTTCAGCCAAAGAGACTGTGTTTGGCCGCTTACCCAATTTCTGCTGCCCGGATAAAGGAGGTCCGGGATGAATAGGATAAGTCATCCTGATTGGGTGAAATTATGCATCGAATTAAATTGCACGCCAAACCAAAATACCTTCTGCTACAGTGTTTTAACCTATAGCTGGTGGGAGGGGATATGAGGGCTCATACCTTTCCCAAGGGTATTAGTCCGAAAGAGAATTTTATAGCACGACTAGTGTTGTTCAAGATTTAGCTATTTTCTTCGTTCCACGTATTTCTCGACTGATTCCATTTCTTTTTTCCATTCAGAAAAATGCCTCTTGGTTTTGATCTGTTGCAATTTAACTTGAAGCCAGAAAAAAACTAAACGAAAACATTGTGAAAAAAGCAATAATGAAGACAAAACAAAATCCTAACGATTCTAGTAAAAAAAATGTGTAGACAAGTGAAAACCTTACTGAAACTATAGCGGTCATGTTATCAAACTAGTGACCGATAAAAGAAATACTTACAACAAAGAAAAACAGACGTGCATTCCCCTGTTACTGAAAGAGATGGTCACTAAAGATATTGTTTCTTTGTGCTTATCCTACTCCAAGAGATCAAGTAGGAATCTATCAACCTGGCCAACAGTTATTATCACAAATACATTATTTCTCTCCGGAATGAGAAGATCAAAAGACTTCAACACGTCATCATTAAAAGGATAAAAACCAAATTCCTCAGGACCAAACCGTTAGCCACCTCTCACTGCACCCACTAATGTACACTCCTACTTCCCTAAGTGTTTAATGAAACAAAAATAGCAAGACATTGACAACATTTGAGCATAAAACAAGATAAAGTAGCAGTTTTGATCTTTTATGGACTTTAAAAAATACAATATGGCTTTGGTAGCGTTATCAATATCTGTCCTTTTGAAGATCTGGGCAAAGGAAAAAATTATTAAAAAATAAAAACATGATAATAATAATATTTCTCAATTGTTTGTCAAGTTCAGAGATTAGTGAACAAGACTGAAATCTGTGAAGAATACGGCTTATTAAGTCTTATCCTTATATATAGGCATATATTATAAACATATAAGTTTTTATATACCTCTCTCTATTTATATATATATATATATATATATATGTATGTACGTGTGTGTGATAAAAATAAGTGGAAAAGTGGATAAACCAAACACTTACGACGTGTTTAGTAGTGAATTTTGTTCTTTATTCAAGGAAGAACATCTTTAGATTCTCTCTTCTTTGAATAAAGAACGAAATATTACTACTTAACCTACTTAAGTGTTTGGTTTATCCACATTTCCACTTATTTTTATCAGCTTATCAAATTTACCAAAATCTACTATCTCTCTCTCTCTCTATATATATATATATATATATCGAGAGAGAGGTGTTCGTAACTCGACGAACCGAGTTCAAATCCTGGACAAGGCTGTTTGTATTTCACATAACGCTAATACTCTTGGGAAAGATATCAATCTAAATATTCTTCCTCAAGCTATGGGGTAAACAGTTAGGTAGACTTGGTTCTTTAATTTTAACAAGAAACCAATTAAATTCCGCTTAAAATTGTCGCTGTGTTGCACTCTGCTAGTGCGGAGGAGTTGGTACATATATATATATATATATATATATAGTCATCCACAGACAGATCTGTTTCGTTCTATCAGAACTCACCAGTGTGGCTAGACATTAGCTCCCAATAGCTGGGATCGAAATCCGGTTGACTCAAACGCCAAGCCAAAGCCTCTAACCATTCAGCCACGAGGAGCCATTAGCTGCGAAGTAAATTTTAAACGGTTATGAATCACAGTTACTATTGTTTACATACATCCGTTCAACGGCTGCCGAGACCTCAGTTCATATACGAAGAGGCTTGCAATGAACGCTAATGGCAACACGATTACTTCTTCGCCAGAGAACTCAACCATACGGGGGTAGACGAGTATATATATATATATATATATATATATGTGTGTGTGTGTGTGTGTGTGTGTGTGTGTGTGTGTGTGTGTGTGTGTGTGTGTGTGTGTGTGTGTGTGTGCAAAAAAAAAGACTATAAATGTGTACAGTAGTTCTACTGAATATGTCAAACCAGCTCACCTGACGATAGAAGACGTGAAAATTGGAGACATGTTTTACCCTAATGTACCTTTTTTAATAACTAATGATATATTGTGATAGTGCTCTACATTTTTACGTTAAGATTTTGATATTTAGAGACGCTTTTAACATTAGATTCTAACCATCATTTCAGTAAAATATAATCTATTCATAATTTAATAATCAGTAAATTCCACTAAGTAGAATATTCACTATTATTTTGAATCACTCATCATCATCATCATGTCGCGCCGCCAGCGCGGATATCCCTGACCCTCTCTCGCCATTTCTCCCTATTATTCATCGCCACCGGCAGGTCTTCAGGGTTACATCCTGTGTCCTCACATAGTTGCTGTATGTAAGTTCGTGCTGGTCGTCCTACTTTTGCACATCCATATGTGGGGGTGTCATTTATCAAGTAGTGTGTTGATTCTTCTCTTGTAAAATTCAACTGGTGTTAAGCTCTTAATTTACTAAGCTTTTTTTGCTTAGATGTAGCACAAGGCCGCATGAATGGGGCACATAACTGGTGTTAAGCTCTTAATTTACTAAGCTTTTTTTGCTTAGATGTAGCACAAGGCCGCATGAATGGGGCACATAACTGGTGTTAAGCTCTTAATTTACTAAGCTTTTTTTGCTTAGATGTAGCACAAGGCCGCATGAATGGGGCACATAACTGGTGTTAAGCTCTTAATTTACTAAGCTTTTTTTGCTTAGATGTAGCACAAGGCCGCATGAATGGGGCACATAACTGGTGTTAAGCTCTTAATTTACTAAGCTTTTTTTGCTTAGATGTAGCACAAGGCCGCATGAATGGGGCACATAACTGGTGTTAAGCTCTTAATTTACTAAGCTTTTTTTGCTTAGATGTAGCACAAGGCCGCATGAATGGGGCACATAACTGGTGTTAAGCTCTTAATTTACTAAGCTTTTTTTGCTTAGATGTAGCACAAGGCCGCATGAATGGGGCACATAACTGGTGTTAAGCTCTTAATTTACTAAGCTTTTTTTGCTTAGATGTAGCACAAGGCCGCATGAATGGGGCACATAACTGGTGTTAAGCTCTTAATTTACTAAGCTTTTTTTGCTTAGATGTAGCACAAGGCCGCATGAATGGGGCACGTAACTGGTGTTAAGCTCTTAATTTACTAAGCTTTTTTTGCTTAGATGTAGCACAAGGCCGCATGAATGGGGCACATAACTGGTGTTAAGCTCTTAATTTACTAAGCTTTTTTTGCTTAGATGTAGCACAAGGCCGCATGAATGGGGCACATAACTGGTGTTAAGCTCTTAATTTACTAAGCTTTTTTTGCTTAGATGTAGCACAAGGCCGCATGAATGGGGCACATAACTGGTGTTAAGATCTTAATTTACTAAGCTTTTTTTGCTTAGATGTAGCACAAGGCCGCATGAATGGGGCACATAACTGGTGTTAAGCTCTTAATTTACTAAGCTTTTTTTGCTTAGATGTAGCACAAGGCCGCATGAATGGGGCACATAACTGGTGTTAAGCTCTTAATTTACTAAGCTTTTTTTGCTTAGATGTAGCACAAGGCCGCATGAATGGGGCACATAACTGGTGTTAAGCTCTTAATTTACTAAGCTTTTTTTGCTTAGATGTAGCACAAGGCCGCATGAATGGGGCACATAACTGGTGTTAAGCTCTTAATTTACTAAGCTTTTTTTGCTTAGATGTAGCACAAGGCCGCATGAATGGGGCACATAACTGGTGTTAAGCCCAAGAAGTTTTCTACAAACCTTTTTATCCGATCTTCTTGAGCAAAATTTTTCGTCATTCAGAAAATTTTGTTCAGAACAAAAAAAAAAAAATCACGTAGTGCAAGGTCTGCTGAATACGGTGGATAGGGATTGAACAGACCAGCCAAAATCCAACATTTTTTCCAGCATGATTCTTGCTTAATGTACAACGATTCTCCTATTGACGAGTACGATACGTTTCCTTGGATGATCTCCACGCACATGTCACAGCTGTTGAGAGTATAAGTCTGTAGTGAATGTCTGTCTGTAGTTTAAAAACTCAAAATTAATAATACCATAGTGATCCCACCATACATATGTAACTTTTCTTCCATGAAGCTTTGCCTTTGCAGAGATCAATCCTTGTCAATCCACTGCCTTTTACGTTGAATACTATCATAAAAGGCACATTTTTATCATCTAGAATGATTTTCTTGAGAAACAAGTCATTTCTTTGCTGTTACGAATATTTAGACCAAATAAAGATAAAGGCAAAAGAAAAGAAAAAAAGATACGAAGCTTTTTAACAGTGTATTAACAAGGCATGTCAAAATTTCCAATAAACGTGGTGTTGATATTGTAATACAAAGTGTAGGTTGCAGTATAATGTGTTATTAACATGTAATGTGAAGGTTGCAGTATGTGTTATCAATATGTAATAAGTAGGTTGCAGTAATATATGTTATCAATATGTAGTGTGTATGTAGCGGTACAATGTGTTATTAATATGTAATGAGAAGGCTGCCGTACAATGTGTTATTAATATGTAATGTGTAGGTTGCGGTGGAGGTTGTCCATCGGATCCGATGATGAAGTAATGAGTTGCAAAACTGACCTGTGCGTGAAAGTTTTATAGTGAGAAGACCGGTGCACAGGGGCAATCCCACTCTCTCGGCCAGGGAAGTCTTGATCCAGTGGCACGAAGAACCGTTACGACGGGAGACTACCAGGCCAAACGAGTTATCACTCTCAATTTTCGGACTAATATCCTAATCTCCTACTAGCTATGGATTAGATAGTACGACTCCTGTCCTTCGACAAGGATGGCTTTGGCATTAGATATCCCTTGAAGATTGGTATGTCATTAAACCAAAGTCAGGTATCGCATGCAGTAGGGCTGACACTCCCCAATTCAAACTCACCGAGGGTTTGAGACCCGTCGGTTACCCTCACCTGGTTTAGCAAGCTCACCAAAGCTAGTACCCAGGGTGAGGCCGCCGTTGCATGCGACAGCTATGGGGAGCCACAGGTGAGAGCTGAGTGACAGGGAAGGTCAAATAGCAGACAAGCTGTCCTAAAAGGACATGGCGAACCCCCTTAAGTTGCGGTACAATGTGTTATTAATACATGATGTGAATGTTGCAGTACCATGTTTTATTGATATGTGATGTAAAAGTTGCTGTATAATGTGCTATGAATATGTAATGAGTAGGTTGCAGTATAATGAGTTCTTAATATGTAATGTGAAGGTTGCAGTATGTGTTATTAATATGTAATGTGTAGGTTGCGGTACAATGTTTTATTGATATGTAATGTGAAAGTAGCAGAATAATTAGTTCTTAATATGTAATGTGAATGTGATATTAATATGTAATGCGTAGGTCTCGGTACAATGTGTTATTAATATGTAATGTGCAGGTTGAGGTACAATGTCTTATTGATATGTAATGTGTAGGTTACAGCATAATGTGTCATTGATATCCAATGTATGTTGCGGTAAAATGTGCTATTAAAATGTAATGTGCAGGTTGCAGTAAAATGTGTTATTAATATCTAATGTCTAAGTTGCAGTATAATGTGTTATTAATACGTAATGTGTAGGTTGCAAAATAATTGTCCTTGCGTAATTGATTTTGTCACTTGTATCGATGAGTTAGCATCTCTGTCCAACTTGTAGTCTAAGTTTAACGTGGTCAGCGGCTCCTATAGTTGCTTGGAACTTGAATGCGTCTCGCTCGTACGGCGTTATAACAAAAAGAGAAGGAAATTTCCTCTCGTAATCTAAATTTATGCGGTAAAACTGAGCCTAATGATACATGTCTTGTGTTTCCCGATTGGTCGCTGACAATGGCCATAACCAATCACACACGCTTTCTTATCAAGCGAGGATAAAGGGACGTAACTGTTGAAGGTTTTATATCATTTCTTTTGCTGCCCTAAAAGAAGGTTTACCGCTATGGATAGGTGATCTTCCTTATCATTCTGACAAAAATTATGTGTAACCTAAATGCTCAGCTTGCTTACTTTTGTGGATTATGATGTGTTGAGATTAAGTGCTAATCTTCGAGTACTTTTGAGTAGATTGTATTCCACCAAGTGTTTTTAAGCATCTTAATATTCCACCAAGTGTTTTTAAGCATCTTAATAAGTGTCTGACGAGTGTCCTGGTTTGAGTTCATTTCTCATAGAAGTGTTACCAGAACGAAACTTTGAAAACCAGTTTCGGACTTGGTGGTAAATAAAGACACCTTAGTCATGAACACTAGAAATTTTCTAAGCTGTTTCTGTAGCGTTTTTATTCTTAAACTCTCACAACATTACATGTCGAATATGCACAACTAGTTGCTTCATTTTACGGGAGAGTGATCATAGATTCAATTATGATGTTAATTCTTTCACAACTGAAATAAGAATAACTGATGAAAAGGCATTTTAATCGGGTAATTTCCGGCTGCGTTTAAAACATAGGAAGTTTAAATTTCGTAGTAATAACTTACTTTAAAAAAAGGGAAATTATTTATGTACACCGACTGCATCTCTGCAGAGGGGTAAGACCACCCCCATTGCAACAGGTGTCCTGAATATGACATTAAATCAACTGATGGCGAGGCTCCAGCCTTGGAAATTTGGGTAATGTGGAGTACCTTTTCGTTGCCATTGCTCCCAGGTTAACCCTGACCCAGAGTGGTAACACCTGAAAGGGTCTTGTCTATGAGTCAAATAGAACAAATTTTGCAAACAAATGACATGTTATATTGCGACTGTTATATAGCAATACTTGAAACCATTTAACTGTATGCAAAAAAAAGAGCCCAGGCTCGTTTAAGAATATTACCTACAAAATGTGTCTATAAATCATACCTAAAAAAGGATTTAGCATAAAATAAACTATAACGGTTGATATGCCATTAAACTCACCCCAACCATTGCCCAGTCGGCTGGGGCTGTAGAATATATCGACTGCACCTCTGCAGATGGGTAAGACCCCCCCCAACGAGTGTCCTGGATATGACACTAAACAATCTGATGGTGAGGTTACAGCAATACTGGAGCTTTGGGGAATGCGGAGTACCCCTTCATTGTCATCGCTCCCAGGTCCACTCTGGCTCGGAGTGGTAGCACCTGATATGGGTCCTATCTATGGGTTAAATTGAACTAAACGGTGGCTGGCGTTTACTATTTTTATACATTTAAACAGCGTATTTATGCTGAACTGAATTGTTTAAAATAGAACTGTTTTGACATTAAAACTGCGTACTTACTCTAAACTGAATTGCTCGAAATAGAACTGTTTTAAGCTTCTGGCTGGTCTTCAGGGTTATATCCCGTGTCGGCACAGAGCTACTGTATGTAGGTTCGAGCTGGACGTCCTGCCTTTGCTCGGCCGTGTGAAGGGGTCTGCAGCAGTACATCACTTATGAGCTCGTCCATACTTCTCCTGCATGTCCTGCATGTCTGGTTCGTCTGATTTTGATATTTTTCGTGATGGGAGGTCGGTTGGCATACATCTGCTGCTTTGTGGGGTGCTGCCTCCAGGACTTATATAGTTGCCGTCAAGCTTTTTCTCCATACGTTTAGTTAGCGTCCATTCATATAACAGTATCGACACAACTACTGCTTGCAAGAAACTGCGCTTCATTTTATTGGTCAGGCCTGACTTCCATATGACCGATAGCCTATTGAGAGCTGCCTATGCCTTTCCTTGTCATGTGTTGATGTCTGTCTCGGTTGATGAGACACTGCTTCCTAGGTAGGTGAACTTGTCAACTTGTTTCAGAGAGCTACTGTTTAGTGTGGAGATGTCACCTGTTTGATTAAAGCACATATATGCTGTCTTGTGTGCATTAACATGGAGGCTGATGGCTGTAGTAGCTTGTTCCAGACTATGTAGTTGGGTTTCGGCTAGGGTGGGTGCATTTACCAGAAGTGCTATGTCATCGGTGTAGTCAGCGTCGGTAATTGTTTTTGCAGGATACCTTCTGCTTCTTTCTTTTGTTAGCTTGAAACTGTTTTCTTTGATTTTATCGATAGATGTTCTTAGCACGTAGTCTTGACAGATGATAAAGAGGTATGGGGCAAATGTGTCTCCTTGCAGTTCACTTGCTACAATGTCGAAGTAGTCTGTGTCTCCATCCGGAGAACAAACTTTTACTTTGGTCCATTGGTTATAAGTGAATGTAATAGCACGACTGGAGTTTGAACTCAGTTACTTTGAGGCAATAGTCCAGCACTTCCGCCATTATCACCCATATACATACTCATAAACTTATATATATATATATATATATATATATATATATATATATATATAATGCTATAAGTTCAAGTAAAGCTTCTGTTAAACAACCAGTTTTTCAGAACACAGCACATGATTATGTATATCAACTTATAAATGACATACATTCAAATATATAAGTATGTATGTATATATAGATATTGTTGGCAACCTAAGTCGAGGGTAACCCGAAGGCATCTTTTTCAATAGCTACTACACTGAGGTGTAGGGGAGGGCGCTACTCCTTTCCCTGGATTGCTCCACTTTACCCTTGATCCTTACCTTCTGAGTGTTAAGCAAGGTGGCATCAAGTACCATTTTTTGAGTCTTTGGTATGATGACCTGGGATTGAACCCAAGTCTCCCAGACCGTTGGCGAACACTGTACTCATTAGGCCAATGGACCGGTCCATATAGATATAAGTGTGTATATATATATGGATATAAGGATGTATGTATTGAACCAACACCTCTACTCCTCCCTGTTGGCTGGTAATGTAGAATACTGCTTCTCTGCAGAGAGGTAAGACACCCCCACCAACAAGTGTCCTGATAATGACACTATACAATCTGATGATGAAGTTCCAGTAAAGCAGGAATTTCATTTCTTTTCATTTCTCATCTGTTCTAAAAAAATTATATCACTTTCTGCTTTTATTAACTTTCAACCTTTTCTATCTCCTAGAAATTCAACACATTTTAAACATGATAGTTTTTCAAAAAAGAAAAAGAAGAACATTAATTCAACATTTATGAACTCTTTCTTTGTATATATTTTTTCTCTTTTTCTGTAATTAAATAAAACGTCCAACGCCATTCAAATAATATTTTTTCAAACAATATTTTTTACTATCTTCAAGTTCTGATGAAGGTTTATGAAAACTGAAAAGTTTTAACAGTGACTTTCCATTATAATAAAACACTTTTGTATTAATTTGTTTCTCTCTTTTCTTGATATATATATATATATATATATATATATATATATATATATATATATATATATATATATATATATATATATGAATGAATGCTGTGCTTTTAGCTCCAGATTGAGTTGTAATTTGTTTTTTTTAATTTGTAAGATATAGTTCCTTACTTCATTTTATATTGATTGATAGATTTTGATTTGTGGATATTTGGGAAGTAGATATTTTTAAATTGTCCTTTTTATATAAATATGGTCATACTCTCACCCTTATCATTCTGCTATTTGATGATTGCAGTGTTTACATTACATGGGACTTTTCATTACACCATTTGTTTTGATTTGTAGACTTTTTTTTAACATTTTAGACTTATATATATATATATATATATGTATATATATATATATAAGAAGAGAAAAATGTGGAAAAATAATATGAAATATGACATACATACATACATACATACATACATACATATTAGTATATACATATATATATTGTATATTCAACTAACAAACCTACATGAGTGAGTTCGAGTCTCATTGGGTGCTGCATTCATATGGTCTTGTACCATATATGTTCTCTGATGAAATCAACAAGCTGGAAACAAAACAAAAGGAATAATTTTAAAAATTACAAATCTCTTAGTAGACCTATTCATTTTGAAATATCTACTTTTTTCTCTCTTTAGACCAAGAACAAGAAAAAGAAAAAAATTACACACACACACACACATATATATATATATATTTATATATATATAGTTTTTTTTTTATTAATTTTTTTATTTATTTATTTATTTATTTATATATATTTGTTTATTTGTATTTTGATGCATGTGTCCGTGAGTGTGATTTGTATAGTCTTTGTGCCAGAATCATTATAAAAACAATTCAGACAGTGTATACGTATATAAAACTTAAAAGACTATTAAAATCTACTTAAAAGAGCCAGAAGTTCAACAAAGGTTCCACTTTATCATTTACAAATGATAAGCAACCTCCCTTATTCTGTGATAAGACAAAGAACAAAGAAAATGAAAGTCCTTTGATGCCTAAAGAAAGCAGTACTTTTTATGTTTACACTTATATACAGAATTTCCAAGATACTCATGAACACTTCTAATCAAATGTATATAGCCTGGGTTTGATATAGGGGAATAGCTGGCAAAATGCTTTTGCATACTATTCCTTAGCATTGCAGGTTCAGTTCTTACAGGATGCTCTAATTTTGCAGCCATGTCCCAGCATCCACTAATATTTGTAAACACCTGGGAGCTAGCAATCAAGTGATGATTGATAAATGTTACATACATATTATTACCAATGTGGGAAAGGCCTAAATCCAACTTCCCACTGCCAACTATGTTTAAATAATAGAGTATATTGGATTCTTCAGTCTTAGAATGACAATTGTTCTAGACTGAATAATTCATGAAATAATGAGAGTAATACTTCATCTCAAAATATATAAGAAAGCCAGAAAATTCAACACTTGAAACATACCAATGAAAACAAATAAAAAAAAAGAAAAGAAAAACATATATATATATATATATATATATATAAAAGAAATATTCACAAAGCCCAACATATTAAAGAAAAGATAAGATCATTAAGATGGAAGGTTCTTCTACATTCTCACCAGATTATAACCTATACATTTTCATTCGTTTTGATCACTAGAACATTTCATAAGAGCTAGAACATTCAGAAACAAAAAACTTGAAAACAGTTCGTCAAATTTTTTTTCTAAGAAAGCCTGAAATTTCTTAAAAGACAAAAGTGAAAATTTACCTTCCCATTGAGCTGCAGTTATTGGAAATGATAATGTTTTTTGAATGATAATATTCAACTGAATTTGATTTACAATTATTTTTGTATCCCCTCTGGTACAATCTAATAACTATCTGAACATCATGATATATTTATATATACTTATATATAAAAGTCAGATTGTGCTTTATATAGCATTAGATTACTTATTATTGTTATTATGGTTATGATCTAGTACTTCTTGCCAATACACCTGCCCAAGCTAAATCTCTGCTGCGTAGTCTGTAACAAGCATCAAGAGGCATTGTTCTCTATGAAAATACAGATGAAATAGAGTTCATATGTTTTAATCAAGATAGTGGCATCTCCTCATTAAATGGTAATCCTTTGAAATCAGTAAATCAGTTCACATACCTCAGAAGCAATATCTCATCTACTGAAAGTGATGTCAATATATGCATAGGGAAGACATGGACTGCTATCGACAGGTTAATAAGCATATGGAAATCTAAACTCTCTGAAAAAATAAAACAAGAATACTTCTAAACTGTAGTCATATAATGTTGGACTTTTATGAAACTCCTCGAGAAAAAGCTAAATGAGAACTACACAGTGATGCTACAAGCTATTTAATTGATTCCTGGATGCTGCACTCCAAAATAGCAGTTGTATGGCCATTTACCTCCCATCTCACAAACCATCTGAGTATGACAAGCTAGACATGCTGGACACTGCTGATAAAGTAAGGACAAACTCATAAGCAAATTTCTCTTATGGACTTCTACACTTGGACACACCAGTGTTGGCTTACCAGCAAAAACTTGCATTCATCAGCTCTGTGCTGACACTAACTGCCATCTAGAGAACTTGCCAAGAGTGATAACTGATTGAGATGGATTGAAAGAGAGTCATAGGAATCCATGGGGGTGAGCACATCTTGATTATTATTATTGTTATTTATAAGTTTTTCACACCTGCTGGTTTTTGCTCAAGTCTGCATGACAGTAAGCCTCAAGGGCTCTCCAGGATTCTTCTAAGTATTCTAGCTTATCTTATATGTGCTGTGGCTTCAATTCTTCTAATCTCAAGTTCTCTCTGTTTCTTTTCCAGCTTCTTTGAGACTGTTCCAAGGACTACAACTAACTCTGGTATCACTGTCACCTTCATGTTTCCTAATTTCTTCAGCCATAACTAGCCATGGTAAATGCACAGCCAATTAACCCGATGTGTCTTACAGTTATATCCGTACTCTTACAGAGGACGTGGTCACCTCCATTGCTATGTATTCCCAAGAGGACTGGAGATATGCATCTGCATAATGATAACCTCATGCCCATGAGGTTATGATTACACACGTGTCTTAAAAATGGTCTTAAATGTGATGTGTTCTGAGTAATCTTGATTCTCCTTCTAATCTCCAGTTTCCCCAGTCTCTTTTGAAGGCCTTTGGGAATCATTCCAAGGTCACCGACTACAATTGGTATCACCGTCACTTTCATCATGTTCTACAACTTTTTCAGTTTTCTGGCAAGATCATTATTATCATTATCACTGGAGTTGCCTGTGGTGTAATGGTTATCGTCATAGGAAATGGACACGGCGACACGAGTTCAAACCTTGGACGAGACTGATTGCATTTCACATAGCACTAGTACCCTTGAGAAAGGTATGAATCCAATTATTCTCCCTCCAGCTATGGGTAAATAGTAGGGCAGACTAGGTTCTTCAGCTTTGGTGAGGCAACTAATCTAGGAAAAGGAAAACTCTGAATTCAAACCTGTTAAACTCCACTTAAAAATTGACCTTGTGTCATATCCTGCCCGAGTGGAGGGGTTGGAAAATATGATTATTATTGTTATTGTTTTACTCTAGAGTCTTTCACACCAGTCCTAACTTGTATTTTTTTATAGGAGTTCTCCTCAGATCTCCAGGACTCTTCAGAGTATTCTTGCTAATTGTTGCATGGATGTGATCTTGATGGTCTCAAATTCTTCCTCGGATTTTCAGTTCACCTAGTTTCTTTTTTTGCTTCTTGAGGTACATTGCAAGGGTTCCATGATTGGTACCACGATCACCTTCATATTCCACAAGTTCACGTTCCTCAACTTCATGTTCCATGATGTTTTTTTAGCTCTCTGTTGAGGGCTGCATATTTGTTGAGTTTTTTGCTATTCTTTATTTTCACTTTGTGGTTTACTGCAACAAGAAATTCAATAAGATGAAAAGTTATTTCATTCTACAGGAACATCAAAATAAATTAAATAAAAAAAAAGAAAGACATCCCATCACCTGGTTTCATTGTGGAGGCACTATTCGTGTAGTGTATCCTGGCCAGGAAAAGCTTACCAGAACCCATCCCTCTTCTCCAGGTCTGGTTTTAATTCAGAATTTTCCTTCTCGTAGACTTGTTGCCATACCAAGGTTAAAGAGATCAGCCTACCCTACTATTTAGCCTTAGATGCAGATGGAATAGTTGGATTCATACCTTTCCTAGATTTATTATTATTATTATTTACCCATTAGAGTTTTTCACATCAGTATTAGCTGATGGGTTTTTCACTGGAGTCTGAGTGACAGCAAGTCTCCTCAAGTCTCCAGGACTCTTCTCAGTATTCTGGCCATTCTCAATAATGTAGTAGTTTGGATGGTCTCCATTCGTCCACCAACTTCCAAGTCCTCCACTCCCTTTAGTAATTACAATGGTTTACAAAAATAAATTTTTGGTCTGAGGCAAGAATGGGGATAGGTGTTTTTTGTTAATTTGGGTGTGCTGAATTCAAATTTATAAATAGTTTTGCTCTATCACCTCTAGTTTTCTGGCTTTTAAATTGTCTCATTTTAGTATAAATAGAGAATATATGTGCATATTTCAAGAGTTGCAGCAGCTTATAACAGATAAAACAGGATAGATAAAGAACACTGATTGAATCAATATACTTGGATGACCCAATTACACAATTCATAGTACCACAGACAGTCAAAAGTGTGTTTTCTTAGAAGATCTGGTGTATTTTGCCTCGGGATGTCATGCAAAAACATCCAGCAGAAGTCTCCCATCATGCCGGGGTTCCATTTGCCTTGATAGTTGCTCTCCATCTTCGTAATGTCTTGGTGGAATCTTTCTCCATGCTCATCACTCACTGCTCCAAGGTTTGGCGGGAAGAAGTTGATGTAGGAATGGAGAAAATGAATCTTGAGTGACATTCGGCACCCCATATCCTTGTAAGACTTTAGCAACTTCTCAATACAGGCTTGGTAATCTGGTACGCGGGTGTTACCAAGGAAGCCACTACAGACTGACTTGAATGCTTCCCATGATCTCAATTCCTTTAAGTTAAGAAGCTCCACAAAATCAGTATCCTTCAGCACTTCTCGGATCTGAGGTCCGACAAAGATGCCCTCTTTGAGCTTAACAGCACTAAGACTTGGGAACACAGTAGACAAGTGTTGGAAGGCAGCACCATTTTTGTGCAATGCCTTCACAAAATTCTTCATCAAACCAAGCTTGATGTGAAGAGGAGGAAGAAGCACCTTATTCATGTCCACCAGAAGATTCTCTTTGAGGCTGTGTTCACCAGGAAGAAAAGTCCTTCTAGACCCCCAGTCTTTCTGCTTGTAATGCTGGGATACAGCTCGACTATCCCAGAGACAGAGAAAACAAAAGTACTTTGTGAAGCCCGCTTGCATACTCATAAGAAGATCAATGACCTTATTTGTTCCGATTCCTGAAACTGGTGATCCTTACATCTTCCTGGACTAGGTTCCACTGTTTAAGCCAAGAAGCCAAGAGCTCTGACTGCTGTTTTGACAGATACAAGTCACGAGCAAGATCATTCAGGTCTTCTTGCATGATCCAGTGTGGCTCATTGCCACTTGTTCCTGAATATGTAGACTCAATATCTTCCAAAGATATTGACTCGGCAGAATCCTCCCTTGAAGACATTTCTTCATCTGATGAGGAAAGAAGATCCTTATTTACTGGAGGTGTGGGTACAGGAAGATCATCTGAATGGGGAACGGGATTCATAGCAGATAAAACTAAAAAATAAGCCATAAGTCTCACAATATTAGAATTAACCCTGAATTCATATATGCCTTTATGTACCATATATGCATAAAATGCACACTATGGATATCTAAAAAAACTAGAGGTGATGAGTAAAAACAGATTTCAAATCTGAATTCAGCACCCTCAAATTAGGTAAAAACGGGTATTTTTGTGCTTGCCTCAATTTCTTTGTATTATTTACTTCTTTAGAGTTTTTCACATCAGTGTCAGCTGATGGTTTTTAACTGGAGTGTGAGTGACAGCAAGTCTCCTCAAGTCTCCAGGACTCGTCTCAGGATTCTGGCCGTTCTCAGCAATGCTGTCATTTGGATAATCTCTACCCGTCCGCCAACTTCCAAGTCCTCCAGGCCTTTTAATAATCCTTTAGTTATTGTGCCTAACGCACCAATCCCAATTGGCACAATCGTTACTTTATCATTATTATCATTATTATTATTATTATTGTTTACTTAGTGCATTGATTCCCAAACCCTATAACATCAATATCCCCAAGACGGAAACATTGCTATACAAGGGATTTTTAATCAAAGTTTTAAAGTATTCCCAACAGTAGCAAAAAACTCACAAGTTATGTTTCAAGCTTATAACTAATTCTGTGTGCATGCATATGTGTCAGTGTGTGCATGTAATAATGCATGAAAGCATGTTGGTGAGAGAGAGAGAGAGAGAGAGAGAGAGAAAGTGATTACAGGTGCAAATAAATTTACTTGCATTTTCCAGTTTGTATTTACTAGCAAGCAGGTGCACATATAACTCTACTGTATCAAGCTGTCAATCCCTTTGAACTACTTGTTTCATTTTACCTTCTTTTTTTTTTTTTTTCCTTTCCTAGAAAACTTATTTGCCATTCCATCACTGAACTGCCAAGTATATACATTTGGGTACTTCTAACAAATGCAAGGCAACTCATATTCATGTAAGAATAAAAAAAAGGAAGTAAAAATAAATGTCACAGAGAAACCAATTTTGATGCCGGTCTGTCTGTTCTTATACATTACTCTCAGAGTGAATTTATTTTCCGCCCTGTTTTTTTTTTGTTTTTTTTCTTCGATTTTTTTTCCTACCTGCCATTTCATCTCACCTGAAGACTTCATCTTCTACTGCCTGCCACTCAGTATCATCTCTGATTTTTAGACTTCTGACAATCCAAGATCTGGTGCTTCAACAATATCTTGAAGGCCAAACAACCTCATCGCAGCTCCCAGTTTGTAAGAATCTTTCCCATGAGGAATCACAAAACATTGTTAATTGAAAGCTGCCAAGGTATTTGCTGTGGCATCAAAGATGACAAGAAATGAGAAAGGTTGAAGGAAATGTCTAAACAGGTAATTAAAAGTCAGCTGAAATCAGAATCTGAAAGTGAACAATTTCAGGTAAAACTTTTTTTTCTCAGGGATATCTTGGCATTTATTTTAATTGAGGTACACATTCAGGGTTAGAAAAATAATATTTTCTTATAACCTTTTTGGTGAAAATCGGGAAAACATTTGTTTTGACCAGATTGTAAAACCTCCCACTTCTTGCCAGGTAGAAACTTGGATGAATATAAAAAAAAAAAATTTTTAATCTCTATCTATCTAGGCCAAGGAACGGATTGATTTATTGATTTTAATGGCATGTCAACCTCGCAAGGGTTATTTCATTCCCAGATGTTAGGAAATCACATTTATTATACATTCATCAGAGTAAGGATGATAAATCAAAATGGGAATTCTTTGAAGATATAGCCATGTCAGTACTAGTGTATAGTTGCACCACCTAGACTTTTATGAAATACTTGGAGAAAAAGCTTGATGGAAACTACACAAGGATGCTGCATGCTGTTTTGAATGAATCCAGGGAGCAGCACCCTACAAAACAGCACCTGTACCGCCATTTCCCTCTCATCACACAAACAATCTAAATAAGATGAGCAAGATATGATGAAAACAGCCGGAAAAGTAAGGACAACATTGTTCTTTGGATTCACCATTGTCCTTTGGAAACACAATTGTTGGCCAAACAGCAAAACTTCCATTAACAAGCTCTGTGTTGATTCCAGATGCCATCTAGAGGATCTATCAAGAGTAATGGTCAATAGGGATGGATAACAAAAGAGAAACAAGGGAATCCATGCTGTTGGCATGCATGATGATGATGACAATGATGATGTACATTCACATTTAGATTTTTGTGCAGTTATTTCTTAAGAGGTTTTTGCATGCAGTTTTCTTAAATATGAATAAGTTGACCGATAAATGGGAATAATGTCAATGATGTGGCCTTCCACACTTCCCAGATCTCCAGAACTGAAGCCAAACCATCAGATGCAATTTAGTCATACCCAAGACACCTCTTTTTGGGGGATCTTCTCCCTCTTCAGGGCAGCCAAGGAATTAAGCTGATTAATTATTGCTAATAATAAAATTAGAATCAACACCCCACAAAGCACCAACTATACGGCCACCTGCCTCCCATCAAGAAAAGTATCCAAGTTAGACGAACCAGACATGCAGGACACTGCTGGAGAAGCAGGGATGAGCTCATAAGTGATGTACACCTATGGACCCCCACATATGGCCGAGCAAAAGCAGGACAACCAGCTCAAACATATATATAGCAGCTATGTGAGGATACGGGATGTAGTGCTGAAGACCTACCGGAGGCGATGAAGGATAGGGAGAAGTGGCGAGAGAGGGTCAGGGATATCCATGATAGCTGCACGACATGATGATGATGATGTATGCTTTCAAATAAATAATAATAATAACCCTTAGTAAATGATTGAACAGTTCAATTTAACCTAACCCTTCCTGGTCAGAGTACACCTGAGTCTAATGGTAATGAAGAGGTAGTTCATATTTCCCAAACTCCAGGACTGGATCTTCACAATTAGATGCAAGTTAGTGTCATACACAAGACACTAATTAGTTTTGTTTTTCTCAATGTGATTTACCCTCAGATCCTGCCTTCTAGCACCTTTAATATAAAAAGTGATGGGTGTGTGTTTGCTACAAAAGTAATTTAAAGAATACAGTCTGGACAATAATATAGGTGCTAGAGTGTGACAGAGCCAGCTGATTTGATTTAGTTTAGTAACAGCTGAAGTGGAGTATTGCTGGGTTACTTTATTTTTGATATTTTTTTTAGTTGTTTAGGGTTATTTTTGGTTGTAGGGTTACTTTATTTTTTGATATTTTTCTAAAATCACATCTCATGTGTTATAAGCATATTTTGGAATTTGTGTCTCTTAAACAGTTTAAATACAAGTTGTGAAAAAAAATGGTTGCATACTTTTTGCAAACTATATATATATATATATATATATATGCAAGAAAGTCAGAGTTACCAACTTTTGTTGAATCTACATCTGTGCTATCCTCGCTTAAATATGTATGCTCGATCCCTGATATTGAGCACTCTTCATTTATAAATATAGCAAAGTATAATATGTATATATATATATATATATATAGTATTGGCCATAAGTTAAAGAACCGAACAACACTAAATACTTAAATGATTTTTACTTGAAAAAATTTCCATGTAGGTTTATGAAATTTTCACAAAATATACTTGGAACATATATGCATTTATTACTCATAAAGTTTTCTAAATTTTCTTTTACAGTAAATTAATAGTCAACAGAAAAACAAAACTATACATTTTGCCTCAGTCAAAAGTTGAGGAACGCATCATAAATCCTTGTTAGATCAATATATAAACTAAAGAAAAATTCAATATTTAGTGAATTTTCCTTTGCATTTGATTACCTCATTGCATCTTCAAACACATGAGCCAATTAACTTCTTACAAAAGGTGGTAGGGATACTTTATCATTCTTCTTTCAGAAAACCCCATAAATCATCAATATTTTGAGGATTTCTGTTCTGAACTTTCTCGCCTGTGATTTTCCATTCTCTAAAGGATTCATATCTGGGTTTTGTGGTTGCCACTTCATAACAGCCATTCCTTCCTCTTTAAGAAAACTTAACAGGGTTTTAGGTTTGTGGCAAGGTGCACTCTCTTGCATAAATATTCGAGTTTCAACTCTCCGAGGAAAAGCAATCTGAAGCAATCTCTGAAGAAATCATCCCCCACACCATTATGTTTCCTATGGAATCTGAGTCACTAACTTTTCCTTATTTAACCAACGAGAAATAGTTTTTCTAGAGATTGACTTTTCTGTTTGCTCACAAAATGCATGAGAAATAGATGTTGCTGTATTGAAACGGTCTTTTAAAGACATTATAACACTCATCCAATCTTCCTGTTTAGTAATCATAGGAGGCCTGCCAGTTCTTAATTTTGGTTCTAGTATCTTGTCAGCTTTAAATCTACTGATTAAATGATAAATAATGCTTTTTAACCTTCGTACAATACGAGCAATTTCAGAATATCATTTGCCTTCTTCATGATTTGCTGAAAAGACCCTTTTTTCTTCCTGAGATAAATAATTACATGGTTTTACCCCCATCTTGCTTAAAATTAGTTTCAACAATGTATGACAGTTGACTATAAATCAAAATTAGTAATCAAGTTGTTTAAAAATTACCTAAATTACTATAATTCAACAGTGTTCCTTATCTTTTAAAAATGGCAAAATGTATATTTTTGTTTTGTTTTGTTTTTTTTGTTCACTATCAGTTTACGGGGAAAAAGAGTTAGAAACCTTCATATGTAATAAATACAAATATATTCCAAGTATATTTTGGGAAATTTTGTAAATGTACAGGCAAATTTTTTCAAATAAAAATCATTTAAATATTTGTTGTTGTTCCATTCCTTAACTTATGGCTGCTACTATATATATATATATACCAGTTTTTGTTTTTCCAATAGAAATTATTGCTCTGTTATGTCAGTGACATTAAGCTCTTTACCAGGAAAATTTAAATGTTCACTGTTGAAGGTTTTTTTTGTCCTGATGGAATTACTCCCAACTCCGGTTTAACTGGACCAAATAATACTATATATATATATATATACAGTGGCTGAAAAGCATACACTTAGCATAACTGCTAACATTTTAGCAAATGGAATCAGCATCCAGAGTTCTACTCCTAGTTATGAGGATCATTAAATAAGTTTCCAGGCTTTTTTCGTATGGGCACTTTTATTGATAGTACACATATGAAAGTCTACTCCCCTTCAAAGTAATCTTCTCTGGCTGCAATGCACTTGTTGTACCGTTCCAATAACTTCTGGAATGCCCCATGGAAGTCCTCTTGTGTGAGCGTGTCAATGACCTTCGTCACAGCCTCTTTTATCTTCTCAATTCTCTCATAACGACAGCCTCTGAGCTCACGGAATAACCGAAAGTCACAGGAAGCAAGGTCTGGACAATAGGGAGGCTGATGAACTGTCTTGATGCCCATCTTGGTCAAATAGTCTGTGACAACGATGGAGTTGTGGACTGGTGGATTGTCCTGATGGAAATGCCACTGACCCAATTTGAACAGTGCTGGCCTCTTTTGACGGAATCTATTCCTGAACTCCCTAAAAACCTCAACATAGTAACCCTAACCGTTTGGCCAATAAACTCTGGTGTATTGACTTCCTTACTCCTCCCACACCTCTCATCATCCCTCACAGACTCCCTGCCTTCCTTGAATCACTTATGCCACTCAAAAACTCATGCTCGATTCATGCAAGATGGTTGAAAAGCAGTCTGAAGCATTCCATACGTTTCTGTGGCATTTTTTCCAAGTTTAAAACACAATTTTATAGCATATCGTTCTTCTAAAGTGTCCTCACGTCCAGATTGCATTTTTGAAATTCACCAGCTGTGATAATCAGACTTTAGTAGGGTGTATTCCAATTGCCGCTGTAGCTGTTCATATAACCTGAAATCATAAAAACTGGTCAGTCATCTGTTAAGATGTATAGCAATAACATAGTGAATTTTCAAGAGTCTACAACAATTTTAAATGCCAGTACAAAAAAATTCTGGAAACTTATTGAATGCACCATACAAAACTGTTTGCATTTCTTTTCATGCTAATACCCTTGGGAAAGGCATGAATCAATCTTTTCCTCTCCAGTTATGGGTAAATAGTTGAGCAGATTGGGTTCTTTAGTCTTGGTAAGGCAATCAGCCTAAGAGAAAAACTACTCTGAATTCAAAATCAGCTGAACTCCTCTTAAAAACTGACCTTGTGTCACATTTTGCATATGGCAGAGAAGTTGGGTAAATAGATACACATGCTAAAAGAACTAGTTGTGCTGTGAAGAAAGTCTTCATCAGATCATGACACCTGAGGTCAGACATAATTACAGAGTTAAAACACCATTACCACTATGCCAGCTGATTCCATTAGTATCTCATGGAATCATTATTGGTATTCTGTCACAATATGGGAATGCCAGATCAAAATGCAGCCTGGTAGTGTAATCTTTTGTTGTATTCTCAACTTTCTAAACCAATATAAATGACCCCAGTAATGAAGCATTGATTCAATGACGTAACATTTCTATTAAATGATAACATCAAGAACGAGGAATGGAATGTTGGATTTTTTTTCAAGTGTGCCAATTTTTCCTATACAATGACACTCTAACATACATAATTCATACAACAACGTTTAATTGGTACTTTTCCACAATGTTTTAACTTGATCAGTTGCCAGTTCATAACACTTTTGTTAGAAACAATTATGAGAATGTTTACCAGTGGTATGAAGCAGTCAGAGAAAAATGAAGCAATTTTGATTCAGCACACTGTAAACAATCATCAGACACGTTGCAAAAACAACACAATTTTCTGAAGAAAAATTAACAAAAGCACTAAAACTTTCTACTCTATGGTATCAGATTGTCACATCTTCCTTAGAATGAAAGAGCAATTGTAAAAGAATTGACGAAAAAGAGATTTGCCATAGTTTTTGAGCAGGAACACACACACACACACACACACACACACACACACATACATATATATATATATATATATATATATATATATATATGTGTGTGTGTTTGTGTTTATATATATATATATATATATATCCTAAATTTATATATATATATATATATAAATCCTAAATTAACCAGTCTTTGGTTTTTTCTTTAAAGAAATATTGCTCTGTAAAAAATTACATTGAGCTCTCCACCAGGAAAATTTAAATGTTCAGCTCCTGAATGATTTTCTTGTCCTGAAGGAATTACTCCCAACTCTGGTTTAACTGGACCGAATAATGCTATATATATATATATATATATATATATATATATATTTACATATGTATATATGTGTGTGTATGTGTGTGTGTATATATATATATATATATATATATATATGTATATATGCGAGTGTATATGCATATACAAATATATATACTTGTGTATGTGCGTGTATATGTGTGTATAAATGTGTGTGTGTGTATATATATGTGTGTGTATATATGTGTGTCTGTATATATATATATATATATATATATATATACATGAGTGTATATATATATACATGTGTGCATATATTTATATATACATATACATGCGTGTGTGTGTGTGTGTGTGTGTGTGTATATATATATATATATGAACATAGTAAAAACAAAAACGCAAATGTGAGAAGTTTGCATAAAAAGTGCTTGATGATATGCTAAAATATGCATAAAACTGAAAAATATAATTATGAACACTGGAAGTCTATCACCAGAAGTTTCGTGTGGTGAGCACAATCATCAGGTAAGAATGTGTATGGACTGAGAACACTTCATGAAAATTCAAGTAACAAACTTCTAGTCATTATGCTTATCATATACGTATATATACATGTATGGTCCTTAGAAATTAGGGAAAATCATTAAATATCAACACAAGCATTTTTTTTAGATTTGTTAAAAGTTTTAAAAAGGGATTTTAATCATCAGTCAACACTTGATTTTATATTCAATAAATAAAGAAATTTTTGCTTTAGGTGTTGGCAATAGGGAACACTGTCTACAGTTGCACCTTTTTCAAGGAAATCAATGATCATGGGTCCTTTCAAGTCTCAAAAGACTGTCAGCTTGACCTTCTTTACTAACCACAGCACTTCAAACTTTTTCTTTACAGCAATGTGTTTCCACTTCATGGACTGTCTTTTCAACTTAGGCTTGTGGTGGCAAACCCATGTTTACCCCATTTGTAAAGATATTTATTGTAAAAAAAGCCTTCTCTGTACACATCATACATTCTTCTTTAAATTTCACATGGTTCACAAAAATTTCACAACAGATCTTTTGTTAAGCCAGGGGGTCTGATTTGCTGTCATTTTGAATAACCTCAAAACAAATATTTTTTGTAAGATTATACTATAAACCATTCCAAACAATTCAGTGTTTACATTTATGGATAAAATACTGAAAAAAATGTTTTGCTTTGTTCAAAAAATTCTCTTATTTATTGAATGACTCTCATATATATATATGTTTATATATATATATATATATATATATATATATATATATATATATACATATATATATATATATAGAGAGAGAGAGAGAAATAACTATCTCTGTTACTTAAAGTTTTATGCAGCAAAAGTAAAAATTGCTGCAATCATCCAACTGGACAACAGAATTTCACTGAAAGGATCAACCATTTATGTGGTCAACCAGAAGAAAACAGGAAGAAAAGATATTTGTGTGTGTGTGTGTGTGTGTGGATAGAATGATAGATTGATATGTTCTTTTATATTTTCAATTAGAATATATCTGATGAGGAAACTTGGTATACCTTATGTGCACACACACATACACACACACACGCACAGACACACACACATATA
>OY757915.1:24090420-24132920 GCA_963585895.1 Sepioteuthis lessoniana | reverse complement strand
CGTGGTAAGGAAACGATACACAGTGAAACAGAGTTGATTATTAACTCAAGTGGTACAATCCAACTAGTATTATAAGTCTTGCACACTTGGTGTTATGACTGAAGTTTGTTTTCTACTGACCGACATCCTTCAGAGCTATCTCTCTGCTTCTCTTTCTGCTTCTGCTTCTGTCTCTGCTTTTGTCTCTCTAGCTTAAGAAACATGGCATCTTTTATACTTCCAGAATACTGGAAGTCACATAGTCTGACCCACTATACAACAAAAAGTAACCCACTTGGAATTATGCAAGAGTGTAAAATTTTATCATGCTGACAAATTATATATGCACAAACCAGAACCTATCTAATAAAATTCTCAGGGATTTTGAGATACAAACAGATTACCCAATCCCAGCTAGAAAACGAGATGTAATTTCAACTAACGCACAAGAAAGATCTTGTCATCTAGTGGATTTTACCATTATGGTAAATCAATTGTGTGAAGATGAAATAAGGCAAAAAATTCAACAAATACCTAGATCTTGCCAGAGAGCTAAAAAAGTTGAGGAACATGAAGGCAATTATAATACCAATTGTTGTTGGTGACCTTGGAATGGTCCCCAAAGATCAGAAAAAGAACTAGTGGAACTGAAGATCAAAGGAAGAATCAAAAACATCGAGACCACAGCACTGTTGAGATCAGCTAGAATACTAAGAAGAGTCCTGAAGACCTGAAAAGACTTGCTGTCACTTCGTGAATTATTACCAGTTAAAACTGGTGTGTAAACCTTGCTAGGAGGAAAATGATAATAATAATATTTTATTAAATGCAGCTGGAAAATCGTTGCGGGAAGCTCAGGTCGGTTGTGGTTGGCAAATTGATGTCCTGGTTTTGACAGTACGCTGGGTTAACCAGGAGTGTGTCGATTTTGGTTGCTTGCCCGTACAGCAAGTCGTACGTAGTCTAGATGTTGCAATGTTAGGGTAGTCCGTAACAGTGAGTCGTACGTGGACTGGATGCTGCATTGCTGGAGTGTCATGGTTGGTAGATCGATGTCCTGGCTTTGACAGTACGTTGGGTTAACCGGGGGGGTCGATCTGGTTGCTAGCCCGTACAGCGAGTCGTACGTGGTCCAGATGTTGCAATGCTAGGGCAGTCCGTAACAGTGAGTCGTTACATGGACTGCATGCTACATTGCGGGAGCGTCAAGGTCAAAATCGGTGTTGGCAGCTTGGTCGTGTAGAGTCGAGTGAGTTGGTGACTAAAACTGAGCCGTGTCTTAGTGCTATGGACCAAGTGAATGGATGGGGAAACCGTGGCTAAGCTTTGGCAGGCCTTAACACTTATGAAGTCGAGCAAGCGAATTGGTGAAGCTAGGGCTTTGCCGTGCCCTTAGTTGTGCAGGCATATCATTTATGGTAGCTATGGCGTTGCCGTGCCAAAGCCGTGCAGACGAGTCGGGACGGTAGCTATGGCTGTGCCACGCCAATGCTGTGCGGACGTATCAGACGGTAGCTATAGCTTTAGCACGCCAAAGCTGTGCAGACGTATCAGACGGTAGCTAAGGCATGCGCGCCAAAGCAGCGCTAACGGTCAGACGGTAGCTAAGGCTGTGTCGCGCCAAAGCTGTGCGGACGTATCGAGACGATAGCTAAGGCTGTTTCGCGCCAAAGGTGTGCGGACGTATCGGACAGTAGCTAAGGCTTTGAGCGAACAGGCCAGGAAGCCGAGACTAAGATTGACATTATCGTAGCGCTGTGCAGATAGTGAAGTGGTTGCTAAAAGGCTAACCCGTGCCTTTAGCGCTGCACAGCCAAACGAGCAAGCAGAACCGATAGAACGGTTAAGACAGGCTGGTCTTTGTGTTTGCCTCCGGGCCTTCTACTTCGACTGGTCGTTAAGGACCGTCAGAGATACTCCAACCTGCAGAAGGGGACCTTTTATGGTCCTTAAAAGGACCTTTAGTGCATATCAATGTGATGAAATAAAAAGGGTGAAACTGCCACTAGAAGTGGCGGTGGGGTGAATGCAACCACGATAACGTAAGATTCGACCTCGTGGAGCCGAGTGGCCCCTGAGAGCGTCCAAAGCCTTTTTCATATGAAAGAAAGGCACCACTTCTGCCACGCCTCGTAAATAGAAAGTTCTTCTATAAAAAATGGACGTAGAAAATAAGTACTTCTTTAGTCTGGTATAGGCTAGCGAAGATAATTAATTCCATTTTTATAGAATTATTTCTGGCAGAAGTGTTTTGTAAATGTTGATGAATATTAATTTATCCCTTTTTTAGCTGTACGGTCGAAAAAGGGCTTTGTCATTTCTGGCCGTACTCCGATGCTATTTTTCTAGGGCGAACGAGTAATCCAATCTGTTTATGTTTGTAGGCAGGTCGCAGCAAGCTAATGCTATTAGCCTGTAGGGATTATGAAGATTTGATGTTAGTTATTTGGTTTTTAGAGTTTTGGGGTTTGATATCAGACTCATAATTTTCATCTCATCCCACCTTAATTCGTTGGCTTTTTCTGTGTCTGTAGAAAGTTGCAAAAGAATTACTGAAGGAAGGAAGAAAAGAGACCAAGATACCTTTTGAATTTTAACTATATTTATGGGTTTAATAACCAATCTGTAGATGGGGAAAATCTTCCTGAATCCAATGAAAAGAGTCATGTCTTCCAGACAAGGTGTTAAAATATTTCTAGTCGTCTCTAGTGATAGATAAGTCCAAATTCGGTGTGGTTATGTCCAGTGGTGTTTTTTATAGTACTTGTTTCCGCGTGTTGGCTCGCTAGCAGCAGACACTACCTCCATGCAAAGCCCCGGGACATGGCAAACAGATGTGCTGTCTTGCAAGCAGCAGAACGGAAGAAACATTCTTTTGGTCTGTGGAGTACCGCTGAAGTGAGGTCGAATTTCTCCTTTTTGCAAGAACGGTTCCTTTTCCGAGCATGCTTCGCCCCCACTTCTTGTTAGGCACTTCTGGTGATTTCTGAACTTCTTGATCTTATTCTATTTTATTTATTTTATATTTTTTTTTGTATTCACAATAAGCTAGTCAACGTCTATTCAGAAAGATACATCATAACAATTTTGTCGCCGATAGAAGCCTTAATGACGCTAGACGAACCCGAGCATGTAGAAACATGGATCAGTTGTTTCGCAGCATTGACAAGAGTTAAGAAGTTAAAAGACCTAAAAGCTAGCAAATGAGAGAATGAAATTTCTGGCAACAGTCGACTGTGAAAATGTGAAAAAAAATTAATAGTGCGTTGAGGGAGCCTTACCCATCTCACCATAATGGACTCTTCTCACCGTTATTAGTACTGAGAGATTTCACCGCCAGAGGGGCAGATCACTATCGGTGTTATCCGAGCAGTACGAGACTTCTTACATTTTCTATGTAACTCTATCTTTCTTGTGTAATATAATCTGTTATCTAATATCCGTGTTTGCGTTTTCATTAGTGACCCTTTCCGGGGCCACAACATACTGGCGACGAAGAACTCGAACGAAAAAAAGGACTTCCAACAAGCAAAAGGGGTTAATCGCACAACATACTAGCGAAGATACATCGCAACAACAAAGACATACCCAACTACAAGTTGTTAAAGAATCTACAACAAAGTTCCTGCATACAACGAACCGAACAAGATTTTTGTTAAACAACTACAAGGTATCAAATTGTACAAACGACGGACTGTGTCGGATAGCGGATATAAAAAAAAATCTGTAAGATTATCACGTAATCAAAAAGTGATTTTCATATTATTCTTTCTTCCCTCCCACTTCAGTGAGAAAAATTTAATACGGCGCTTAGTTTTGTGTCGTACAAAAAAAAAACACACACACACACACACAGTAATTATTGTTGATTTCTGGGGATATTTGCAACCCCCCACTCCAGAAAAAAAAAAGATTTTTTTTTAATAGAATTTTTTTTTTAAAGTCTAAAAAAAATGGAAGACCTTAAAGAAATGTTTGCACAAATGATGAAGTTCCAAATGGAGTCTCAACAAAAAAATGAGGAAAAACCCCTTCAACTTCAGAAAGAAAACGAAGAAAGAATCTTACAAAACGAGGAAAAACAACAACGGTTCTTCCTTGAATTGCAAAAACAACAAGTAATAATCAGCCTACAGATTGTACTACTATTTTCACTCAAAATGCAGTGTGGAACGCACTCAAAACATTTTTCCTACGCACCAAATGAGGATAAGACCTTTGAGGCATATTACAGAAGATATGAAGATATCTATATTACCGACTGTGCCGATTGGACTGATGCAAAAAAGTCCGGCTACTTCTACGAAAGCTAGGAACTGTAGAACACAACAAGTTCGTAGATTATATCTTGCCAAAAAAAAAACTTTAGATTATATCTTGCCAAAAAAAAAACTTGCGAACTTAGCTTTTTAGAAACAGTTAAATTACTGTCAGAATTATTTAGCACCAAAACATCTCTATTCCACAAAAGATGGAAATGTCTCAACATAACAAAAAAGGATAGTGATGATTATTTAAGGTTTGCCTCGGTCGTCAATAAAAACTGCGACGATTTTAAACTAGGCGAATTGTCAGCGGATAACTTCAAATGTCTGATATTCGCACAAGGCATAGTATCGGCAAAAGACGCGGAAATCAGACGCAGAGTTTTGTCGAAATTGGAGAACGAACCCGATCTCACACTTCAAAAACTGGCTGAAGACTGTCAGAGGATACTGAATGTCAGAAAAGACTAAAAAAATATCGAGGAGTCAGGTGTTGCTTACTTAAGGAAAGTCAAGCATAGATCCCAATCTTACTCTCTGGTAAAAGAGAGAAAAATATGATTACCCAAAATTTCAATACAGGCAGACTAGTGACAACAAAACAAAAAAACAAAAACAAAAAAAAAAAAAAAACACCCAGCGCTTGCTACCGCTGTGGAAAAGTATATTGGGCTAAGGACTGTCCCTAGTGTACAAAAAAAAATGTCAAAACTGCGATAAATTCGGACATAAGAGCTCACATTGTAGAAACAGAAAAATAAATAAAAACAGAGTCGTTCGTAAATACATAACAGTCAAAGTACTAAATAAGCCGGTAAGATTTCAGTTAGACTCTGGCTCTGATGTATCAATAATAAACTTACAAACTTGGAGAAAATTAAATAGGCTAATAATAAAGATGACAAGCAAGACGGCGCGAACGGTAAAAGGAGACAAAATAAAATTTGAAGGCGAAATAATTATCCCAGTATCACTAAATGGTATAACCAAAAAATTAAGTCTTCGTACTGAAGAACACAGAAAATCTTTTTGGGTCGGACTGGTTTCAGAAATTTAGTCTCTGGGATCAACCAATAAGTAGGTTTTGCCAAAAAGTAGAAAACATTACGACCGAAGCTGAAAAAATTATGATGGAACAAAAAGGTAATTTCCCCGAAGTATTTTCAGCTGGTCTTGGCAAATGTACTAAAATTAAGGCAAAATTTGAACTGAAGGAAAATTCACACCCCATTTTTAGAAAGAAGCGAAACCTACCTTTCGCCGCGACCGAAGAAATAAATACAAGGCTAGACCGATTAGTGAATATGGGCATATTATCGAAAGTGGAATTCAGCGAATGGGCTGCTCCAACAGTATATATAAGAAAAAAATTTAAGGAAATCCGTGTATGCGCAGATTTTTCTACAGGAATGAACTCTGCACTCAAGGATTACCACTATCCACTCCCCAGCCCAGAAGAGGTTTTTTAATAGATTAAATGGAGGGAAAGTCTTTTCAAAAATTGACTTAAGCGTGGCCTACCTCCAGATTCCAGTAGAAGAAAATAGCTCTAAACAACTCTGTATTAACAGACACAGAGGGCTGTACAAATTTGACTGACTAGTTTTTGGAATAAAAGTCACACCGGCTATCTTCCAACAGGTGATGGACACCATGCTGGGCGGCTTTGACTTCACTTTCGCTTATCTTGATGATATTGTAATTAGTAGTAAAACGAAGGATCTATACAGAGAACATCTAAACAAGGTTTTCGCATAAATACGGGAATTTGGGTTCAAGGTAAAGGAAGCAAAATGCGATTTCTGTATAAACAAAATCAAATATCTGGGACATATCATTGACAAAAACGGGAGACGTCCCGACCCTGGAAGGGCTACAGCTTTCAAGGATATGCCCGCCCCTGATAATGTTACGACTTTACAGAGCTTCCTTGGACTTGCAAACTACTACCAAAGTTTCATAAAAAAATTTGCAAGATCTCCGCGCCCCGCTAAACGAACTACTAAAAAAATATAAAAAGTGGAGATGGACGCCCGAACGTCAAACAGCATTTGACCAAATTAAAAATGCATTAACATCTGATCTTTTTCTCACGCACTATGACCCAAAACTGGAGATTATTGTCGCAAGCGATGCCAGCTCATATGGGGTTGGTTCGTGTATCCTACATAAAATGCCCGATGGGACAAAAAAGCCAATAACCCACGCATCTAAAACCCTTCTTCCAGCCGAAAAGCATTATTCACAGATTGAAAAGGAGGCCTTGGGAATGATATTTGCTGTAACAAGATTTCACTGATACTTGCATGGCGGATTCTTTACTCTACAAACGGACCATAAGCCTCTATTAACCATTTTCAGATCAAAAAAGGGTCTACCAATTTATACTGCAAATAGGCTACAAAGATGGGAACGATTTTACTGAACTACAATTTTAAAATCGAATACCTTCCGTCAAAACAGATTAGCCACGCAGATGGACTATCAAGGTTGGTACCGAAGTATAGTGAATCCTTCGAGGACACAATAATAGCAGCCTTACGAACAGACTATGAAAGTAAAAACATGCTAGCCAACACCATCAAAGAACTGCCTGTGACGCTACTCGAGATAAAAAGCGAAGCAATGAACGACGACTTTATTACCAATATTAAACGGAAAATCACAGCAAAAAACGAAAAAGTACCAGAAGTATTTTCACTATGTGACGACGTCCTCCTATACAGTGAAAGGGTCGTAATACCAAAGAAATTGCAAAACAGAATTTTAAGAGATTTCCACACGGGACACCCGGGAATAAATAGAATGAAGAGTCTCATGAGAAGCTATGTTTATTGGCCGAAGATGGATAACGACATTACGGATATGATCGAAAAATGTAAAGGCTGTGCCTTAGCGGCAAAAGGACCCCTACTACTTTCAAATCTTGGCCAAAAACAGAACAACCTTGGTCGAGGATAGATGTTTATTTTGCGGGTCCCCTGGAAGATTTCTACTACCTAATTGTAGTGGATAGTTACTCTAAATGGCCTGAGGATCTCAGATACCGAAGACCTACTACGGGGACAACTATTGGGTTCCTACATGAACTGTTTGCGCGGTTCGGTGTAGTAGATTGTGTGGTCAGCGACAACAAAAGCCAATTCACATCAGTCGAATTCAAGGAGTTCTGCGAAATCTTCCAAATTAAGCACATAACCACACCGCAATATCACCCAAGATCAAACGGCCAGGCTGAACGTTTTGTAGACACGTTAAAGCGAGCACTCAAAAAAGCATCAGGTACCCCGATGGACAAGGCACTACAGCAATTTCTGCAGTTATACAGAATCACACCCAATCCCAATACACCACTGGCAGTCTCACCAGCCGAGATGATGTTTGCCAGAAAGATAAGATCCGTCATCGATAAGCTACTCCCGAAACAAAATAAGCTACGAAAGACCACATTTGCGCCTAAAAAAAGGTTCAACACGGGAGAAAAAAATTTACTTTAAAAAATATCAAAATAACACGTCCTGTTGGGAAGGTGGCATAATTAAGAAAAAGAATTGGTGATATGGTGTACATTGTAGAAGAACCCAAATACACACATAAGAGACACCAGAACCAGTTACAGAAACGCCGTTTGAACGACTCCAACGACGTACCACAAACAGAAGAAGAGCCAATAGACACCATTTTCGACATGTTCGATTTAGATCCTCCCCAATCAACACCTGAAATACGTCGGTCAGGGAGAAAAAGGAAATTCACCGACCCGTTAATGATCGACCCAAAAAGAAAACAATATTAACAGCACTTTTACGAAGTAAAAGGCTTGAGGGGGGTGTTGTGTTGAGGGGGTGTTGTCCATCTCACCATAATGGACTCTTCTCGCCGTTATTAGTACTGAGAGATTTCGCTGCCAGAGAGGCAGATCAATATCGGTGTCATCCGAACAGTACGAGACTTCTTACCTTTTCTATGTAACTCTATCTTTCTTGCGTAATATAATCTGTTATCTATTATCCGTGTTGGCGTTTTCATTAGTGACCCTTTTAGGAGCCACAACACAATGGTTTACCGAAGAGAATTAGAAGAATTAAATAATGAAGAGATAGAATAATTATGAAAAATATACGACCAAAAATACTAATCGTCGATGAAAGAACCAAATTTATTGAGACAAGAATTAACCGAGTCTATAATACTTGCACAGATTAAAAAAAGCATCTAAATGTTGCGAATTTGAAAAACTGGAAACAAAAGACATGACAACGGAGGATGAGTTAATCTTTTTCAGATAAACAGAGGGCATGCAGGATACATCGCATAAACATAAAATACTAGAAAGATAAACATGAATTTTGAAGCTAGCATAGAATTTTTACAACAATTAGACTCGATTAAAGAATTCAACCAACAAAATGATAATTGAGAAACCGACAACACAACGAAGAGATCAAATCTGAATATTGTAGCAATGAACATGAGAGGAATTAGAGTAAATGCCTAATCCAGGAAAATATATCGCTCTGAGCTTTTGGACTATTGTCTTCATCTTTATATTTATAACGTTTCGGTTGATATGTCCTGCAGGCTTCTTAAGGTTTTTGTCGAACTCGGGAGCCGACACGGAACTTCGAACTACGTCCTTTATTTAATCCACGGGGGTCGCTTGTTCTGATTCCGTTAACAATAACCGGGTATAATGGCTAAGTATTCCTGTATTGTTACTCGCCTGTAGTCAAGATTAAACCTGCAACCTCCAGGTGATTGTCTCTTTAGAAGCTTAGGGAACCAACGCCTATAACCGTTACTCTATGTGTCCTGCTGGACAGTTCAGAGTGAATTTTGTGGACGTATAAGCTTAATGTTCTCACATCATTATCATTACTACAACTATGTATGATTTTTTTACCTGAGCTCATATTCCATTTTTTTATCTAACCTTTTTGATTATACAACACAATCCCACATATAGACGCTTTATCCATACTAGAATTTGGTTATGAAAAGGTAGAAAATCATGAAAATAAAGAAGACAAAATACTACACAGGATAGAAACGGATGTTTTGCACCGAAATCGATTCAGAATAGAAACAAAGCAAGACCCCGTATTAAGCTAAATACAGAAGAGAATAAAGAGAAATATATGGAGCAATTGCTCAGTAGCAAAGAGGCTCCTCAAAGAAACGAGACACAAATTACCCATAGAGGAGAGCATAATATGCTATGGAGGCATATCAGTACCTCCTCAAACCCTAAGAAAGGATATATCAATGAATGTACTTGAGAATATACACAGTGATATAAACGGCAACACAAAGTTGCTGGCCTGGTGGCCGGAATATTCCAAAAAAGTAGATTATATTAAAAGATGCCCTAAATGGGTTGAAATATGAAATAAATTAAACAAACCAAAGTTCACTAATAACCCAACGAAAAAGAACCACTGATTAGGATCCACATGGATTATTCACACGAATAAAATATAGACTTATTCTTCATATTAGTGGACTAATTTCCGGGATGACTGGGGGTAATGAAAGCAACGGACAGAAAAGCAACAACCGTTAAACAAGTACTGAGAACAGTATTCTCAAGAAACGGATTACCCAAAACGATAGTTCCAGACAATGCCCCAGAATTTTGCTACGTTATCTCCGTTAATGACTAAAACGTTTTGGGGGCATTCCATACCAGACGCCAACGCACCACCGGCAATCTAATGAGATCGCCGAAAGAATGGTGCAAACTGAAAATGGGGTTAAAGACATTTTCTCCATTTAATGAAAGTATAGAAGCCTACCTCCCCAAACTTCTCCAAAGTTACCAAACGATTTCACACGCAGGAAGAAAACAAAGTCCTTCTGCGTTAATAAGGAGACAACTCAGAGCCTCCATAATTATGTCACTTTCAACAAAAGAAGATGTTTCGTTTAGAAAAGAGAAAGAATCATATCTAGAAAAAGCCAAATTCCTATTACAAAAATGGCTTAACACAGCGATATCAAAGAAAAATGGGCAGCACATATCGGTCTACACGGATCAGTTTATATCCAAAATCTAACTCGAAGACGTAGAAATAGAAGAATTTGCAAAGGAAGAGAAAGAGATCTATGATTTCGACAGATAAACAAGGCTATGGAAGAAAGTGATAATGAGCCTTTAAAAGAGACTGACAAAGAAAATGAAATAAAAACTAGATCCTCGATAAGAAAAAAAAAACAAGAAAAACATGAAAAAAAACAATACAAGTTTCCGAAAATAACCAAGAACTCCAGAGCAACCAAGAACATACGATTTCCCAGGTTCAGGGAGGTATAGTATCGTATTTAAATCAAATGCACCCATAAAATCAGTAATCCAATACCAACCAGAGTCTAGCTAATCCTATAAACCAGTCAACATCTACTCTACTTATACACATCATAACACTTAGTAAATAGCAAATCATAATCTGAAGGTGTTAAATCTGGTAAATATGCTGCATGAGGAAGAATTTTCCATTCCAACTCTATTGTGAATACTTTCACTTGTGACATTGTATGAAGGCAAGAAAGGCCGTTTTAATGAATTTTATGGGATGTAAGGACAGTCTGGCAGACCTCTTGAGAGGCCATTTAAAAGTAAACCTCTTTTATGGACAGTCAAGATTTTCATTTGATGAAGCCCACCTTGGGTGGCGGCTCCAGTAGTCTGAGAAAATGAAAAATACAGGATTAAAAATAGTTTTATCTGGTTCTGGAAATTGATAATTCCCATAAAGCCCAAATTTATGTGACCTTTTAATGTGATTATGATTTGACAGCAATGTGTGGTATAGACATATGGATCTAATTATCTCAGGGGTGGCTTTGTAACCCTATATGGGTCAGAGACCAGTCAGAGAAATTTTATTAACTCGAAGAAAAAGAAACCGATTTGAAAGACTAGAGTAATACATTACAAATATCAAAAGGCGAAATGAAGTGTTGATAAAAATTGGATATTATGAGAAGAAAATTGACTAAAACGAATTGTTATTGAAAAAGGAAAAGCAAATATATTGTTATTGTTTAACCTCAAAGCAGTCTGAAGATGGGTGAATTGTTTTGAAAGATCGCTCTGTTCCAGGTGGTTTTAAGTAAAAAAGCAGAATCCACATCAAAGCCAGGACCTTTCCCTTATCAAAAGCGACTGTTCTAAAATTAAGATAACCTATTTCCTAAACTTCGAATATGATTTTATAAAAACAATCCCGAAATTATATGCGTCAGCAGAAAATTATTGAAATCCAAATTTGGAGAAAATTGATATTTTTTGGTTTCCTAGTCCCACTCCTCAGTTGAAGATATACATAAAATCACAGGGTTTTTCCCTCACAAAAGTAGACAGAGGCAGTCGAGCAAGAGGCAGCTACCAGATTTCATGCACCCAAGGCTCTGACCTAGAGTCAGACTTCCAAGAGTGGAGAAGCAGAGAAAGATATACATTTTGCTGGACGTGAAAATAGAAAATCGAAGGGAAGCCTGAGATAATGCGACACCATTTAAGATTGTCTTGTGCCAGACTCATGAAAGTGGAAAAGTAGCATGGAGCCTGAATAATACGACGCCTTGAAGTGAAATTGTGTCAGACCAGCAGAGATAAAGAAACGAGGAGAAATCAAGATAACATGATTCTTTAAAGACCAGCATGGAGTGGAAGAGAGATGCTCTTGTGCCAGACTCAAGAAGATAAAGAAACGAAGAGTAATCGAGGTAATATACCTCGAAGGGGCCCTTTACCTGACTGCTCTGGGTATAGAAAACACAAAGTGAATTAAGATAACGCTATAAGAAGAGAGAGTCCACATCTTTGACCTTGTACCTGACTACTCTGTGTATAGAAAGCGTAGAAAGCCGACCATAATACAACACTGTGGAAAAGCAAAGAAGATTGCCGTAATAAGCACTAGTGAAGTAGTATCAAGGATTGAGGAAAGCAAACATAACCGCCATTTAAGATTGCCTTGCGCCAGACTATAGACAGCGAAAGATAGAAAAGCGTAAAACTTATACAAGGAATTGACAGCCTGTTAATACGTGAACTGGTCACTGACTAAAACTTACCACCTCCGGGATGGATAAATATATGTATTTTTAAAAGACATTTTTTCATACTAGATATTGTTATTTTGCAAGCCGTGTTTTGTTCTCAGTTTCTTGGCGACGACCTTTATTTTTTTTACTTTCTTAATTGTGCGGTCTCATTTGTTTACTCGCTGACTGGTGACTCCAACAAGCCATTGATCTGTTGTCTGGATCTAAAAAAAAAAAAAAAAAAAACACAAAGTTGGCCGATAATAAATCGTTTATGTCACCAGAACATATATCCGACCAGAGGACCAATCAGCGGATTGGAAGCGGAACCCCCACCCCTGTTTGACAAGAGTGGCTGTAGCGTCGCAGCTTTATTTCATAAAATGAGTTAATCGAGAAAAAAGAAGAGATTCAGAGAAAAACTAATAAAATTCTTAAGACTTAACTATCAATTAGAAAAAAAGAAAATGGTCCCTTCTATACGGTCACTTGGAAATAATTGGTTAGCCGGATCAAATAACACCCAAAGAGGGCAGTAACAGGTTGTTTATAGGGGAGTAGAGGCGAGAGAAGGGGATAGCAGCTATGAGTGACAGTCAGAGATACCGAATTAAGCAGGTTGGTGTTTGAAGGATGGATTATCTCTCATTGCCTCTTAGGACTGGACAATTGCCCCAAAATAGAAATCTCTGTTGAGACAAAGGAATGATTAATATATCTTAATCAAAGCGACCCCCACCTGGTTCCGGGCGAATTATTATTTAAGTGGGGCAACTTTTAGACTTTTGATATTAGGAACTGCGTGGACATTCAACTGGATTTCTTGACAACTGTAGAAGTCAACATAATCTACGATTGACGGAAGAAATCCGATAGTGATGGCCATCATCGGATATTCAGTTAGCTCTTTAGCTCATCGTTCGACCGATGAGGTTATAATTGGTGCCGTTATAACCAGGATTTTGACCCTGATTGTACCGACGGAACCAAGACGAAACCACCCAAGGAACCTAAACAGCAAGGACGTCAGAACAGAACTTTGAAAAACAACAACAGGAGCCAGGAACTGTTCAATAGAAACTTAAAAACAAAAAAGAGACTCTTGTCAATTGACAATAATATAAAAAAAGGTTCTGGGAGAACTAACAAAGACCAGCGGAAATAAGAGCTCATTAAAGTAGGACACTTTTTGGTTTCCCCTTTTTTATTTATCTCTTACTGATTGTTTTAGAATATGAGTGCGAGTGGGTCCCAGGAAAGTTTGAATACAGTGGGGCGTAAGGCTGATGAAGGTAGAGTGAGAACGAGAGAATTCTATAAAATATTTGGAGGGATACAGGTTCGATCATTTGAGGGTGATTCTTCCAGGCTCCAAGACTAGATAGAATCAATTGAAAAAATGAATCAAATTTATGGGCTCTTAGAAAGGGAATCGGCGCTGTTAGCGTTTGAAGCAACAGCGGGGCTGGTTTCCAAAATTTTAAAAGGTGGATAGAGGATGGTCCTGGTTTAAGGTGGACTGGATTAAAAGAAAAGTCGATGGTCAAGTATGCGAGGGCATGTATAAAACGGGAAATTATTGAGGCTTAAGTAGGAGTCTGGAGAACCCATTTGGAGCAAGGCAAGAGAGCGACCAACCCTAAGGAGTCAGTCCGGAATTGTAAAGTGATTCAGGCTCAGCTTGCTGATCTGTTGATCGATGAGATTCTTCGTGGAAAGTATACCAGGTTGGAGCTGGCCCGAGATGCTAAACGATTCTGGGATTGATCAAGGATAAGAAAAAGCCAAGCTCAGGAAAGGGTTCAGGAAGATAGAAGAAAATCTGAGGAAATATAGGCCCTAGGTCCAAAAGAATGACTGAGAATCTACCAAGAAATATGCAAAAATTGGGAAGAAGAGACCGACCCGAGGAATAAAATATGGTTTGCATTGCGTGGATTCCATGATGCCCTACTGAGACGTAACAAGGCGGTGTGTTGGACATGTAAGGGTGAAAATTATAGGTCAATAGGATCGGACGAAAAGCTACCTATCAAGGAATAAGAAACCGGGTAGCCCCAATTAAAAAGAAAGAATTCAGGTGCTGGACCTGTGGACGACCAGGTCACTTGTCTGCCAGCTGTCTTCATAGGAAGTGCTAGTGTTGTTGTCAGTTGAGCACGTTAAAAAGTCCTGTGCCAGGCGAATGGGAAGAGAAAACAGGACAAGATATTGTAACCCTTGAAATAGGGAGAAGTTCAGGAAATGTGGTCGATTGAGCCACATAAGGAAGTACTACTTTGTAAGGATGAGTCCGAAAGTGGTGACTTTGAAGAGGGAACAGATGAGAAAAATCTGTAACCAGCCCCCATGTCTAGAAGGCCACAGATCTTGGGAAAAAGAAAGAGGAAAGAAGGAAATGCTCTTGACAGAGGGGAAATCCTCTTGACAGAGGGGAAAGGATTAACGTGCCATATTAGGATCGGTAAAAGCATTGATTGACACTGGAGCATCCCTGTCACTAATCGTTAAGGTCGCTTATGGTCACCTCAAGACCCAGAAGAGATTAAGAAAGCTAGTCTTAATAATTAGGCTGGCTAATGGCGAGGAGATGGCAGTCTCGGGTTTAACGTGGCTACCATTGAGGGTAGGAGGAGTGGAAGAGAACCAGAAACTATTCGCGGCACCTGTTTTATGCAGCAAACTAATTCTAGGAGAAAACAGGCTAAAACAGAATTGTGTGCAGTTGACATTTAACCATCAATGTTGTCAGTGGGTGGGGTGGAAGTTTACTTGAGAGTACAGTGAGAAGAGCAGAAGGGAACGGACGTAGAGAGTCGGCCAGAGAGACATGAGAGAACGATATCAGTCCCGAGGGTCTAGCAATCAGCTTCAGTTTTTAGTTTAGGGAATTTTTGCCAACTAAAGTGAGGACTCGAAAACCGTCATTTTTTTTTTCGAAGAGTTGCACACAACCCCCTTCCCCTCTCTTTAAGCAACATTTTTTCAATTTCTTCACTTTCGTCTTGTTCTTTCTTTGTGGAACTGTCTTAGACTCATGTATTTCGACTTGACCTGCTGAGGAAGACAACACAGCGAGAGGTCAGATGATCCTGTGGCTGAAGATACATAACCCTATTTGTATTTCACACATACAGCATAAAATGTCCTACCTTCCACTTTTTTTTTAAATAGACTTTATTTTCTATTTGTTCTCTGACAGAGCCCAAAATCTGTTGATCATAATTTTTACCCAGATGATGAAAATAGTTGACAAATAGATGGTTAAATTCATTTCGCACACTTTATTTGATTTTCCTTGTTCAGCGCAACACTGACAACGTGTTGGTTTTGGCTGGAGGAGAAATCTATAAATTACTCTCATTTCTTCCTTCCTAGATTTCACACTAAGTAGAAATTGACTCTTGCAAGCAGAAACATCTACTCACTCAATGAACAAGGGCTCAAACAGAATCAAAAGCCCCCAAGAGAAAACTCTCTATCTATATATCTATCTATCTCACACATATTTTGTACTATCATGGAAACAATCCATTAACCAATCATATCTTTCTTGGTTGGGAGGAGGAAGTCTCTGTGTCTTTAGATTTGTCTCATATACATTGGAATATTGAATAGATACATGGGGATCTTAAAACTGAAACTGAAATTTGAACATTCAAGTGAAATAAGAAATTTAATGTATAAAGATTTGAATAGCTATGCTCTTCTTTTTGGGTGAGGCTTAGAATTTTTTAAACGACCTTTGTGACTGGATGTAAATTATTTGTATCAGGAATAATTGAAAATATAAAACCGTCCGAAAGCGAATGATTATCATTATTAAATAGGTTTGGTTTTTAGTGACATATCAACTGTGTAAAAATTTGCATTTACCTAATTTATTTAATTCATCTCTATTAGATAAAAACGATTGAAACCATTTAACTGACTTAAAACTATAATTGTTTACAAAGGATTATTGTTATTAGTTACTTGAAACTATATGAGGGGGCGGCCCTATGGTGTTGTGGTTAACATACTAGACTACAACATCGTAGTAAGTGAGTTCGAATTCAAGTCGTGCTATTACATCCCCTTTAAGACTAATTCCCTTGGAAAAAGATATGAACTCCCTTATCCTCCCAGTTATGAGTTAGACTATATGTCTTTTGTTATTCTACAAAGATGGCTTTGCCATTAAATAACACAAGAAGGTTGATATGCCATTGATCAAAGAAACCAAACCAAACCAAACAAAACCATGTTATGGCTTGAAATACCTGAAACCACATGGTTGCATATAAATTATTAATATTAGACATGGATACTTATATATGAAAAGGGGGTCTCCTCGTGGTGTAGTGGTTAAAGCGATCGACTGTAGAATCATAGTAAGCAAGCTCGAACTCCAATCGCGCTATTGCGTTCAATTTCGGACAAATACCTTTGGGAAAGGTATGAACCCACTTATCCTCCCAGCTATGGGTTAAATAGTACCACCTTTGTTCCTCTAGAAGGATAGTTTTGGCATTAAATAACCAACGAAGGTTAACATGCCATTAAACAAAGAAACCAAATCAAACCTTATGTATGAAAACTGTACAGTCAGTATCATGGGACACAATATGAAAAAGATGTCAATTAGTTTCAAGAAGAGTGACAAAAGGTTTAGGCTTCTGGTTAGGTTTCTTATCCAGGAGCAAGAGCACAGCTGCCCACAGCTTTCCTTTGGATTACGACTTGATTACTTTATTCAGTTGTCTTAATTCTGATGCACAGTCAGTTAATAGTTTTTTTTCCAGGTAGTCCATTATTATTACACATTTAGAATCCTCAAATAGAGAAACTCTCACCTTGTCAACAAATGCTACCTGCTTGAACTTCTTCAGTGGGGAAGAACCAGAGTATTTCTGCTGGTTGCTTTGAATCTTTGCTTTAGATTCGAAGTGATGAACCTAAGTTTCAACTTGAGTTAGTATCTGTGGTGAGAACTCTTAGGGTTAACCTAGAAGTAAGTCAGAAATGTCTTGGGAATGTTAACCTTTTCAACTTGCTCATACCCCAAATCTCAGCTTCAACAGTGTGGACTGAAACACAACATATCTGTGGACTTAGGTATCTGCAAGACAGTAAGATATCTGTCATAAAAAACAATACAATGAATGATATCAACTTGTTTCTCAGTGGTTGAGATTTTTGGACAACCTAACTTAGAGTCATATTCTGTGCTGTCTCTGTCCTGTTTGAATTTTGCAGCTAACTTCTTTACAGTTGCATAGGAAGGCGAGTCCCCGGCATATATCTGTACTATCTCCTCGTGGATTTCTTGGTTGTTATAACTTTCTTTTGCCGATACTGTATGACTGCTAGGACCTCTAAAACAGAGGTACAAACTATCATTCAGAATCGGCATTTTTAGATTTGTCGTACAACTCTCAACTTTGAATTGGCATCACTTGCACTGAAATTAAGATAGAATTCTAAATTAGTTTTTCTAGCCTTATAAGAAGGAGTTGTGTGTTACCAGAATGAAAATGTTCAGCTCCGGCTCTTCTTTCTGAGTGAGGCTGAGAACTTTTAGAATGACCTTCATATGTGTGTTTTCATATATATATATATATGCGTGTGTATGCATATGTGCTTACATATATATATATGTGTGTGTGTGTGTGTGTGTGAGTGTGTGTGTAATAGGTATGTATGTCTTTAAATTTATATATCATCATCATCATCTTGTCGTGCCATCAGCACGGATATCCCTGACTCTTTCTCGCCACTTCTCCCTATCGTTCCTCGCTTCCGGAAGGTCCTCAGGGCTACACCTCGTATCCTCACAGAGTTGCTGTATATAGGTTCGAGCTAGTCGCCCTGCTTTTGCTCGGCCAAGTGAAGGGGTCCATTGGAGTACATCCCTTATGAGCTCGTCCCTACATCTCTAGCAGTGTCCAGCATGTCTGGTTCGTCTAATTTGGATAGTTTTTGTGATGGGTAGTTGTGGCTGTACAGCTGCTGCTTTGTGGAGTGTTGTCTCCAGGACCTGTTCAATATTGCTCGCAGCATTCTTGTGTATTTGCTGTCAAGCTTTTTCTCCAGCCGTTTAGTTGTAGTGCATCCATGTAGCAGTATCGACACGATCGCAGCTTGGAAGAAACTGCGTTTCATTTTATTGGTCAGGTCTGACTTCCATATGACCGATAGCCTATTAATAGCTGTCCATGCCTTTGTTAGTCGCGTGTCGATGTCTGTCTCGGTCGATGAGACACTGCTTCCTAGGTAGGTGAACATATTTACTAGTTTCAGAGAGCTACCGTTTAGTATTAAAAGGAAGCAACTTATATATATATATATATATATGTGTGTGTGTGTGTGTATATATATATCTGTTTGCATATATATATGTATATATGTGTGTGTAAACAAATATCCGTATATATGCAAACACATACACACACACACACACCTACATATATATATTATGAACAGGTATGGCGCTAATAAGTCCCCTTGCAGAACTCATGTCAAAGAAATCTGTGTCGCCATCCGATGAGCGAACTTTTACTTTCTTGTTTTTATAGAGCATCATTATGGCTGTAACGGTTTCTTTGGGGAGACCATGGGCTAGAAGTATTTTCTCCATCTTCCCTCTGTGTATGAACTCAAACGCCTCGGAGAAATCTACAAATAAGAGTGTAGCCTCGAGTTTTTTTTTCTTTTTTTTTCACCAACTCCTTTTAGACAATGTACTTCGAACATCGATAGATTTAATCAAAGAAAATGGCTTTACACTGGAAAAGGTAAAAAGCAGACGATACTCCGCACAAATTATTTCAGACGCGAACTACGCTTTTACCGGACATTGGCATAATGGTTAGAGTGTTTGTCAACGGCCCGAGAGACCTGGGTTCAATGCCAGTTCTAGCCATACCAAAGACTTTAAAAATGGTACTTGATGCCTCCTTGCTAAACACTCAGCATTATAAGGTATGGATCAAGGGTAAAGTGGAGAAATCCAGGGAAAGGAGTAGCGCCCTCCCCTACACCTTGGTGTAGTAGCTATCGAAAAGGGAGCCTTCGGGTCACCGTCGACTATGGTCACTAACTTTACTTCACTTTTACGCTGATGATAGCGCTTCTGGTAAATAGACTCGCCCAGGCCGAATTCCTGCTGCATAGTCTGGAACGAGCAGCAGCTGGCATAGGCCTCCATGTGAACGCAGACAAAATATACGCGCTTTAATCAAAGAGGTGATATCATACTATATATATATATATATATGGCGGTATCACGCTATATATATAAATGGCGGTTCCCTGAAACTAGAGGATAACTTCACCTACCTCGGAAGCAGTATATCATCTACAGAAAATGACATCAATATGCGAGTATCAAAGGTATGGACAGCTATGGATAAGTTATCAGTCACATGAAAGTTAGACCTATCCGATAAAATAAAACGCAATTATTTCCAAGTAGTGATCGTATCCCTACTACTATATGGATGCACCACATGGACACTGAGTAGGCGTTTAAAGAAAAAGCTTTACCCAATTACACAATTATGCTAAGAGCTATATTGAATAAATCCTGTAGGCAACATCCCACAAAACAGCAGTTGTATGGCCACCTGCCTCCCATCGCAAAAACCACCCAAATTAGAAAAACAAAACATGAGGGACACTGCTTGAGAAGTAGGGATGAACTCTAATGGATCCCTTCACACGGACAAGTAAGTGTTGGACGACCAGCTAGAACTTATCAACAACAGCTCTGTACGGACACAGGAGTGTCTAGAAGACCCGCAGGAAGCGATGAACGATAGAGACGAATGGCAAGAGAGAATTAGGGAAATCCATGCCAGTTGCACATGATGATGATGATGATGATGATGATATATATTATTTACAAAAACATTTATATAGATATATATATTTGTGTGTGTGTGTGTGTCTGTCTGTCTGTTTGTCTGTCTGTGTGCGTGTGTAAATGTAAGTGTGTATCAACCCAATTTATCTTCCATGTACAGGATTTGACTCTAGGTCAATCTCTAAGTGGTGTAAGCTGGTTACCTACCATAGACTAAAGAATCCAGTTTGCTCTATTATTTATACATAGCTACAAGAAGAACAGATGGATTCGTGCATTTCGCAAATCTTTTAGCATGAAATGAAAGGCATACAGCCTTGTCCAGGATTTGAGCTCGGGTCACCAATTCCATTTCCTTTGATAATAACTGTTTTGCTATGTGTACTTCCTATATGTTTATACGTGTACATACTTGTGTCTGTATACTTATATAGATGTGTGGTTGCATATATATATATATATATGAGTATGTATATGTGCTTGTATACATATATGTATGTCTGTTTGCAAATATATGTGTATGTACGTGCCCTTGTACACATATATGTACGTGTGATAGGATATGTATTTGTATGTACGTGTGTTAGGATATGTATTTGTATGTACGTGTACTTGTATACATATATGTATGTATTTTTGCATATATTTATGTATATGTGTGTTTGGAGGGGGTCACGGTGTAATTGTTGCCATCATAAGAAATGGACGTAGCAACTCTAGTTCAAATCCTGAATGAGGCAGTTTGCATTTCACATAGTGATAATACCCTTGGGAAATGTATGTATCCAATTATTCTCCCTCCAATTAAGGGTAAACAGTTGGGCCGACTGAGCTCTTTAACCTTGGTATAGCAACCAGTCTAGAAGAAAATTCTGTATTCAACTTAAAAATTGACTTTGTGTTGCATCCTGCTTGTGTGGAGGAGTTTAGTAAATATACACATATATATATATATATATATATATTTATATGTGTGTGTGTGTGTGTGTGTGTGTGTTACCCAGTAGAGTTCAGTAACCGTCAGAAGGGGTTTAATACTCAGAGGATAAAGAAGTTAATGTGGATTTTAGAAGACTAGAGAAAATATATTGCAAATGTGTTATAGCGTAATGGCTTTTAGAGAGGCCGTGTAGAAAGAATCATGATGTTTATTTTATCGCGAAATTTCCTTTATGAAATTTGTGTTATGGAAAAAGAATGTCTAATATGTCAATCAAAGTGTAGTGAAAACCTGGTAAATTATTCGGTGACAAAAGAGAATTACGAAATGTGGACCCCTAAAGGTCATTGTTGTGAAAAAGAATGCATGATTCATTTGATGAAAAGGGTATTTTCAAAGTGGCCAGTGATAGGGAACATTATAATACAAAGTGTTGACATTCCAAAGTTATCCATCCTGATCAAAGCGAACTTTTTTAAGTTTAATTTAGCCTTGGAATTTGATAGAGAATTCTACTGGAAGCTGACAGCTTTTTGAAGTCACACCCCACGACTCTGACCAAGTTAGAAATATACATAAATTAAACCGAAAGACAAATGGAATTAGTTTAGATAGAAATCGGATTTGGGTCAGACAAAGCGAGGTCTAATCAAAACAGAGTTACTGAGCCCCAGGAGATGAGATGAAATCGAAGTTAAAATATCAGTAAACAGAAAAGTCAGACGAAACAGCTTCCTCAAGCTCTGAGCTTTATTGACCTTGTTCCATTTCCTGAGTAGAGAGAGTGAGGAAGCCATCCCAATGCGACACTGTGAAGAAAAAAGAAAATAACCGCTGTAAAGATTGCCTTGAGCCAAACTGTTTGAGTAAAAGATAAGCAATAAGCTGGTACCTGACGGTCTCTGACAGAATTTGTACTTGTACAAATGTTGAATGTAAAAACTGTTGAGTGACTTTTTTTATTTATATGTGTATATTCTATTATTGTTGTAAAGAAGTGTTGTTCTTTGTTTTCGGTCACAGATTTTTCTAATCTAATTGTGTGGTGGAATTCGTCTATTTCCTAAACGGCGATTCCGATTAGAGTTTGATTCGTTGTCTGGATCTTAAAAACACAACATGGGTGAACAACGGATTCTTCTACATTATCCCAGGAAATTTCCATAGAGAAACATTCAGCGGATTGAAGGCAGTGTCCCCTGTGTTTGCCAGGGTGACTGCCTCTCTGGTTATATATATATATATATATATATATATATATATATAAGGATAAATGGCAAGAGAGAGCCCGGAAAATCCATGCTAGCTGCGTGACTTGATGATATATACATACATATATATATATATATATATATATATATATATATATATATATATATATAATTAGAATAATTGCTATTGATGGGGGGAAAGTGTTCAATGCCAGAAAGCAGAAAAGAATAAGAATTAAATCTCATTAAGACTGAAGTTGTATTTACCAAGACAAATAGGAACAATGAACAAAACACATTTTCTTCAAAATATTCTTTTTGATATTCAACCCAATTATTCCAGTGAGTTTTCCATTGGCCGAACCACCTCGGAAACTCTTCTCTTTCATAGGATGTAAAGCTGTACTTAATTATTGCTTTTAATGTTTTCCACATCTTCATATCTCTTACTCTGTGATAAATTTTTAGATTAGAAAATAACAAGTTACACTATAGAATCAATCAAAATTTAGTGTCAAAGTAAGTATCAAAAAATACTTGTAACTTTGATTAAGTCTTTTTAACTGTCTAGATTCGTAGAAATTATCAATTTACTTTACAAGTGGCTCAGCTGAGCACATACATGTTTTTAAAGTTTAAAATTTTACATTTTTCAATTAAGTAAACATAAAGATTCCATCTTATAACATTTTCATCACATATATATCATGATCATCATGTCGTACTGCCAGCACTGATCTCCCTGACCCTCTCTCGCCAACCGTCTCAATCGTTCATCGCTCCCGGGATGTCTTCAAGGCTATATCCTGTATCGGCACAGAACTGTTCTAGCTGGTCGTCCAACCTCTGCTAATCCATGTGAAAAGGGCCCACTGGAGTATATCGCTTATGAGTTCGTCCTTACTTCTCCAGCAGTGTCCTGCATGTCTGGTTCGTCTAACTTTGATAGTTTTTGTGATGGGTGGTAGGTGATCGTACAGTTGCTGTTTTGTGGAGAGTTGCTTCCAGAACTTGTTTAATATTGCTCGCAGCATTCAATCGATAGGCTATCGGTTACCTACCAAAGACTAAAGAATCCAGTTTGCTCTATTATTTATCCATAGCTACAAGAAGAACAGATGGATTCGTGCATTTCGCAAATCTTTTAGCATGAAATGAAAGGCATACAGCCTTGTCCAGGATTTGAGCTCGGGTCACCGATTCCATTTCCTTTGATAATAACTGTTTTGCTATGTGTACTTCCTATATGTTTATACGTGTACATACTTGTGTCTGTATACTTATATAGATGTGTGGTTGCATAAAATAAAACGCAGTTTTTTCGTGTCGATACTGCTATATGGATGCACTGTACGCTAACTAAACGTATGGAGAAAAAGCTTGACGGCAATTACATATATATACATGTATATATATTCTTGTTTTAATTGAACATTTCTTGAATAAATTTTTGTTCGAGTCTTCCTATTTTAGAGAATTTTTAATAAATATATATTTTAGAGAAATAAAACTTTATGTAGCATAAATATTTTTTCAAAGAAAGTATTAATAATTCATGACCAAACATCATTTTACTTGAGTTTTGAAACAATAAAGAAATAATATTATCGCTGTATTTTTGTTGTTTTTTCCCCCTCAGGGCAACCTGTCAGGTCTTAACTGCTTTATCATTTTTTAGTTTAGGAAAAGAAAATTTTGTTTCATAATATAAAGCTGTGGTATTAAAAAAAAGACTATATCATTAATCTGTTAAAAGACTGAAACCTCAAATTTTGTGCACTGCAGGGCATTCCTCAACCATTAAGCAGCTCGTCTGTTTAGAATTTAGCCATATGCAGGTATATAGAACTAAATCACAAGTGTATATTTACCACATATATTTGTGTAGATTTGTTATGGTTTGATTTATTGAATGACATGTCACTTTCTTCTGTTAAATACCAAAATTTTATTGTTCGATTATAATCTATAACTCTTTATATCTTCAACGTTACATTGCAATTATTTTTTAATCTTATTTTATTTGCCTTTAATAATCATTTGGTCACACACAGTTATATAGTATCAAATATTCCATTCTAATATAAATGATTTTCACACAGTAATATAGTTTCAAGTATTCTTATCTAATACTTAACTTATGCACAATTATATAGATTTAAGTAACTATTCCTAATTGATGAACAAAATAGCTGAAGAAGCTATGGAATATGAAGGTGACAGTGATACCAATTGTAGTTGGTGTACTTGGAACGATCCCCAAAGAATTCGTAAAAGAACTGGAAGACTTAGAAATTAGACAAGTTGAGACCATTCAGACTACATAATTACTAAGATTGGACAGAATAATCAGTCCTGGAAACTTGAGGAGACTTACTGTCTCTCAAACTCCAGTGAAAAACCATCAGGTAACGTTGGTGTGAAAAACTCTCCAAGGAATAAAATAATAATCTCTGCTAGATGACCACTGATCGTCAACAAAAAAAAAAGAGAACCAGCCGAATAGTGGATTTTGCCGTCCTGACGGGCCACAGAGTAAAACTAAAAGGAAACAAAAATAGAGATAAGTACTGAGACGTTGCTTGAGAACTGAAAAAACTATGAAACATGAAAATGACGGTGATATTAATTGTAAATAATGCACTTTGTACAATCCTCAGAGGATTGGTGAAGGGACTAGAAGATTTAGGGATTAGAGGACAAGTGGAAACCATCCAAACTACAGCATTATTATGATTGCCCAGAATACTGTGAAGAGTCTTGAAGACTTAAGGAGACTTGCTGTCACTCAAACTTGAGTTAGAAACTATCAGCTAACACTGGTGTGATAAACTATCAAAAGAGTATAATAATAATAATAATAATAATAATAATAATAATAATAATAATAATAATAATAATTGTGCCAATTGTGATTGGTGCGTTTATTGGTGTGATTGGTGCGTTTATTGGTGTGATTGGTGCGTTTATCAAAAGGCCTGGAGGACTTGGAAGTTGACGGACGGGTAGAGACTATCCAAACGACAGCATGGCTAAGAACAGCCAGAATCCTGAGACGAGTCCTGGAGACTTGAGGAGACTTGCTGTCGCTCAAACTCCAGTGAAAAACCATCAGCTAACACTGATGTGAAAAACTCTAAAGGAGTAAATAATAATAATAATAATAATAATAATAATAATAATGTTGCACCCAGTTATATGGTTTCAAGTATAACTATCAAATACTAATTTTTTTAACAGATTTTTGACCCATTGATTGGATCATAACAGATGCTATGATTCTGGGTCAGAGTAGACTTTGAAGTAATGGTAACACTTCCAAGAACTCCAAAACAGGAGCCTCACCACCAGATCCATACCTAGGACACCTCTTTGTGGACGAGGTCTTTCCTTTTCATAGAGATTACAGTTAAGCTCTCTTGACAGGGCGAATTTGTGTGGGTAATAAAAATTGTGCTTGAATGGATTCAATAGTTTCATAAGCTTAGTCTTGTCTGACACAAGGCCACAATAGTGGGGCACCCAATGGGGATAAAATGAAAATATCTAAATTACATTTATATATTTGTTATATATATTATATATTAAATATATAATTTCTGCAGGTCACTAAAATTATGCTTGAATGGTTTAAAATGTTTTTTAAACTTAGCATAGTTTGACACAAGCTCACCTTAGTGAAGCATGCTGTGAGGATCAAATTTATTAGCAACAGCTTCTCAGATAATCTTTTTAAATACAGTCCAGGCAAATATATCTATGTTTATTGAGTGTAACACAGTTTGATACAAGGCCACAATTGTAGAGTACTCAGCGAATATCAACTGTTTGTCACACCATTTTGATAAACTTAACTCTGTTTTCTTAGTCTTGTCTGAAACAAGGCCAGAATAGTGGTGCACCAGGGAGGATTAAACTCTCTTCCAATGACTGGTCTAACTTAACCCTTGGTCTATGGCATTATAGATATATATGTATATATGTTCATACTTTCACATACTTGCCTATGTATAAGTTCAGGAACATAGGTTTGGCAATGTGTGGGGCGAAAGTGCTTAAAGCTTTTATGAGTCCATACTGCAATTTTATGAGCCAGAGATAAATCTAAAGTCTCCCTGGCTCTTATTTCCCCTCCCACAAACCATCTTCCTCCTCATTTTTATTTCTCTCTCTCTCTCTCTCTCTCTCTCTCTCTCTCTCTCTCTCTCTCAATCCCATTCTCATTCTATTTCTCTCTCTTAAAATTGCATTCTCTTTCTATTTTCTCTGTCTCTCTTTCTGTCAAAATCTCTCTCTCTCTCTCTCTCTCTCTCTCTCTCTCTCTCTATTGCGTCTTTACTCCCTCTTTTTTTTCTAAAGTCAGTATTTGCTTTTTTCTACCTTCTCTCTTTTATTGTTCCCAATTCCATTTATTATTTCTTTATTTTTTCTTTTTCCTTCTTTTCCCCCTCTTTTTATTTATCTGTTCTATTCCTTTTTTAACCTTCCTTTGCCTTCTCTCTCTTTTTCTTTTTCAACTCTTTTATGTTTCTTTTTTTCCTTTGTTGGCCCTTTTCTTCTCCTTATTGCTTCTCTCTCTCTTTCTCTCTCTGTCTCTGTCTCTCTCTGTCTCTCTGTCTATATATATATATATGTCTGCTTGTATATCTAAATTTCTCTTTCTTTTTAATTTATTTTTCTTCTTCTTCTTCTTCTTCTTCTTCTTCTTCTTCTTTTTCTTCTTCTTTATCACTCTCACTCTCTTTTTTTTACACATTAAACACTTCTTCTCAACCTTCATTTTCCTTCTGTTTTATTTCTACCTTATTTTCCTCCACTTTCATTCTTTTCTTTCTATCTTTCTTTCTTTCTTTGGTCTATTTTCTTTTTAATTTATCTTTCCTTTTCTTTCTCTTTTTCATTTACTTTTATTATTCTTTTATCTTCTAATTGTTTTTTCCTTCATTTCTTTTTTCTATGTTTGATTTTTGTTTTTCTTTGTATTTTCTTCTTTTCATTCCATATATTTTCCTTTCATCTTCCTTCATTTTTTTTTTGTCTTTTTCTTTCATAATCCTTCCTTTTCATCTTATCTTTTTCTTTTATTTTTCTTCACTTTCTTTTCAATTTTTCTATCCTTTTTCCTTCATTTTTCTTTCTTTCTTTTTCTTTCATTTCCCTTTATTTTTCTTTATTTTTGATTCCTTTTCCTTCACTTTTCTTTCTTTCTCTTTCATCTACTTCATGTTTCTTTCTATCATTTTCTTTCATCTTCCTTTGCTTTTCTTTTTTTTTATTGTCCTTTCTTTTCTTTCAATCTTTTTCTTTCTTCTTCCAGCAGTTTTATTTCTATCTTATTCTCATATATTCAAGCTTAACTCATTAATGTTTCTTCTTCATTTTTTTTACTTCTTTTTACCATTTCTCCTTCATTGCTTTTTCTTTCTTTTTTATCAAATCTTTTGTTCATTATTCAAGCTCCTTCTTTATTTTCCCTTCTCTCCTTCTTTATTTTCTTTCTGCTTCCTCTTCATTTTTTCCTTGTTTTCTAACCATCTTACTTTCATTATTTTTCCACTCTTTTTCCTTCTTTCCATTCTTCTTATCTCTTTCTTTCACTTGAATTTTCTCCCTCTCATCTTCTTCCATAATTCTATTTCTTTCTTTCCCATTTCCCTTATCTTTATCTATTTTCATATTTTCTCACTCACGCTTTTCTCTTCTTTTCCTTTTCTCTTTCTTTCACTTTCTTAGTTCCACTCTTTCTTTTTCACCCTCTCTAACTCATTCATCCTTCTCTTTGCTCTCCTTCCTTTTCTCACTTCTCTCTTTTCACTCTCTCTATTGGCATTTTTCTTTCTCATTCTCAAACACTATTACTTTGCTTTTCCTTACTTTTCTTTTCCTTTCTTTTCCTGTCATCTCTCACTTTCTATTCTTTTCTTCTCACTTTTTCTCTCTTTATTCTTCTGTTCTTGTTCTCTGTTTCCAACATTGCATCCAATAAGAAACCTCATCGATCCAAGAGATTTAATAACAGCCATAAAACAGATTGGTCTTGTCTAACAGAGCAGCCTCCCCCCTCCTGTAAATATTGAATCTAATGCATTTGCTAAATGAATACACATGAAGTATCAATGCCTACACACATCACAAGCATAAAGGCTCATGAATAAGAAAATAACAGACTCACTTAGTTATTCATTCACAGTTATCTGCTCTTTGATGTCATGTGACACTTAATATCAGCCATCTTGGATTTATTAAAATGAAACCGCAGCATTGAGAGTGCAGAAATTAAGTCCAGATGCTGCTGCTGTCTTTCAGAAATAATCTGCATTTTCTTTGATGTTGATGCTATGGAATTGAATGGAATTGCTCAGGCTATCTTAGAAAAGACATTTCTTCATCTATTATTCAGAAAATTCCATCCTCCTGATATTACAAAATATAGAAATTACTTTTATACTAATAGCCGAGAAGTAGGTGAATAGCATTATATATCAAATCAATTGTAAATATGCGACCTATTTCATTATAAAATGGATGTAGAATAATTAGTTTAACAGCAGATTATTAAAATTTTCTTTTGTAGCTGTCCACTATTTTTATGGCCTACATAGATAAACTAATTCTCTGCCAGATATATAGATAAACTAATTCATTATAATTTATAAAATATTGAATATCCAAGTGCTTCATATATAATGCACTGTAGCACATTGGTTAACAAGATGTTGCTGTTTGAAGCATAAACTTCATGCAAAACCAGCATAAAAATGTAGGGATACAATAAATAATTGGTAGGGACATGATGGTATCACATGACAGAACATTGTAGCAGAACATTTGTAAACAAAGGAACTGAAAACAATCTTTCAAATTTGGGAGGAGGGAAAAGACCCCTGATTTCTTTTAACATGGAATAAAATATGTGCTTTCCAATTTCATATATATATATATATATATATATATATATATATATTGTAGGATTGGACAATAATGAATTTTCCTTTCTTTTTAAAAAGGTGTTATAAACTGGAGTATTTCACTAAAAAACAATGACTGTTTTGTTATACTCTGTGTGTATGTGCATTTGTATGTTAATTTACTCAGCTTATCTCAGCCCAAAGCCAAAGGAAAGCAAGAAGATTGTATTACATATATGTATACACATATGTCTGATCACTTCCATGTGTATGTTTAAGGTATATATGCAGTGAAATATAATGGTATATATATATATATATATATATATATATATATATATATATATATATATATATATATATATATATATATATATATATATAATGACAACTTAGAGAAAGCCATTTTCAACCTCTCTCTGCAACTATTCTTTGAATGGTAGTGACATTGTCTCTGACCCTGCTAGGAATCATTAAAGCCACATGGCTATATCAACTACCTTCATCAAGTAAGCCTTTGCTATATTGTACCTTCCTTTTTAAAACCACTGGTATGTATATGATGTATATAAAAGTTTAATGTTCTTCTATGTACAAATGAATTTATTTTGTCTTTCTTTCTGCTGCATTCAGTATATATATATCACTGATATACTTATCCTAATATCAGCTCTTGGGGAGTGAAGAATCAATTATATATCTTTTTAAATATCACCAAGCTTTCCAATAAAAGAAATGGCTCTTCTTGTAATAGTGCCCTGGAAAATTTTTGAAATAGAAATTATGATCTAATTTTCCATCATTAAACACATCTTATGATTGGTTCCACAATTTTTTCATAAAATCTCTCTTTATATTCATTTGAAATTTTGTAAAAAAGAAGAATTGGCTTCCATTGTATAGTGAGCACCTTGAAGAAAGCTGAGGAGGCAAAAAGACAAAGACAAGATGAAAAGATGACAATGAGATGAGGTTATGAAAATTACAGATACACATCTGCAAAAATAATACCCCTTAACTTCAGTGATCTGAGAGGAATCAAGACTTTTAGTATGACTTGACCATAAGTCATGTAGAGTTATTTAATTTTACATTTGGATTTCTCTTAGAGAACAGAATCCTTCAATTGCTGAAAAGGTTTTAACTATTTCTATCTAGTTTTTCACTTAATATTATTTACTAGATATTTTTAAGAAACTTCAAATGGGCGGGTGTAATGGTAAAAGCGCTGGACTGCGGAATCATAGTAAGCACGTTTGAACTTCAGTCATGCTATTACGTTTACTTTCAGAAAAATACCCTTGGAAACCCCCTTCTCCTACCAGCAATGGGTTAAATAGTATCACTACTGATCTTCTAGAAGGACGGCTTTGGCATTAAATAACCTACAAAAATTAATATGCCATTAAACAAAGAAACCCAAATCAAAACCAAAAGTTCAGATGATACTAGGAAAGACTAGTGACTGCTGGGAAAGCCCATCCAATTGCTAGCATGCACATCACAAAAAAAAGCGGGGTGAGTCTCCATGGTACGATGGCTAATGTATTGGTCATGCAATTGCATTCACTTTAATTTCATATCTTTTAGTAGAGTAATGAACCCCATCATCCATCGGGCAATGTGTTAGATAGAACCACTGCTGTTCTCCAAGAATGGTTTTAGCATTAAATGACCCATTAAAGTTGATATACCATTAAACAAAGAAACCAAACCAAAAAAAGAAATGAGACTCATGATGGATAGAATAATAACATCACAACATCAGAAAACAATCTAGAGCCATGTCAATAAAATTGGTTGCTTGTGTAAATAATAACATAAAACTCATACTGATATTATAAATTGATTGAAGAGATCCAGAATCAGGAGTTACCCCACATTACACAGGATTTCTTTGGATATCAGCATTGGTAACCAGTTCAAAAAATTAGTTGTTTGAACTTGAACTATGGGGAACATTATTGTGATTTTCCATTGATGTTCTTGTCTTGCCATACAATTCAAATTAACATCACTGAATTAAGGATTCATTATTGATATCTTGTACACTGACTTCAAACAGAAATTCTCTACTCATTTAGGTTAAATATTGCTTTATCTGTTGATTCAAATCTTACATCACTGAAATAACACTTTATGACTAGAAAATTACAAATACAACAAAGGATTATAAGAAGTGGCTACATCTTGATCTGGCATTCCTACAATGTGATAGAAAACTAAGTTTGATAGTATTGTAGGATACAACTGAGCACTCTGCGTTATTAGTAATAATGTTATAGTCCCAAATCTTTACCAAACCCTAGAATCATCATCAGATGAAGCTTTTGTTTTATTTTTTTTTGTAGTAGAATGTGTATCTATTATCTTGATTTAGTTTTCAAATACATATTTGAATGGGGCTTTATTTTCCAACAAATACTAAATGCCAAAAAAAAAAAAGTGAAATAGAAAAATCTTCTGTGCATTAAAGAGCATATAAGAATGTGTTTGTTTCATGTACATTCTAAAATATTGATTGACTCTGATCTCTGTATCATTGCAGATTTTCTTCAAAACTATGATCTTATCATTTCAACCAGAATATTAGAGTCAGAATTGACATGACTTTGTATTATTCAGTATCAAATTATTTTCTTCTTGTTGATTGCTACAAGGATTTCTCTTGATCCTCATTGCATACTCTGCAATCATAGCTTTATGCCAGACTAAAATAAGCTTAGAAAACTAATGAATCATTCATGTATGATTTTTGTTACCTACACAAATATATGTGATAAATATACACTTGTGATTTAGTTCTATATACTTTTATATGCTGAAATTCTTAATAGACGAGCTGCTTAATGGGAGAGGAATGCCCTGCAGTGCACAAAATTTGAGGTTTCAGTCTTTTAACAGATTAATGATATAGTCTTTTTTTAATACTACAGCTTTATATTATGAAACAAAATTTTCTTTTCGCAAACCAAGAAACAGTAAAGCAGTTAAGACCTGACAGCTTGCCCTGAGGAAGAAAACAAAAATACAGAGATAATATTATTTCTTTATTGTTTCAAAACTCAAGTAAAAGGATGTTTGGTCATGAATTATTAATACTTTCTTTGATAAATATTTATGCCACATTAAGTTTTATTCATCCAAACCAATTTGTTTACAAAAATTTCTCTCTCACTATATATATATATATATATATATATAAAGAATATAAAGATTCTCAAAAATTCATTCATCAAATTGAAGCAAGAATTTACATATATATATATATATACATATTTATATATTTAGAGTATCGCCCATGAATAGGGCATCCCTAACAGAGCCCAGTTGGCTGCGACTGTAGAAAATGCTGATTGCATCTCTGCAAAGGAGTAAGATCCCCAAATACATGTCCTGATGGTGAGGCTCCAGTCCTGGAGTTTTGGGGAATGTGGAGTACCCCTTTCATTGTCATTTCTCCCAGGTTCACTTTGACTGGGAGGAGTTGTAACTGATAGGGTCCCATTTATGGGTCAAATAGAGCTATTTGACCATTTAACTGTGTGCAAACAAATGACTGATGTTTAATTGAATTGTTAATGTTATATGAAACCATTTAACTGTGTGCAAACAAATGAGCTCTGGCTTGTTTAAAACGGTACCTACAAACTATTTGTTAACAAATCATATAAATTTAATACATGTGTATGAACAGGGTTAGGGATTAAATAACTTACCAGGATTAAACAAGGATTCTATTATTTCTAAGGAAATATTTAAATCAAAATTGATATTTCTAGGTATTATCTATGAGCAAATTCTATAGCATTGTAGTTATGTAACAAAAAATAAATTTGCGTTATATAATGACTGCTACATATTATTTTTTGTTTGTGTTCAAAACACATCAGGGTCAGCATTTATGGGCTTCTCTTGGAATGATTTTTTTTTAACCCATGAAATAATATAAAAGTTATACAACATTGACTGCTCATTTTAAGTGGTCTGTAAAACACGTTTGTTGAGTGGGGTGGCAAGGCACCAAAAGAGTCTGAACTCATTTTGGTGCCAAGTGTTTAACTTTTGGTGGAAGTGATATTGTGGGTATTTTTGATTTTTCATTATTTGTCTTATTTTTTACTTAAACTTCATCAATATATTAATGTCTACAGCATAATGTTTCACTAGAAATAATAAGATCTTTGCTTGTTTTGTTTAGAAGAACATTAACTTTTTATAATAAATTCTTTGGGGTCAATTTTTTAAGCAGATTTTAATAAGATTGAATTCAAATTTTTCCTTCTCACATCAATTGCTATACCAAGGTTAACAAGCCCTGTGTTGCATATTGACCCCAGCCAAGCTGTCAAAAGAAGAAATGCACCTGTGTAAATAACAGGTGCATCCGGTTGAAGATATCAGGAGATCAAGGGCGACCTGGACTGTCAAGGGGTTGAATTGAGTGCAAAATTGTGATGCTCGCAGGAAGTAGGTGGGCGTCAAATCATTACATAACCCCGGCGACAGGAAGTTCAGATCAGTTGGAGAGAAGATGCTGGAATGAGAACCATGTCCCAGCAGAGGCTGGGCTCCCAGGCCCCTGGTTGAGCAGCCCAGGAGAACGGGAAAGAAAGGCTGTGATAGCCAGAAGAGTTGGGGGTCAATATATTGCAGTCTTTGTTCGGTCTCCAACTCCCTCTCACACACAACCCTTTCAATAAAGTGAGAGGTATATTTTTCTAAAGAATTGTGTCCGCTCATCATTATTGTGTTGAATATGCATCTGCATATGAGTATGCAACACCCTGTCTACTCTATTATTTACCCACTGCTTGTAGAAGGACAGTAGTGGTGCTTTTTGACCCATAGTTGGAGGCAGATAAAAAAGTTCATACCTTTCCCTATGGTATCTATCTTTCTCAAATCTTGTTCAGAATAAATTAAAGTGATTAGAAAAGGTGAAACTGCTAATAAGTGTTCATCACTTTTTCAATCTCTTCTTACTCATAAAATTAATCTGTATCACTCCTGTTTAATACCAATAATCCCCTCTGCAGTCTAAAACAAAAGAAGACAACATATTTTGGGCTTCTTCAAATACTTATGAGCAGCTCTTTATTTTATGTCTAAACATTTTTTATTAGTTCCAACTATTATCTAGGTATCAGGTTATTTGATAAGTTAATATAATACATACATATATATATATATATATGTGTGTGTGTGTGTGTGTGTGTGTGCGTGTGTGTATATATATATATATATATATATATTGGGAAGCGTATAAGTTATCATTGTTGGAAATAGAATCAGGGACCTGGGTTCGAATCAGTTTGCATTTCCTTCAGCACTAATGTCTTTGGGAAAGACATGAGGCCATCTATTTTCTCTCCAGATATGGCTAAATCATAGAGCAGACACGGTTCTTAAGCTTTGGTTAGGCAACCTGCCTAGAAGAAGGAAAACTGAATTCAAATCATCTGTATTCCACTTACAAAACTGACCTTGTGTCATATCCCATTTATGCCCAATAGACTCGGTAAATACATACAAAAAATGTATACTTTTAAGTTATATGTTTGCATTTGATCCTCACTGGGCACTCAACTTGTGTCAGACTGAAATAAACTAAGAAAACTATTGATCTACATTGTAGCATTATTTTTGTTACCTTCTCAGTTACATACGGCAGATATACACATGTGATTTATTTCTACATACCTGCATATGCCAAAACTTCCATATAGATAATCTGCTTAGTGGTAGAGGAGTGTCCGACAAAACACAAATCTCATTGAATTGCCAAGTGATGAAATGTTTCAAGCATAATTTAAAGATGGGAAGCATAACATTTCAAAAAGTAATGACACTGCTAAAAAATATCGACTACTCTGGGAGAAAGAGCAGTTGTATGTCATATTTTTCCTTCATCTTACCTTGCTGAATCTGGTTTCTGCCATGTCTCTAACTTACTATCAAAGCTTGTAACTGACACAACATTGTACAAAAATGTGATCTTTGATTATCATTGAAAACATTGGAGTCAAACATTGCAAAACTAGCTGAACACCATAAACCACAAGACTTGCATTGAATAAAGTAGAAATAAACTCGTATTTTTTTTTAAAATATGTCTTCATGCATTTCTTACTTATTTTACGAATGAATATTCATTTTCCCTAGAACTTAGTTAGAAGTTAAAAATTATGTGCTATAAAACAGTTATTCTTCTACAATACATAAAATCATCATCATCATCATCATCATGTCGTGCTGGTAGCACGGATATCCCTGAGCCTCTCTCGCCACTCCTCCCTATCGTTCATCGCCCTAGGTAGGTCTTCAGGACAACATCCCGTATCCTCACATAGCTGCTGAATGTATGTTCGTGCTGGTCGTCCTGCTTTTGCACGGCCATGTGTGGGGGTCCATAAGAGTACATCACTTATGAGTTCGTCCCTGCTTCTCCAGCAGGAGATACATAAAATATTCTAACAATTTTTATACAGTTTTCGTCTTTTAACAGATTAATGAAATAGCATTCAGTTTTTATAAATATATGTACAATATCCCCTTACATTAGTGATAAAAGTGTGGATTAAATACTAAAACTCTAACAGCTGCAATAATAATATCACTAACAATGACAGCAACAATGATAATGAAAATCACCAAAACAATAATATTCATCACAAAATTCTTAGAAAATTTACCAACATGTTTCACAAAAAATGTTTTAAAAGAAGTGTTTTTAAAGTCTTGAAAATCACTGAGATCTAATAGCTTCAATAACTCAGTGAGTTTTAGATTAATTGGAACATGTCTTCATACCTTGTGGAGAAGAAGACAAAATTTATGAGGTATTTAATAAGACAACAAGCAAAAACAAAATGTTGATTTATGAGAGCATTGCAGGCAGATTAATTTGTCTTATTTATGCAGATAGTGCAATGCTTTTCAGCTGCTTGCACTCAAAGATGCCGGCTTGGCTACAAGGTAAAATCACAGGCTAAATTGTTTGAGGTTGGATTTTTCGAAGCAACCAGACAAAGCCAAGAATTCTTCACAATTAGGGGAACGAAAATCCTGTGAGAAAATTTAGCAAAGACACTACGACAAATAATTGCTATTAATTTGCTAATCAATATTGTCTCTCAAAAAAGAAAAAATAATGTCTCAAATTATTGCCTATATTTCAATGTCAATTCATATCATCATCATAAAAGATTTTAAAAAATGGCATCCAGTTAGGTTAAAAGGTAAAACTCTGAAAATCACAAACTAAATTATCTGAGGTTGAATTTCTAGACTCAATCAGACAAGACCAAACATTCTTCACAATTAAAGGGACAAAAATCCTGAGATGAAATTCAATAAAGAGGAGAAGGCAAACCACTGCTATAATTTGCGTTTGCATCTCAATACTATCTCACAAAAAAGAAAAATATGACTTAGATTATTGCTTATATTTCAATGTCAATTCACATCATCACCAGAAATAATTAAAATGTCATTTTGCACAAATGCAGCCCCCCTCACAATTACCATGATAATTTGGTATTATTCATTCAGAGGCTACTAAACTTTATCTTGAGATACATCCAATTTATAGATTTTATATCAAAATAAATTGTGAATAAATGAGGGAAATTACTATCTGATTAAAATTCAATGTTTATCTTTATAAATTAGCTTAGTTTGTTTTAAAATTAATCCTTTACTGAGCCTAACCAAAAATATGGAGCACCCTGTGAGAATCAAACTCAGTAATCTATCTTCTAGTTCAGCTTGCTTACTATTATACTATCTAAAGCCCCCTAGCCTATTTTAAAAGCAGCCCTCAAATTTGCAAGTTTGTGAGTACCTGATTTGTCCACCACGAGCAGGATCTGACTCAAGGTTAATTTTTAAGTGGAGTACTGCTGATTTGAATTCAGGATTTTCTTTCTCCTAGACTGGTTGTCTTACTAAGGCAAGAGCCCAGCTATGGGTTAAAGAGTACCACTACTGTTCTTCTCAAAGGATGGCTTTGGCATTAAATAACCTACAAAGATTGATATGCCATTAAACAAAGAACCCAAATCAAACAAAACCAAGGCGAGAGAACCCTGTCTGTCCTGCAATTCACCCATAACTGAGAGGAGAACAGATGCCTTTTCTCACCATTACACCACCCAAGGTGCCCTAATTTACAAAGCTTTTTGCTTAGATGTAGCACAAAGCTGTATGAATGGGGCACCCAATGAGACCCAAACTCACTTGAGAAGGTTTGTTAGTCTAGCTTTCTAACCATTACACCACCCGAGGCAACCCTCAGTTATGGTGTCAGCATGAAACTTCAACATTTGAATCTGTGAACTATTCCACTTTTGAAAGTGCTAAGAATGAAGGTTTTGTTTTGGTTTGGTTTCTTAATAGCATATTAATCATTGTGGGTTATTTAATGCCAAAGCCATCCTTATAAAAGAACAAAAGTGGTACTATTCAATCCATAGCTGGAGATACCTTTCCCGAGAGTATAAATTCAAAACTAAACATATCAGCCCAATTGGAGTTTGAACTCACTTACTGTGATGTTATTGTCTTGCACATTAACCACATGACACAGAGACTCCCCCCCTCCGTATAAAGGAAATGATGGACTTAATGAAAAATAGAATAATAATATAACTTACCAATACTTATTTTTGTATCTTCAAAAGGTAATTATATTACATTAAAAATGCATAAATAATGAATTATTGACTTTCTTCTTATTAGTCTCAAAAGAGAACTTGGTTTATTTAAAAAGTAGACTAAAAATTACTTGTGACATTTAAAATTTAGTAGCACTTCACTTTTGAGTTACAAATGAAGAAATATAAAAAATAGAGGAAGGTTGAAGAAATGAAATGAAGAAGACAATGGAAGAAGAAATAAAAAAAACATTGAAGAGAAAAAAGAAAAAGAGAAAAATTGAAGAAATAGGAGAAGAAAACAAAAAGAAGGATAAAGAAAGAGATGAAAAGGAAAACTAAAGAGATAAAAGAAAAAAGAAGAAATAAAGAAACAGAAAATAGAAATGAAAAAAAAAGAAAAATTGAGGAAAAAGTGAAGATATAGAAGAATAAAATAAAAATCAAAAATAGAAAAAGAAAGAGAAGGAGGAAAAAAAAGAGAAAAGAAAACAAGAAAAAAGAATTGGAGAATAGAAGCAGAAAAAACAAAAATTGTGTAAAAATGTGAAGATATAAAACAAAACTCAAAAGAAGAAAAAGAAAAAGAACATGAGAAAGAAAGAAAGAAAGAAAGAAAGAAAGAAAGAACAAGTAGCAAAAAGAAGGGTGATGAGAAAGTGTGAAAAGAAAAAGAATTTAATAAGCACAAAGAGAAAGACCATTAGAGAAGAAGAAGAAGAAGAAGAAGAAGAAGAAGAAGAAGAAGAAGAAGAAGAAGAAGAAGAAGAAGAAGAATTATTATTATTATTATTATTATTATTATTATTATTATTTAATGCAAGGAAAAGCGAAAAAGCCATAAAAAAAAACGCAAAATTAATACAACTTAAAAGAAAAAAGTAATAGAAATAGATAAAGACAAAAAAATAAAAAGGGAAGACAGAAAAGAAGATGAAGGTTATAAAAACGAAGTAGAAGTGTCAAAAGCAACAATAAACAATAAACAACAACAACAACAACTTCAACATACAATCCCTGCAACAAAAGAATGATATACTTGAAATTTATCCCCTGGTAGCTATAGTCATAACCATATCTTCTGCTTTCTTTTTGCATTATGACTTGAAGCAGCTGGCCAGTGGGACAGAGCAGGAGTTGAATTAACGAGAAAGGCTTGTGCCAATATTCTTTGGACATTCACTGTTCTCTTGGCTATTAAGTTTGCAGAGCAATGACCATTGGCCAATGATTTATTTTCAGGGAGGAGTCATTATTCTTGCAATGTAATAGCTGCAAATGCCAGGCTAGGACGTATATATTGTAATTCAGTTTATTAAAAATAACAATTAAGAGCATGAGTAAGTTATAACGGAGGGGCAGGAATGAGCTAGGGATGTTATTGTTACCAGTGGGCAGGAAAAACAAGCAGGAATACAACTACTACTACTACTACTACTAATAATAATAATAATAATAATAATAATAATAATAATGTATCAACTGGGAAAGAGAAGACAAGTTATGATAATGGAAAGCCTTAAATCACCAAGTCACTAGTGAAAGAAAGGCATCATGGGAAATTGTAACCAAACTTGGATGGACTGCTGGAGAAATGGAGGTCTGTTATTATTGGTTTATATATCAATGTTTTAGTTATGGGTATTTGTAAAAGACATTGGGGGTAATGTTATTCTTGTACAGTTTATACAGATCTCTTGACATGAACTTTAGAAAGACAATGTTTTCAACTGTCAAGTCTTTGACCAACATGACATGGAAGTTATAAGGTAAATGAATGGTACTTCCTGTCATTGTCTCTTTTTCTTAGATATTTGGTCACTGTCTTGTTTTCCAATAGTTTCTACTTTTCATCTGCTTCTCTGATGCTGTCACTTATTTAATGCATTGGTTTTTTTATCATTATTATTATTATCATTGCTTTTTAAAAATCTTATTTTCTGAGTATTTCCTCAACAGGAAAAAATGTCTACTGAAAAGCAAGATACATCATATAGTATAGTGTGTGTGTGTGTGTGTGCGTGTGTGTGTGTGCATTATGTATGTATAAGTATGCATATGTGTATATATATATGTGTGTGGAATATCTATATATCAATCAATCAATATATATATATATATATATATATATATATGTGTGTGTGTGTGTGCGTGTGTATGTGTGTTCATACCTCTACTTATTTATATCTATATTCTATATGTAATTAAAATTCTCGTTAAATGTATACACACACACACACACACATATATATATATATATAAATATATATAATTTTTTTTTTTTTGTTGGTCCAAAAAGAGAAACTAGTAAATATTTCAAAATGAAGAGATTTGTATTTTTCAAGAATTATCTATTTCGTTCTTTCATTCGTCTATGTTTCTAGCTTGTATCTTTCATCAGAGAACATATGTGTCATAAAGCCATATCAATGGGGGATCCAATAAGACTAGAACTCATTCATGTAGGTTTGTTAGTCTAGTGTTTTTTTAGGTTTTGTATAGGTTTACACAGAGGTCACTATTGTGTGTTAGATTTCTCTTCCTTCTCCTCCCTTTCCCTTTCTCATTGTGTGTCTACTTGTCTGTCTTTATCCCAATTAGTCTTTGATATTTGATATGTTATAAAGTTTTTCTTTGTTTTACTCTGGGTCATTGTGTATGTGCGTGTGTGTGTGTGTGTGTGTGTTATAGAGTTTATTGTTTTTTGTGTTAAAGTGGTTTTGAATTCCATGAACAGCTGCCTTTTCTTCTCTGTGTTTGTATTTGCTTCTCTGCCTCTGTGTGTGTGTGTGTGTGTGTGTGTGTGTGGTTTGGGCTTGATTGTTCCTCTGTGTGTAGGTATAGTTTAAGTCTTGAGTTTTTTCTTTTGAAGTAGTATGGTTTAAAATTTAATGGCTATTATTTTTTACTTTTAATTTTTTGTATATATAAGTAAAGCTGGCGACCATAGTCGAGGGTGACCCAAAGGCTCCCTTTTCGATAGCTACTACACCGAGGTGTAGGGGAGGGCGCAACTCCTTTCCCTGGATTGCTCCACTTTACCCTTGATGCGTACCTTATATTGCTGAGTGTTAAGCAAGGAGGCATCAAGTACCATTTTTTGAGTCTTTGGTGTGACTCGACCTGGGATTGAACCCAGGTCTCCAGGGACATTGGCGAACACTCTAACCGCTAGGCCAATATATATATATATACATTTGTGAGTGTGTATAATTTACATTATATTCAACGTGGGTTTGAATATATCTATGAAGTTTTTTCTTTTATTTGAAGTAATATGTAATCGCTAGTTTGATATATAGGCATGTTTTAGATTAACTTTGGCTACATTCGTATAGGTGTTTAGATACATTTAATTTTCTATTTTCTAGTATTTTGATATTGCTTTTGCGGAGTGATATTCTGGTATTGTGGGCGGCTTGTATTGATCCTATGCATACTTCTTTAAATTTGTTACATTCAATTATGTAGGCTAAGTTTTGATTTGCAGTTTAAGTCTTTATTTATTTTGATTTTTGTTTCTGGGTTTTTAAAGATATTGGATTTTCCTTCTATGATTATATCACATATTTTGCATTGTTTATTATTGTATCTGACCGGGCCATTGGCCTAATGAGTAGACTGTTCGCCAATGTTCTGGGAGACCAGGGTTCAATCCCAGCTCGAGTTATACCAAAGACTCAAAAGATGGTACTTGATGCCACCTTGCTTAACACTCAGCATTATAAGGTACGGATCAAGGGTAAAGTGGTGCAATCCAGTGAATGGAGTCGCGCCCTCCCCTGGTAGCTATTGAAAAGGGAGCCTTCAGGTCATCCATGACTAAGGTCACCAACTTTACCGTTTATTATTGCATTTGGTAAATCCTTGTGTTGGGTTTTCCCAGAATGTAGAAGAGGTGAGTATTTTCAAAGATTTTTTGGTTGTCTCTGGTTTTTAATGCCTTTTGTTGTTTCTAGTATTTCTTTGATTTTGTCATTGTTTTTAAGTTTTTTAGATTTTTTATTATTTCTGTGAAAAGCTCTGGGTTGTTTTTGTTATATGTTGCGACGTATGCTTGTGGGTTTTCGTTATTTCTTTTTGGTTTTTGTAGTTCTTATTCAAATCCCTTATTTATCAGTGTTGTTGGGCATCTTTTCTGGTGTAGGGTTGTGTGTAGTTCTTTAAGGCGAATTTTTCTGAGTTTTTTTATCAATGATTATGATGTATATTCTACATGCTAGAGTATAATGGGTGGGTTTTACACAGTTTTGGTGGTGGTGGCTATTGAAGTGGAGGTATTGTTGGGTGTCTGTGGGTTTGTGGGGATATCTTTGATGATTTGGTCATTTTCGTTTTCATGAGGATGTCTGAAAATTGGTAATTCTTTTGAGCTGTGTTCCAGAATGAATTCTATTTTGGGATGTAAGTTTTGGAGTAGGTTATGTAATTTGTTAATGTCTCCCATGGGCATTTCCAGAATACGAAATAATGATCTAAATATCTTTTCCGTGGCTTAGTAAATCTGCTTTTATGTTATTACTGTATTTTTTACCAATAATTTCGTATAGATTTTCTTCTAAATATGCTAAGGTTAGGGTGGCGTATGTTGGTACCATTTTAGTTTGCATAGCTGTTCCTAGGGTCTGGATGTAATTAACATTAT
>OY757915.1:23965420-24087920 GCA_963585895.1 Sepioteuthis lessoniana | reverse complement strand
TCTCTGTATATTAAATTTGCCATTGTAAAAATGTTTCCATTAAAAAAAAAGACTTCATTTATTTGCAGAGATTTGGAGAGAAAAAAATGACCAATAAAGCCTTAAATTCATTTGGGGGGCAAGAAAATTAGACGGATGAGAAGATAGGATGTTCCATTAAGATAATTTTTTTCCTTCTTTAATTCTGCTATTCAAAGAATACAACAATTCACAATGGCATTTTGAGCATCTTCTCTCTAATTTGCTTAAACACAGCTGGAATCATGCCAACCAGCGAGTCGTAAATTTTCCCTTTGTACAGTTGTAAACAATTTACTTCCTGGAAAAGGACAATGAAATACAGAAAGTTATCAGCTTGTGAATTGGAAAACCTTCTGTCAACGTCCTGTCCATAAATTTATAAACTCCCTCGAACAGGAAATTTTTCTATTCTTAATGCAAATGAAGACATGTTTAATATATAGGAATTTCTGAATAGTAAAGTTGGCAACCTCAGTTGAGGGTGACCTAAAGGCTCCCTTTTCAATAGCTACTACACTGCAGTGTAGAGGAAGGCAATACTCCATTCCTTGGATTGCTCCACTTTACTCTTGATCTTTACCTTATAATGCTGAGTGTTAAGCAAGGTGGCATCAAGAACCATTTTTTGAGTCTTTAGTATGACTTGACCTGGGATTGAACCCTGGTCTCCCGGATCATTGGCGAATATTCTACTCATTAGGCCAATAGCCCAGTAAATTTCTGAGTAAATGCCTTTTTTCTTTGGTATTAAAGTTCATATTGACTCAATGTTTCTACCACTAGCAAGATGTGACACAAAGCCAATTTTTAAACAGAGTACAGCTGGTTTGAATGGAGCTGCCTGTGGTGTAATGATTATCATCATAGGAAATGGAAACGGTAACAAAAGTTCAAATCCTGGACAAGTCTGATTGTATTTCATGTAACACTAATACCCTTGGAAAAGATATGAATCCAATTATTCTCCCTCCAGCAATGGGTAAATAGTAAGGCAGACTGGGCTCTTCAACCTTGGTATGGCAACTAGTCTAGGTAAAGGAAAACTCTAAATTCAAACCTGTTAAACTCTGCTTAAAAATTGACCTTGTGTCCCACCCTGCCTGTGGCCGAGGTGTTGGGTAAATACATATTTAGCTACTCTTTGTAAATTAACTGTTGTTACTTCCTTTGTGGTTGATACACTTGTGTAGGTCACATGAGAGAGATTAGTGTTCTATCTCAGATACAACATAGAATTCTGGATGCTTATTTTGTCAAGGCAACTAATTTAGGAGAAGGGAAACTCTGAATTCAAATCTGTTAAACTCTGCTTAAAAATTGACCTTGTGTCACATCCGGCATGTGTGAAGGGGTTGGTAGATACATACAACTGGTTTGGATTCAGAATTTTCCTTCTCCTGGATTGGTTGCCTGACTAAGGCTAGTAAATTCAGTCTATCTTACTAGTTACCCATAGCTACAAGGAGAACAGATGGATTTATGCCTCCTCCAAAAGAATTAGCACAAATTGAAAAGCAAACAGCTTTATCCAGGATTTGAACTCAGACCGCTGATTCCATTTCCTATAGTAATAACCATTATACTAAGTGTGCCTCCTAGTTATTAATGTTACATGACTCCACAAGTTGGATATCTTACAGTTAGTAGCCTAGTTAGCTAAGGCTGCAAAATACTCTGACTGCATCTCTACATAGGGGTAAGACCCTCCCCTCCACTAATGAGTCCTGGATATGATGCTAAACCATCTGATGGGGAGGCTTCAATCCTGGACCTTTGGGAAATGTGAAGTGCTTCATTGCCTTTACTCTCAGGTCCACCCTGACTCGGAGTGGTAAACCCTGATAGAGTCTCACCTAAAGGTCAAATAGAACTGTTTACAAACAAATGACTGATGTTAAATTTAATTATTAGTATTACAAAGCAATATTTGGAACCATCTAACTGTGTGCAAATGAATGAGTAATGTTGAATAGAATTATAGTGTTGAAACAAGTTAACTGTGAACAAAAATTGAATTATTGCTATTACATTGTCATACTTGGAACCATTTAACTGTGTACAAATGAATGGCTGTGGTTAAATTAAATTGTTAGTGTTACATTGTAATACTTGAAACCACTTAACTGTGTACAAACAAATAATTAATACTGACAAGAATTATTTGAGTTAGATAACAATACTTGAAACCATTTAACTATGTGAAAAGAAATGAGCTCTGGCTCATTTTAAAATGTTACCTACAAACTATTTGGTTGGTTGGTTGGTTGGTTGGTCAGATTGTTATGGCATATCAACCTTTGTAGGTTATTTAACACCAAATCCATTTTTATGTAAATAATCAGTTCTATTTCAAACAATTCAGTTTAGCATGAGTACACAGTTTAATAGTCAAAAACATTTCTACTTCAAACTATTCAGTTTATTCAAACAGTTCTAATTCAACTAATTCAGTTTAGCGTAAGTATGGATTTTGTTTATACAGTAAAATGTCAAAACAGTTCTATATATAACAATTCAGTTTAGTGTAAGTACAGTTTCAATGTCAAAAACAGTTCAATTTCAAACCATTCAGATTATCATAAGCACGCAGTTTAAATGTAAGTACAGTTTAATTGTCTAAAACATTTCTATTTCAAGCTATTCCCAAACTATCTGTTTACAAGTCATATATATTTAATATACCTATAAACAGGATTTGGCATTAAATAACCTTCAAGGATTGATATGTGATAAAACCCTGCTAGTTTGATTTTTATGTTTTAGATGAAGTATTGTCAGTGGGGCTTAGAATATACTGACAATATCCCCTGTAGAGGAAGGGATAACCCCACCCTCCCGAAAAAGAGGTGCTCTTGGTATGATTCCGAACTACACCTGATGATGAAGCACCAGTTCTGGAAATCTGGGGAGTGTGGAGTACTCCTTCATTGCCATTACTCCCAAGTCCACTTTTATCTGTAGTGGTCATACCAGTTAGGCTCCCATCTATAGGTCAAACAGATAACTCTTAAGAAACAGCTATACAAAAAATGTGAATATGAATGTACAGTGAATGCTGTCCCTCAGCCTCTAAGCAGAAATTAACCCTAAATGGTTTAACATGCCATTAAAATCAATTTCTTTTTATTACAGTTTACTAATGTTGTCTTTTCAATTTGCCTGCAGTAGTGTTGCTGTCATACTTGACCTCTCAAATCAGCAACAATGATCTCTTTATAAATTGAACTACCCACAAAAAACATTAAATTTTTCTCAAAACTAAAATAGTGGGCTCTCACTCCAATGTTGAGCCAACAGATTTTAACAACCTGGCTCAAAATGTTTATTTATTCATTGACTTTAATTCTTTAGACTCACGTGAGTTGACTACAATAGTTAGAATTTTTTTTCTTTTAGTTACTTTGTTTAATGGCATATCAACCTTCATGGGTTATTTGGTGTCATCTTCAACAGCTACAAGTCTACCCATTTGTGGAATTATACTTCTGTATTTACCCTATCACCTGTGTATATTTCACTATTTAATACTAGCTGTATAAATTTCTCTGATTACTATGAGCTGTGTTGATCTTACAGTGTACTATTAACTGTGTAAATTTTGCTGAGTAGTAACAGCTGTATAAATTTCACAGTGTACTATCAGCTTTGTTGATTTTACTGTGTTCTCTTAGCTGTGTAATATTCACCATATACTATCAGATGTGCATAAATTTCACTGTGTTCTATCTGCTGTATAAATTTCACCATATTCTATCAACTATATAAATTTCAGTTAACTATTAACTGTGTAAATTTCACTATGTACAAAGCAGTAATTTTTGTACACAAATCAAATGAGGGGTGGTGTCCTCGTGGTGTAATGGTTAAAGCGATGGACTTCAGAGTCGTAGTATGCGAGTTCATACTCCAGTCGCGCATTTACATTCACTTTCGGGCAAATACCCCTGGGAAAGGTATGAACCCCCTTATCCTCCCAGCTATGGGTTAAATAGTACCACAACTGTTCTTCTAGGAGAATAGCTTTGGCATCAAATAACCAACAAAGGTTGATATACCATTAAACAAAGAAACCAAACCACAAATCAAATGAGCAAAAAAGAATTTAACTGTTTACTCCCAGTGCATTATATCTTATGGATATACAGAAATATAGATACTATTGCATACTGTTTTGCGTACTGTTTGCTTTATTTTTATTTTGTTTATTTATTTGTTTTTTCAGATGAGACATCCTGTTTACTTTAAATATTGGCGTAATATATTCTTCCCACCTTAGATGAGAAAATTCATCTTTGTATTAGGCTGTACTAATCCTAGTTTTGTAAATGTTTAGTCCTGAGACAGCAAGTAACCATTTTGTTTCCTGAAGTATTTTGACACTTTCGTTTCTATTTGATCAGGATTCTTCTTCCCCATCAAACAGTTCAACATTATCAGAATAAATAAATGAATAAATAAAAGGGATGCTGTGGCGTTAGAACTCAAAAGTGTAGCTCATGCCTGAGTGTTTACTTTGTAATTCTTCAGTTTAGTTGGTTTATCTAAAAAAAATTTTTTTTTAAATTTGGATTTCAGGGAAGAATACAAAGGAAATCCAAAGAGGAGATGCTATAAACATTCAGCAATGAAAAACTATGTTAAAAAAAGAATGTATAAAATATATTGAAAAATTAAGACAGGATTTAGCACAACACAAGCAAAGTTAAATTGTTTGCTTGATTGATTAATTGTAACATGTCAACTCATCTTGGGTTGTTTTATGCCTAGAGGTTAGGAACTCACATTCATTGTATGTTCATGTTTACAGTTTTTGTGTAGTTATTTCTCTTGAATGTTTTTTGCATAGTTATATGATATCAAGTATTCCTATCTAATACAAATAATTTGCACACATTTGTATGATTTCAAGTATTTCTATCTAATGCAAATAATTTGAAGAAAGTTGTATAATTTCAAGTATTCCTATCTAATACAAATAATTTGCACACAGTTATATGATATCAAGTATTCCTATCTAATACAAATAATTTGCACACAATTATATGATATCAAGTATTCCTATCTAATGCAAATAATTTGAACAAAGTTGTATGATTTCAAGTATTCCTATCTAATACAAATAATTTGCACACAGTTATATGATATCAAGTATTCCTATCTAATACAAATAATTTGCACACAATTATATGATATCAAGTATTCCTATCTAATGCAAATAATTTGGACAAAGTTGTATGATTTCAAGTATTCCTATCTAATACAAATAATTTGGACAAAGTTGTATGATTTCAAGTATTCTTACCTAATACAAATAATTTGCACATATTAGTATGCTTTCAAGTATTCCAAAAACAAATAATTTGCACACAGTTGAGTGGTTTCATGTATTCCTATCTAAAACTAATAATTATGTGATTTCAATTAAATCGTTCAATTTAATAATACTAATTTGTTTGCACCCAGGTTTATGATTTCAAGTAACAAATAATAATCCTTAGTAAACAATTATTGCTTCAACTATTCTTAATACAAATAATTTAGTTTTATGGCATCAAGTATGATTCATTTTTAATCGGATCTATTTGACCCATAAATGAGACCCTAACAGGAGCAACCACTTCAGGTCAAAGTTGATCTGAGAGTAAGGCAATTAAGGAGTACTCCACACTTCTCAGGTCTCCAGAAATGGAGCCTCACCTCTTGATGCAGTTTACTGTCATACTAAAGACACCCCTTTTTGAGGGGAATCTGTGGCGATTTAGGAATTACCAAAGAACTCCCAACCGGATGTTGACTCGTCGGCTGCCTGATACAAAATGTATAAATGCGACGCCACGCATCCATCCGGTTAAAATCAGAAAAAAGAAAAATAATAAAATGTAAAGTAGCCAATAAGAAGCGGTCGCGCCAAAATTAGAAGGATTTTGGCGTAACGAATTTGGAGCCGGTGAAAAGACATAAATACTCAGGTTTTCTGTGAACCGACCTCTTTTCGGGTAGTGACGTCGAACCGACGACACCATTTTTACTATCTGGTGTTTTGGGCACCACGCTGTGTCTTGGGACGTAGCGTTGGTTAGTCAATTCACCAGGTAAATAAAGGAAAGTCTGAAAGAAAAGTTTTTCGTCTCCTATCTGTTCTTATCTTCTCTTTTTTTATATTTCTTATGGACCTTCTTTGGGCAAGGCATTGCACCGGCCAAGTCAACGTGGGGTAAAACTAAAAAACCAAAATATGGAGTCAGATATCTTACGGCAACACAGCCTTGCCCTTAGCCACCGACGATAAAAACCTTCAAATCCCACAAATCTTACCTCTCTACACGAGATACAGTCAGCATATTCCAAGTCATACCAACAGAGCAGGAGTAGAGGTATAAATGAAGTTTTTCCTTAAGAGATTTTCCTTTGTTTCTTTTTGTAATGTACAGTCAATTATATGCAATGAAATCTTCAGTCAGATATCTTAGAAGATGTAATGGTTAGCAAGCTAGACAAGCAAACATTCATGGGTGAGTACCCTATTCACACAGCCTTGTGCCAAATCTAATAAAAAAGACTTAGTAAATTACAAAGCCTTATTTCAGTTTTAAAAGTATTAAAATATTCCTATTCTGTCTCATTCAAATAGTTGTTTTATCCTTATTTTTCACTACTTTGTGCTTCTTATTCTTTACAAATACTTCTTTCCTTCTTCTTTTCTTCTTCTTCTTCTTCTTCTTCTTCTTATTATTATTATTATTGAATTTTTCCAACCAGCATTAGCTGGTGGTCTTTTACTGGAGTCTGAGTGATGGCAAGTCTCCTCAGATCTCCTGGACTCTCCTCAGTATTCTGGCCAATCTTACCAATGCAGTAGTCTGGATGGTCTCGGTTCTTCCTCTGAATTCCAATTCCTGAAGTCTTTTTTCCAAGCATACCAATTACAATTGGTATCGCTGTTATGTTCCACAGCTTTTTTAGTTCTCTGTCAAAGTGCAAGTACTTGTCTACCTTTTTGCTTTCTTTCATTTTCTCCCTGTGATCTGCCGGAACATTAAAATCAACTTGACAACCAGTTCTTTTTCTCTTTCTTAACTGTCACTAGGTCTGGTATTCTAGCTGGGATTGGGTGATCCATTTGTATCTCAAAATCCCATAGGACTTTATGTGTCTCATTCTCTCGGACAGATTCTGGTTTGTGAATATATCGTTTGGTCGTATATTATCATTTTACTCATTTGAAAGTTCTTCACATCAGCATTAGCTGATGGTTTTCCACTGGAGTTGTTGAGACAGCAAGCGTTCTCAAGTCTCCCGGACTCTTATTAGTATTCTGGCCGATCTCAACAATGCTGTTGTTTGGATGGTCTCCACTCGTCTTCTTATTTCCAAATCCTCCAGTCCCTGTACCAATCCTTTGGTGACAGTACCAAGCATGCCAATTACAACTCGTATCACTCACTTTCATGTTCCATAGTTTTTTAGTTCTCTAGCAAGGTCTAGGTATTTATCTCTCTTTTCACTTTCCTTCAGTTTTACCCAGTGGTCAGCAGGAACAGCAAAGTCCTCTGTTCTGCAGGTTTTCTTTTTTTTCCTTGACTATTACTAGGTCAGGTCAAATGGCCGAGATTAGATAATCCATTTGTATTACAAAATCCCAGGGAATTTTGTGCATCTAATTTTCAAGGACAGATTCTGAGTTGTGCATATACCATTTGTTAATATGGTCAAATTTAAACTTCTTTCACAATTCCCAGTGGATCACCTTGCCCATCCAGTCATATCTAGTCTTATCCTCACTTTGTGCTTATTTACTTCATTCGCTGATTATATGATTGATTGTTTTGTCTCCGTCACCACATAACCTACATCTGCTATTTTGTTGCATCTTGTCTATTCTTGCTTTGACATAGTTAGTCCTTATGACATTGTTTTGTGCTGCAGAAGAGATTCAGTTTCTCTCTTAAGGTTTCCTTTTCTTAGCCATGTCCAAGTTTTCTGGAGTGAGATTTCACTTGTTTGTCATTTGAAACATCTATACATTTTTTTTTCTTCCCATTTTTGTTTTCTGGTTATTTTTGTTCTATTGATGTTTGTTTTGCCTGTATTGTTGCTGGTCACTGTAATCAGTCTTCCTCTGCACTTTTTTGTGTAGTCTCGTTGTATCGATGCAATCTTGAATGCTAGCAATTCCTCTTCCTCCTTCTTTTCTAGATACATACAATCTGTCTATGTCATTTCTGGCATGTTAGGCCTTATGCATCCTCTTGAGTTTTCTTATTCTCTGGTCCATTTGTTGAAGTTCTTCTCTGGTCCACTTTAAGAATAGTCCCAAGTATCTTATGAGGGGGACAACCCAGGTATTTGTGCTTTTGATGAGATTTCTGCAATATACTTTGGTTTCGAGTAGTTTTCTCGTTCTCCTGGGGTATTTTTTTAAAATTCTTTCTTTCGTCTCTGCATGTTTAATTGTGTCTACTTCCAATATCCCCAAGTATTTGTTGGTCTCCATTTCTGATTTTATCTTGATTTGGTTGTTCTGTTTCTTCCATCAGATGTCTTTTTCCACTTTTCATTATTAGCATGACACATTTTTCTTTGGCAAATTCTATCCCTTCATCTTCCCTGTACATCCTCACTGCCTGTGTTAGAGTTTCCAATTCTTTCTCATTTTTAGCAAACAATTTGATGTTATTCTTGTACATTAACTGGTTGATTTTTTCTTGCAATTTATGAAGTTTGTATCTGCCTATGCATTTCCTAAATAAGTGATTGAGTTGCATCAATTAGTAATAGTGATAGCACATCTCCTTGGAAGATCCCTCTCTAGAGTTTCACCTCAGTTAAGCTTTTTCCTCCTGCTGTCTATTCGACTCTCCTATTTTCCTTGGTATTTTTGATAAACTTTATAACTTTGCTGGATATCTTGTACATTTGGAGACAGTCTATTATCCAGCTTTGCAGAACCATATCATATGCCTTTTTGTAGTCAATCCATGCCATAGCTAGGTTTTTCCATCTCGTCTTGCTCTCTTTGAGGATTTTTTGATCAATGTATAGTAAAAAGTTGTAAAGTTGGCGACTGTAGTTGAGGGCAACCCGAAGGCTCCTTTTAATAGCTACTACACTGAGGTGTAGGGGAGGGCGCTTCTCCTTTCCCTGGATTGCTCCACTTTACCTTAGATACATACCTTATAATGCTGATTGTTAAGCAAGGAGGTATCAAGTGCCATTTTTTAAAGTCTTTGGTATGACTCGACCTGGGATTGAACCCCAGTCTCCCAGACCATTGACAAACATAATTCTCTTTAAATTTTCTATGTTCAGTTCTTTTTCTAGTGTTAGTATTTGTTCTGCATAGTTTAGGTGTGTGATGTTTCAATTGTTATTACTTTGTGGGTGGTTCATTTGGGTTAGAGTGTTATTGTTTTTCAGTATTTAGCATTTCAATTATTGTATTTGGGTCTTATTGCCTTGGTTCCCAATTTACTTTTTGGTGTATTTCTAATATTTCAAGGTCAGAGAACCAACTTTTCTTTATTATTGTCCTGACTTGGTCAGTGAGTCTTTGGCTTGTGGTCTGAAACCTCACACATTCTTCCCAGATATTTTTCATCCTTTTCCAATACGCTCTTTGTGACTCTTTGTGTAGGGTTGCTCCTAAAATAAAAGGGAAGTGCAAGTTTGTTGTCTTCCCTTGTTCATTTTCTGTGTTAGTGTCTCTGGTTTGTGTGGTTACTAAGATTGTCGTGCATATACCTGAAAAAAGAACAGCCAACATTATTATTATTTTTCTCCATTTTTCTTCTTGTCTTTATATTTTTCTTTTATTTTTCTTCTTTTATCTCTTTCTTTTTCTTAATCTTTTTCTTCCCTCTTTCACTATTATCTTTCAGTTTCTTTTTTTATTTTTTTCTTTATTCTTGCCAGATTTCTTTCTTCTAAATATAATCTCTTGTTTTTATTTTCACACATTTTTCTTTATGTCCCTTCCTCTTCACAAAATAGCCTCTTCAATCTCCTCTTCCTTTCTCACCACCTCTTCCTCTTTTCACCTCTTTTCTTTGGACTTTTCTTTATGTTCTCCTCCATTGCCCTTTCATAACAGAAATCCTTGCCCTTTTTCCTAAAGATAATCTTGCCCACTTGAATCCTTTGGACAACGAAAAGATCATGGCTGAACTACTGAGGCACAAAATATGTATTTAGGGACAAAATCACATCACCAAACACAGCAGGGTTATTACTCAAACAGCAAGAAAAAATATAGTAAAAAAAAAATGAAAAATAAAAGAAACGGTAATAAAAATGGCCACTTATACTTTGTTTCACTATTTTTTTTTTTGTCATACAAGGAAAATGGCTTATACCGTGGCAGAAGACCAATTTTTCAAGTCACACAGGCGTGCAATAAACAACCATCAATTTCTGCATGCATATTTGCTCTCTTCGATTTCAGTGTTTCAATCCACGGAAGAGTTGTTTTGAATTGCCTAAGACAATGTTTTAGGCTTTCACTGATCCAATGTTATTTATGTTTTAAATTAAAACTTATTTAGAATTGTATCACCATCTTATGGACCCCCATACATGGCCATGCAAAAGCAGGACGACCAGCACGAACATACATTCAGCAGCTGTGTGAGGATATGGGATGCTGTCCTGAGGACCTGCCTAGGGCGATGAACGATAGGGAGGAGTGGCGAGAGAGGGTCAGGGATATCCGTGCTACCAACACGACATGATGATGATGATCACCATTTCTAGGATTCTTTTAAAGTTGGGATAATCTTTATTGTTAGTGCTCTGTAAAACTAATTTTTAAGATTATTCAAACTAAACCAAATCAGTGTGTCTTATCCCTTTTTTTTTATATCTATAAACTAGCTGTTTATATAATTGGTGATTATATAACCTGTGATGTAACAGATGGGATTTATTGAACAAATCTCAGAAAAATTTAATTCATTCCAATTATTGTATGAGACCCTTGGAATGTAAAACTTCCAACTCATTTCCATAGAAAATTCACGGTTGGTTGGTTGAGTTTTATGTTATATCAACCCTTGGAAGTTATTTAATACAAAATCCTGTTTATACATTTGTATCAAATATATTTGATTTGTAAACAAATAGTTTGCTGGTGACTAGTTTTTAAAAAACCGGTTAAATTATTTCAAGTATTGTTATTTACCTCAAATAGTTTTATTTGTGCACACTTAAATGGTTTTAAGTATTTTAATATTAGTCATTTATTTACACACATTGGTCTAATGGGTAAAGTGTTTGCCAATGAACCAGGAGACCTATGTTCAATCCCAGGTCACGTCATACCAAAGACTTAAAAAATGGTACTTGATACCTCCTTGCTTAGCACTCAGCAATATAAGGTATGTATCAAGGGTAAAGTGGAGCAATCCTGGGAAAGGAGTGGCACCCTCCCGTACACCTCAGTGTAGTAGCTATCAAAAAGGGAGCCTTCTGTTTGCCCTCGAGTACGGTTGCCAATTTTTTTATTTACACACTGTCAAATAGTTTCAAGTCTAGTTGGTTGGTTGGTTGGTCGGTCGGGTTTTATGGCAGGTTTTAAGTCTAGTAAATTATTAAACAGTTCTGTTTAACCCATAGATGGAACCTAAGCAGGTGCTACCACTTAGAGTGAACCTGGAAGTAATGACAATGAAGAGGTACTCCACATTCCCTAAAGCTTCAGAGCTGGAGCCTCCTCATTAGATGACTTAGTGTTATATCTAGGATGCTCATTTTAATTTCTTGTACTGAAAATTCATCTCAAGGTTCTAGAGGAATTTAAAAGAAACGTCCTGCTTCAAATCATATCAAAAGAGGAAATTCAGATGTCCTTTAACTAATGGAATACTTTCTGGAATAAGAGTGTTGAATCCCAAGGAAACTACTTTCAAGAAAATTAGTGTATTATCCATTATTCATTTCTGTCTTGGAAAATACAGCTTTAGTCTCCATACTTTCTAAACAACCCCCATATTTTGAAGAAGCATTTCATTCATTTTTAATTTCTATCTTAGAAAATGCAGCTTAAAAAAAACTTTTATTATCTTCATTCATTAAATGTTACAACTATTATGGAACAGAATTAGTAAATATATATATATATATATGTCTGGAAAAAAAACAGACTTTGTAAATTCATCATTAAAATGATAAGAGATAGGTTTCTACAATGTAAAAGTCAGTCAGAAGAGAAGGAGGGGGAGGAGGAGGTATTTAGTAGTCAAAAGACAGCAATTTCAGATAAGTGGAAAGAATATTAAGGAAATCAATATTTATTGGTTATTTATTGGTAATTATTCAGGAGATTGTATAATGAATGAGTGTACCATAAAGGCTGGTAAGAGTTGGTTTAGTTTGGTTTCTTTGTTTAATGGCATGTCAATCTTTGTAGGTTATTTAATACCAAAGCCATCCTTCTAGAAGAACAATAGTGGCACTATTTAACCCATAGCCAGGAGAATAAGAGGGTTCATACCTTTTCCAAAGGTATTAGTCCAAAAGTGAAAGTAATAGCACAACTAGAGGTCAAACTCACTTACCACGATTCTACTTTAACCATTACACCATGAGGACACCACCCCCTGATAAGACGATTGAAGTAAAGGCTGGTCTTCTCTCTTTTTTACTCTAAGTTTTTTAAAAACCAGGCTCTACAGCACAGTTCTTTTATCCAAAGAAGTCTTTTACAAGCACCTTAATATCATGAGACCTAAACAATTTTCTATGGATATACAAATAAGTCCAAAAAACATTTAATCATTTAATAGATTACCTTGTCAATGGGGTCTTGAACACATCAACTGAATTCTTTGTGGAGAGGTAAGACAAACCAAAAAATGATGTCAAGATCAATGTGATTGTTACACTGTATACAAGTACACTCACTGATATTTCAGTGTCAAATGAGTTACTCCATAAGAGAGTGTCTGTTCATACAAAAGTATTAGTGTTGTAAGGGACATTTCTCCAACAAGAAAGTTGGATTCATCCAATGAAAGGCATAAAAGATACAGATTAGACAAGGTTAGTGGTGGACAAATACAGCTGTCGAGAGGATGGTGGGGGTAGCTCTTGGTGCCTTATTGTCAGTGTATTCTACAGCCCCAGCTGACTGGTCAATTTTTTTTTGTGTTATTTCTTAAGAGATATATTGTTGTAAAGGAGGAAATTTTTCCCCTACAAAAAAGTTGGATTTGTTCAATGAAAGACATAAAAGATACAGATTAGACAAGGTTACAGGTAGTAACTAGTCTTGCTTACTGAGTATTCATTACTGTTGTTGAAGAACTGCACGTTTGATTCCAATATTATATAATGATATAATATAGGTAATATAATATAGGTAATATAATATATAATATAGGTAATATAATATATAATATAATATAGGTAATAAACCTATTTGTTAACCTTTTCCAGATCCATTGTGTTTATTGATAAACTCAGTCATAACAATTAGGATTCTCTCTGGTTGGTCACAAAATTATGTTGGTAGGTGGTTTGGTTGATTGTTCAGTCGGTCAGTTAGTCAAGGGGTCAGGTGGTCAGTTGGACAGTTCTATTTCAAACAATTCAGTTTAGCTTAAATAGGCAGTTTAAATGTCAGAACAGTTCTATTTCAAACAATTCAGTTTAGCATAAGTACACAGCTTAGTTCTATTAGAAAAATAGATAGGACCCAAACAGGTGCTTCCAGTCTGGGCCAGAGTGGACCTGTGAATGATAGCATTAAAGGGGTACTCTTCATTCCCAAAAGCTCCAGCATGACTGGAGCCTCACCATCAGATTGTTTTGTGTCATATTCAGGCCACTCATTACCCTACTACAGAGATACAGAAGGTGTATTTACAGCCCAGCTGACTAGGCTATGATTCTTGAGATATTCAAAATGACTTGATACTTTCCAAACAGACCTCATTGGTAATGTACTGTTAGCATTTGAATACAAGCGTACTTGCATTAAGAAGTGGCAGCATGTGTATTTATAGATGAAACCATTCAATTCAAAAAGGGTGGCACTAAAGCCATCTTGTTACTGTTAAATCAAAAGGTAGATAAGTAGGTTGGTTAATAAGTAGAGACTTGTAATTGAGAAAAGGTGCAAGTGGAGGCCAACAACTCGGCCAATATCAGCAGCAACAGCATCAATCGTAAGTTTCTCATTTCCCACAGGAAGCCTTTCGTTTCTATTCTTTTATCTTTCGATAAGTGTCATCGGACAACTAATTTCATTTATTCAGGAAATTACCCAGAAGGCATTGCACAGGTTACATTGTGACTTTATCCGTGGCTCACATTCACTTTGGAAAATGATAATGAGTAATTTAATTGGCTAAGGGTGGAGTGGCTTCGATGTGAACAGCTTTGATGTGGTTGTCATGGTTAGTGTTATGGGAGAAGTAGACAGTTCAGGGTGGCATAAGTGATAGAAGAATGTCATAAGTCAAACTGTTCTATAGATGATAAAGGTGATATGGAAAAAGAGGATAACAAAACTGAGGAAGAAAGCTCAATAAAATTCATATAAATATACAGGTCATTACTAATATGTTTATAACTCTATTAATTGTGGATCTTTACTCATTGGTGAAAGAAGTAACTGTATTGGGGGATGAAATGGGGATAAAGATTAAAGATGAGTAGTTATTACCATAAACTGAAACACATAATATTTATTCTTAGAACCAAAGTCCCCATTGGAGAAGTTAAAATTTACTTCTTAGTACGCATCATTAGAAAACAGATTTTTAAAATCAGATAGTTGCAGGTTTCTAACTAGAATTTGAATGCTATTTTTCAAAGCAGGAACAATCTCTAAACTTGAAAGATTGCTACAGTATACCTTCTTCTTCATTTTCCACATTTTATCTTGTGTCAGACTTTTAACTCATGGTCATATATATATATATATATATATATATATATAAGTATGTACAGGATGTCTCAAAATAGATGCAACCAATTAATATGAAAATGATTTATTACTGAGACAAGTGAAGTGACAGTCATTTGGAATATATCCAGTAAAAAATGCATCCTTTAAGCTACAGATATCAAATCAATATTTTTTTAATTGTTATTATATCAGCTTCTAGGATATGCAATTCTTTTTTGAGTTTTTTGTCTCAGTAATAAATCATTATCATATTAATGGGTTGCATCTATTTAGAGACAGTTTTGAATGATTTCTGTCTCCAAATAAGTAGTGATGCAAAGTATTTTTTCATCTCTTGTCCAAGTCATTTTGATCAAGAATTAATAATTGTTATAGTATACTATTTTTAAATCTGAAGCAAAAAGAACACAACATTATTATAATTGAGTTATTTGGAGTCACATGGGTCCCATGTATATTGAGACATTCTGAATATATAAAAGTTTGCAACCTGACATTTTTCAGCATAATAACCTTCCTGTTGGGCATCCACCTTAATCAGTGAATACAACGCATAATTATGAGTTGGATTTTAACCTAAAACTTTAATAGTATAATGGTTCATTTATATGGTTAATATCCACAACTAAACACACATAAACAGACAGACAGACACACACGCACACACACATACACACACACATATATATATATACATATATATAATTAATCCAAGCTTTATTAAAGAAGATGGAACACTGTTTATTATTTTTAATTGTCATTTTTCAAGTCTTCTAGTTATTTTTCTTATGCTAGAATCCTGGTGGTAAAGGAATTGCCCCATATCTTCTGCCCAAGCGTTTTCGACCATACTTTTGGTTGTAATCAGGGCTAGTGTAGTTTTATGTTGTCGGTTTGAGTTTTTATCATTTTAATTATTTGTAGAGCTTTGTTTTGGAGTTGTCCATTGGAATATTTTCAGTGTTTTGTTTTAAAATGTCCCGTTGGAAAGGTTTACTAATAGAATTAGTAATTTTAGTTGTTAAAAATATCTAATATGTTGGTACCAGTGTTAAATGCTATTTTATTTATGTTTGGTTTTCTATTCTTTATACATATTGCTTCTAGGATTTGTTATCGTTCTTTTTTTATTATTGTTTTTATATATAATTATTGTATTATCAGAGAGAATCTTCCTAACATCAGAAGATGTAAGTTGTTCTGTGCTATTGATGTGTTTTATAGTTAAATGTTGTTTTACGGTGCTATTTTCAGAAAGGTGATAAAACTTGCATTAATAACAACTAGCTGCCTATATATATACTCTTCAATATATATATATATATATATATATATAGTACAATTTGATGGAGACTCAAACTCGGTTAAATCGTCATAATAAATTTATTTTGGCGGAGAATATTACTATACTCTCCGTCTCGTCAGATGACTATTCACATGCTTCTCTCTCATTGCAGAGTTGCAAATGTTGAGTTACAGTTCGTATTCAGAAGATAAAATCATCATCATCATCATATCGCGCTGGTAGCACGGATATCCCTGACCCTCTCTCGCCACTCCTCCCTATCGTTCATCGCCCTAGGTAGGTCTTCAGGACAACATCCTGTATCCTCACATAGCTGCTGAATGTATGTTCGTGCTGGTCGTCCTGCTTTTGCACGGCCATGTGTGGGGGTCCATAAGAGTACATCTCTTATGAGTTCGTCCCTGCTTCTCCAGCAGTGTCCTGCATGTCTGGCTCGTCTAACTTGAATAGTTTTCATGATAGGGGGCAGGTGGCCGTACAGTTTGTGTCTTGTGGGATGTTGCCGCCAGGACTTGTTTAAGATTGCACGTAGCATTCTTGTGTAATCGCCGTCTAGCTTCTTCTCCTGCCGTTTTGTTAGCGTCCATGTAGTGCAGCCATATAGCAGTATAGAAGATAAAATAAAGCAATCAAAAAATAAAAAAATAAAAAAGTAAAAATAAAAATTAGAAAATAAAAATAAAAATGTAAAAAAAAAATATATATATATATATATTGTTTTATAAAAACTAATTCTGTGGTACTTTTGAGCTTTCTTAGAAGATTCAGTAGAGACATTAAACAAACTCTTTATCAAGATGGAAATTAAAGCCAAAAACAATGCATTGGTATGTAGAAAAGGAACACAAATCTACCATACACACAAGTTGACAAGTAATAATATATCCCAGCAGACAAAATTAGACACATATATGTCTTCTCCAAAAAGCTGTATATGTAAGGGGACAAAGGTAAAAGATTTATTTCTTATGTCCCTAGTGAATGAGGGTGAGTCATGAGTGTCCTTTTTGTTCCTTTATGAAATCTGGAGACAAATGTCTCTTCTCATCAGAGGCTAAACATTAACATGAATATCGCTAAAGGGCTGTCATATGACCCAAGTATGCCCCTTGTGGTATTCATAATTTCTCTGCTAAAAGCAAAAAATTATTTTTATCTCTTTACAATACCTAAGCAACTAAAATAAATTTGTTAAATCTATTTGAATAACATTATTAAATGGTGCTTTATATCAAACTCTCATTGGTACGTTAGTCATCTGCCACTGACTCCCTATTGTCCCTCTCAGCCAATCACTCCCCATGGCAATTAGTCTAACTTGATTGAAAACATTTCTGTGATGCTATGTATACCTCAAATTCTGTAAATAATAATAATATGCTATAATACTATAAACTGAATTGATTAATCCCTCCCTAAATGAATCCTAAATATAGATTTTACTGATAAAGGGGAATAAATAAAATAAAAAAATGGATGGTTCTTATCATCAGACAAACAAGAGGCAAGGAGGAGAAGAGTAGCTGAAAAAGAGTTACAAGTTATTGAGAGAAGAAAAAGAGAGAGAGAGAGAGAGAGAGAGAGAGAGAGAAAGAAAGAGAGAACAAAAATTTGAATCAGAAGCTTGGTATATGAGCTGAGTCAAAAAAAAACCTCAAAAACCAAACAGAAAATGTTTCTCTGCATGTCTTCACCAATGTCAGGACTATCTGTTACTTAAAACATTGTTTTTGATCATAGACCTTTGCTTTTTTTTAATTTTTTTATTGCTATCTTATTTTTTTGATTATTGGGTTCTTAGCTGGCAAAAAAACTATATACAATTGTATGTCTATTTTGTAAGTAATTCTTACATTAACTTCTGACAACTGTGACAGCAAATTCTTTAAAATCCCAAAACAGGACTTTATTTTTGCACGTGTGAAGACGGGGCAGGTTGGCACTTGATCACTTGTAGAATAAGTCCTCATTCAGAGTTTTTTTCTCAGGCATATAAGAACTGGCATATTATGTGGAGGATTAATTTATGGCCAGACTGACCGCCGCTGGCAGGGGGTTCCAAATTTCACCCTATACACACACCCACCAAGGCCGCTAGACTTCCTCCCCTAGAACAATGGAAGATATGGACCTCTAGGTTTAGTCGTAATAATATTAATTAGAGTAGTCGGCAATTCTGGTTTCCCGTATAAGAATTTAAAGGAATTAATAGGACAATTTTAAACGAGCATATCATAAGGCGAATAGAAGCTGAAAAAGAAATATGACATAAAAAATTCATATCAGACGCCACAAATAACAACTTAGACCACGTGGGAACATTAAAATATATCAATCTTTTACTACACATAGATATATACCTTCAACGTGTCAAATATATCATAAATGAATAGTCCATGAACATAAATGTCTTTCTTCTTTTCTTTTCTTTCGTTTTCATTCAAATTGAGAGAGAGAGAGGGGGGGTATATAAAATTGGGTATAAGGCGAAATGGTCTCAAAGTTTACTTATCTTTTTTTTTTTCGACGGGGTTCCTGTGGAGAATGTTTCCTCTTTTACGGGCTAATAGACTTTATGCTATTTTTAATACTGGCTTGAAGAATTGACTCCTTCGTGTCCGAGATTCTTTTCGTCTTCTTTTACCCGGAGTACTTGGCTTTTGGTTCCGTCCACCACGAACCCTGTCCAACAACTAACCTTGTCTTTTCCTTTTTTTGCTGACGGGAAGAAGGTGCCACTTCCGTTTTTAGGGTCCCAGCCAATCATTTGGCTTCTACCTTCTTCCTTCCCATGTCAGGTGACCCGAAGGAGGTCACCGAGTACAAACATCTGTTCTTAACGGTCATTCTTTGACGGCTTGCTACTGTTAATTCGAACACGAGGATAGTAATAATTTTATTTCTATCGTCTCAGTGAGAGACCACGTGACACAACCATAAACCACTTTTTATCTGATTTCCAGTGCATTTTGGGGGAGCACCCTACAAAAACGACAGTTGTATGACCACTTACCTCCAATCACACAAACCATCCAAGTAAGATGAACAAGACATGCCAGCATTGCTGAAGAAGTAAGCACAAAATCATAAATGATTTTCTCCAATGGACCCAGAAACATGGACCCATTAGTGTTGGCCAACTAGGAAAAGACTGATGACCAATAAGTTCAAATGGTAAGAGAGAGTAAAGGAAATCCTTGTTGTTTGCACTTAATGATGATGATGATAATGATGATGATGATATTTTTCATATAATTCTTTATATATAATAATTAAACTATGGAATTTCTACTAACATAAATGAAACAGTACATAGTTTTATTATATATATATATAACACATCACTCAATAAGTCCTGGGCCTGACATATAGATGGTGCCACAAATGAAAAATCCATATGATTTTCATAAAGTAATAACCTTCAAATGGCACATGTCAAAATTTGAATCCAATCAGATATTTAGTTTACTAATTACAATTTTCAGGCCATTGGCCTAATGAGTAGAGTATTTGCCAATTGTCCAGAAGACCGGGGTTCAATCCCAGGTTGAGTTATACCAAAGACTCAAAAGATGGTACTTGATGCCACCTTGCTTAACACTCAGCACTATAAGGTAAAGAATCAAGGGTAAAGTGGAACAATCCAGGGAATAGAGTAGTGCCCTGCCTTCACCTCAGTGTAGTAGCTATTGAAAAGGGCGCCTTCAGGTCATCCTCAACTAAGGTCTCCAACTTTCTTACTGTTGTAAATTTTCAAAACAATGAAAAAATCTGAACTTCAGCAGGCAAGGTTTTGGCCACCGTATTTGGGATACACAAAGTATTTGGGATACGCACCGTATTTGGGATACACAAAGTATTTTGTTCATCGATTATCTTAGGAATGGAAGAACCATTAATAGCAAATATTATATAGTATTATCGGTGTATCTGAAACAAAATCACAAAAAACTGGCCACAAATGAATAAAAAGTGCTCTTTCATGTCTGCAGATCTCAAAAGAATGCTCCAGAGAAAGAGATTTGGCTCCAAGGAAGAAGTGATATCAGAAACTGAGGCATATTGAGGCCAAAGACAAATCATTCTACCAAAAAGACAGCAAATTATTAGAGAAGTGTTGGAATCTGTGTATCACCCTAGAAGGAGACTATGTTGATGAATAAAGTCGAATTTTGCCTAAAAGTTATTTTATTACTTAGGCCCATTGAATGATGTGTTATTTAATGCCAAATCCATTTTCATACAAAAAACGGTTCTATTTCAAATAATTCAGTATAGCATAAGTACACAGTTTAATTGTCAAAAGCATTTCTATTTCACGCTATTCAGTTTAGTCAAACAGTTTTATTTCAAACAATTCAGTGTAGTATAAGAATATTTTTTGTTACACTCTATTAAATGTCAAAACAGTTCTATTTCAAATAATTCAGTTTATTATAAGAACACAGTTTAAATGTCAAAAGCATTTCCATTTCAAGCTATTCAGTTTAGTCAAACAGTTTTATTTCAAACAATTCAGAATAGTATAAGAATAATTTTTTGGTTACATTCAATTAAATGTCAAAACAGTTCTATTTCAAACAATTAAGCTTAGCATAAGTACACAGTTTAAATGTCAAAACAGTTCTATTTCATATAATTCAGTTTAGCATAAGTACACTGTTTAGTTCTATTTGACCCATAGATTGGACCCTATCAGGTGCTACGACTCCAAGTCAGAGTGGACATGGGAGAAATGGCAATAAAGGGATACTCCGCAAACCTCAAAGCTCCAGCATTACTGGAACCTCACAATCAGTATGTTTAGCGTCATATCCTGGCCACTCATTAGTAGGGGTTGTCTTACCCCTCACCAGATAAGAAGTCGGTATATTCTACAGCCCCAGCCCACTGGGTAATGATCATTTAGGGTACATAAAAAGTGATTGTTCAAGAAAATTGGTTAAAATTGAATTGTGCCAAATACATCCTGTTGCTGAAAGATAATTTGATACTAGACTCGGATGAAGGTGAGATTTTTCAGTAAGACTAAGCTACATGCCACAGATCATGTGCAGCACAACAAAGTTTGGCCCGTAAAAGTGTTACTGTATTGAAAGATTAGTCGGCTCAGAGCCCTGACTTAAATATCATCAAGCAAATGTGGACAGAACAAAAGAGAAGAGTTCATTTGAAGAATCCATACCATCTTGAAAAATTGTGGAAGCTCCACTACTGAGAATATCATCTTGTATCTATTAAGGTGCCCGTGGTGTAATGGTTATCGTCATAGGAAATGGACACGGTGACACGAGTTCAAATCCTGGACGAGACTGATTGCATTTTCACATAGCACTAATACCCTTGGGAAAGGTAAGAATCCAATTATTCTCCCTCCAGCTATGGGTAAATAGTAGGACAGACTGGTTTCTTCAGCCTTGGTAAGGCAACTAGTCTAGGAGAAGGAAAACTCTGAATTCAAACCTGTTAAACTCTGCTTAAAAATTGAGCTTGTGTCATATCCTGCCCGAGCGGAGGGGTTGGTAAATAGGATCTTGTATCTATAAAGATGGTGAGAAGTGAGTATGCATCTCTTCCCAGATGCATTTAAGCAATTACCTACACAAAGAGAAGCCACACAAAGTATTAACAATGTACAGGAACTTCTTGAAATGGTCATTCTATTTCAAAATACTGTATCTTGATTGGTTTATGTAGAGTGGCTATTATTGGGGGGTGGTCTTAAATCTACCCCCCCACAACAAAATATGATAAAGTATGGAAATAACAACAAGGCCAATGTTTCATCTGTAAAAAGTGCAATGTGAAACATTCACTTATAAAATAGTTTTAAAGTTGCCAAAGACTTTTGCATAGTACTGTATATATACCAGGCCATTAGCCTAATGAGTAGAGTGTTTGACAAAAGGTCTGGGAGACCGGGGTTTAATCCCAGGTGGAGTCATACCAAAGACTCAAAAAATGGTACTTGATGCCACCTTGCTTAGCACTCATCATTATAAGGTATGGATCAAGGGTAAAGTGGAGCAATCTAAGGAAAGGAGTAGCACCCTCCCCTATACCCCAATGTAGTAGCTATTGAAAAGGGAGCCTTTGGGTCACCCTCAACTATATATATGTATATATATAATTGATTTATTCTCTCAGAAATTTACGTTAATTCCTGGCAATTGACAATTTCTTTCACATCTTTGATATATGTCTACAGTAAAATAATTGGCAATGTCATTATGAACGTAATAGCCTCATTCTGTCAGTTATTGCCTACATTATTTCCTGACCAAGGATAATCCCTTTCTTTTTTTTAATTTTTACTGCCTTTCTATATCCTTGTGATTATGATTAAAAGTGTGATTATGAATATCAAAGGCTTTTCTACATGACTGTATCTAGTGAAAAAATTATTTATTTGGCTTTTTCAAGGTTGGATATAAAAGTTTATTGCTTCTATCTGAGCAGGTAAAATAATGAGAAAGTGATTTGCTTCAGTGGTTTTTCAACTCAACAACTTTTTTCTCTTACAACCATTATGATATACAAGGAAGAGATGAGATATTTTCCAAAAGTCTTAAAATAAATCAGAGGACAGAATGAAGTGGATACATGCCTTTTCCGATGGGATTAAAACAAATTAAACATAAACTGCTTCAATCAAAACTAAAAAAATTTTAAATACAATTATTTAGATTTTCTTTTTTTTACATACAGTCTTAGATTCTATTGTAATAAAAGAGGTTTGATAGTTATTTATTAAGCTTTACTTTGTTGCGATACAAGGCTAGATGTATAGGACACCCAGTGAGACTCAAACTCACAAGTAATGGTTTGCTAGTCAAGTAGTAATTTGCTAAGCTTTTTGCTTAGGTATCATGCAAGGCCATATGAAGAGGGCACCCAATGAGACTCAAACTCACAACTAATGATCTGCTAATCTTTACCTCCCCTGCACCTCAGTGTCGTAGCTATTGAAAAGGGAGCCTTCGGGTCGCTCTCAACTAAAGTCGCCAACTTTACTTTTACTTTAGCCTAGTTGTAATTTGCTAAGCTTTTTGCTTAGGTGTCACACAAAGCCATTGGAAGGGCACACCAAGTGAGACTCAAACTCACTCGTGTAGGGTTTGCTAGTCTAGTTTGCCAACTATTACACCATGTGAGATACCCCAGAGATTTGATAATCATGTAACGATTTAATATGCTATCCTTTAACATCTTTTTTTTTTGAACGGCAAAGGGATTACAGACATTATTTTAATAAAAGGGGTATTGTGTTTATATTGCAAAGTAATATATTTGGCCATGTGTGCCATCAATATATCCTTTTGATTACTCAACTATGAACTTCTATTGTCAAACCATGCTGTCGAATATATTACGTCCCTCACTCTATAATTATTGAAACCCATGGAATTTATGTTCATCCATCAATAGCCAGTGATCTTCTGTCTGGTTGATTGTCACAGAAATCACCATAAAAGGTAATCAAGAAACCTTTATTTTACATAACCAAAAAGAATCAAACAAGGGACAAAGTTTCTTTGTTGTCAACAAATTCAACAGTTTTTAGAGATTTGATGATATATTTGAACTATATCATAGAATGTCATCATTTTTAAAGTGGGTGGTGAGGCTCCGCTTTTTCAGTTCAGGAATGTGTGGAGTGCTATTTAATTGTCATAACTCTCAAGTCTGTTGTGGCTTGAGGTGGTAGTACCTGCTAAGGTCCCATCTTCCATTCAAATAGATCTGTTTAAGAATTATTAATCAGGTGAGTCAAAAGTTTTGCATTATTTTGATAACTTATTTACTTTATTCTTCAAGTTGCAGCAAAAGCAGCCAAGCAGTTAAAATAGAAGCCATCATGTTACACCATCTAAAGCCATTTTTCTGCCAGGTCTTTGATCCCACACAGATACCAATTCTTGTTGTTCGAGGCAAAGAACTCCTTCACTGAAGTTTTCACTTCCTCTTGATTATTGAAGCATTGTGACTGCACGAATTAAGCCATAGCTCAGAATAAATCATAATTAATGAGTGCTTGCTTCAAACTTTATAATATTTACCAACCCCTCCGCTCAGGCAGGATATGACACGAGGTCAATTTTTAGGCGGAGTTTAACAGGTTTGAATTCAGGGTTTTCCTTCTCCTAGACTAGTTGCCTTACCAAGGCTGAAGAACCTAGTCTGCCCTACTATTTACCCATAATTGGAGGGAGAATAATTGGACTCATACTTTTCCCAAGGGTATTAGTGCAATGTGAAATGCAATCAGTCTCATCCAGGATTTGAACTCATGTTGCCTTGTCCATTTCCTACGAAGATAACCATTACACCACAGGCACCTTCAAACTTTATGTTGGGTCTGAAATCAGTTTAATACCCTCAAGTTCCTGGAGTTTTGTTGTTAAACAAACATGTATACAAATACTGAAAAAACTTTTGACTCACTCTTATAGTACAGGATTGATGATACATGAAACCACATAACTGTATGTAAAGAAATGACATTTTTTTTTTTACTGAGGATCTTACCCAACAGTGATAAGAGCTTTGAAGATGACATTTGCAGCAAATTGGAAAATTAAAAATAGTTTACATGCCATAGAAACAAGGTTATTCAATGCCAATGTCAGTCTTTCTTTGCAACCATGGCTTCCGAAGAAATAGATCTACGACCTCACAAATACTAACCATCCGCAGAATCCTTGAGGGTGTACGGGCAAAGAACCTACAAGCGACATTAATATTTGTCGACTTTACCAAGGCTTTCGACTCCATTCACAGAGGAAAGATGGAACAAATCCTACTAGCGTACGGCATACCTAAAGAAACCGTAGCGGCAATAACGATTCTCTATAGAAACACTAAAGTAAAAGTACGATCACCAGATGGAGACACAGAATACTTCGACATTGTAGCAGGAGTACTACAAGGGGACACGCTGGCTCCGTATCTCTTTATCATTTGTCTAGACTACGTACTTAGAACATCGATTGACAAAATCAAAGAGAATGGCTTCGAACTGACGAAGAAAAGAAGCAGAAGATATCCCGCAACAACAATTACCGACGCCGACTACGCCGATGACATAGCGATACTGGCAAATACACCTGACCAAGCCGAAACACTTCTGCATAGCCTGGAACGAGCAGCAGCAAGCATAGGCCTCCATGTTAATGCACACAAAACGGAATATATGCGCTATAACCAAACGGGGGACATCTCCACTCTAGAAGGAACCCCTCTTAAACTAGTAGACAAATTCACGTACCTAGGAAGCAGCGTCGAATCAACCGAAAAGGACATCGAAACGAGGTTAACGAAAGTATGGACAGCTATCAATAGGCTATCGACTATATGGAAATCAGACCTAACCGATAAAATGAAACGCAGTTTCTTCCAGGCAGCGGTCACATCGATACTGCTATATGGATGCACTACATGGACGCTAACAAAACGGCTGGAGAAGAAACTAGATGGCAATTACACAAGAATGCTGCGTGCAATCCTGAACAAGTCCTGGCAGCAACACCCCACAAGACACCAACTGTACGGCCACCTGCCCCCTATCACGAAATCTATTCAAGTTAGGCGAACCAGACATGCAGGACATTGCTGGAGAAGCAGAGATGAACTCATAAGAGATGTACTCTTATGGATCCCCACACACGGCCGCGCAAAAGCAGGACGACCAGCACGAACGTACATTCAGCAGCTATGTGAGGATACAGGTTGTTGTCCTGAAGACCTACCTAGGGCGATGAACGATAGGGAGGAGTGGCGAGAGAGGGTCAGGGATATCCGTGCTGCCAGCACGATATGATGATGATGATGAAATAACTTCCTCTTTGCTACTTCTTTACAAGGAATTACAGCTACTAGTAATTATTCTTAATACAAATTTACACACAGTAATAGTTTCAAGTATTCCAAGCAAATACCAATGTGACATTATTGCTATTGAAGTGGGTATTGGAAATGCAGGGAGGCCAAGGAGATGTCTATTTTATTTTTCCTCGCTATTGAGTTTGGTAGGTTGTCAGAATTAACACTCAGTTGCATAGCCCGCTTTTGTTGAAGATCTTGGAATTTCATGTGTATAAAAATCATATTATCTGCTATTAACTGCCCATACCGCGCCTAACCCTCTCTTTTTACCCCATTAGATAAGGAACCCTCTCCTACTTAGGGTTGGTCCAGCTTGTTTTTGGTGTCTTCGGGCTCCGAAAAACAGTTGGCCTCCATTTCATAGACAGGGAGATGGGAGGGTAAGCAAACAGGGGATTTTTTCCTTGTTTTCATTTTTTTGTATTTTAGGGTTTTTTCTCCCATCTCCATCATCATATAACATTTTTTGTAAATAAATCCCAAATTGTAAATAAAATCATACATTCCACCTGGGGTTTTTAAGTAGGTCTTCTCACAGAGCAAATGTGGTATTTTGGTGAATGTAGCATGATTGGTGATGGTGTTGTATAGCCATGACCAACTGTACAAACACATATGCATGCATGCAGAATCATAACGACAACACAATAAAGACGAGTGACACAGTTTTTTAGAAAAATATACCTCTCACTTTATTTGAAAGGGTTGTGTATGAGAGAGAGTTGGAGACCAAACAGAACTGCAACATATTGACCCCCACTCTATTGGCCATAACTGTGTTTCTTTCCCATTCTCCTGGGCAGCTCAACCGGGCGCCAAGTCTGCTGGCTGCTGGTTTTCTCTACCGCATCTTATCGCCATCTCATCTGATCCCCAAACTGATTGAACTTCCTGTGCACTGAGTTATATAATAGTTCAACTCCCACTCTTCTTCCTGTGAGCGTCACAATTTCGCACTCATTCAACCCGTCCATGGTCAAGGTTATAATATCCTGATATTCCTCGACCGGATGCACCTGTTATTTACACAGGTGCATTTCCTATTTTGACAGCTTGCCCGGGTCGGAGGTCAATATACAACAATGGATGACTATTTATATATTGTATTGTTAAATGGGTCAGCAAATGTGGCTAGCTAGGTTCCCTTAAACAATATAGAAATAGCATGACCGCTCTCTTTCCCTCCCCCACAAAATCTCAAGGCCTCATGCCAACCTTAAATGTACTTTAAGGAAATAAAAATTGTGTAAACTTCTAACAGAACTCTGAAGAAGTTGAGTTATTTATAGCACATTGGGGTATTCCATTGTGCTCACGTGGGCAAGTTCATTCCTTGGATTGTGATTGGTTGCTGGTCTATGAATGGACATGTTAATATATGAATACCAGCTTCAACTTAGTAGTGGTTCAGGTTCTGTATTGAGTTACAGCCTGTTTTATTTTTATCTACCAACTGGACCCTAGCTGGGCAGATAAGTGCTATTGTTATTATTATCATTATTCTACACTTGCTATTTGTTGTCTCTTTTCGAATTCAGCAAGGTAAAAATCCCAACTCTGATGCTTGGGCTAAGAATTACTCTACTCTGCTGGCCTGAACCTACTTTCCTTCTTCTGGGATGGGACCAGTTTTTACATCCGGAGTTTATAGAATTCTCTAGAATCTTCTTGACAATTTTACAACATTCAAGAAACAGGAAGTTTATGGTTATTTGCTGTTTTCTTCATTCCCTTTTCCGTGGGTAGCCTCATTGCTTATTTAGGGTAACGGAGTCATTTCCTTCAACTGTTAAAACCAGCGCCTACATGACTTGACCATGATATATTACACCAGTTTTATCTCTGCTCTATTGGGGGGTGTCAAATGACAAAGGGATTCTATCTAAATATAACTAGAACTCACCAGAGCTCACAAGAAAAAATAATAGCTTATAATAATTTTTATTTTGAAATAAAGCACTTCCAATATATATACACATTTTTTTACCTTTCACTAAAATCTACCAAAATGTCCAATTATGCTACACTAATAATTTGCAAACAATTATATAGTTGGCTGGTTTTATGGCATTTCAACCCTTATGGGGTTATTTTATACCAAAATTAGTTAAAAATTATGGTTTCCAATTATATACGCTATAAAAATTTATCTTCACCATCATTTTTAACAAGTAAACACTTTATACTTAGTTGCAATATTTATGTTTTAAGGGTCAATGTATTAATTTAGGTAGCAATCATTTTTAACATTATATTAAACAAATCTATTTGACCCATAGACAGGATCCTATTCTTGGTTAGAGTGGACCTGGGAGTAATGGCAACAAAGTTATGACTCCATAATTCCTAGATCTCAAAAACTGGAGCCTCACAACTGGATGCCATTTTGTGTCATACCCAGAACAAAAGAAGGAGATATGAATTGATTGAGACAGATATAAACATGCCGAGAAAAATTGGCGTATCTATAGTTGTGGTTCTAAGAATCCTGCATTACATTTCTCCCCTTGTGATTCCAGGTTTACTCAATGCTTACCTATTTTGAATAGAGATAATGCTATATTTTACCAGTATACTTGTAAAAGCCTGCTTTACTCTTCCTACATGGAAGCTTGGTGTAATGGTTAACAAGCAAGACTGGTAGATAATTGCTAGTGAGTTTGAGTTCACACTGAGCGTTCCATACATCTGGCTTTGTGCCACAACTAAGCAAAGCTTAGTTATTAACTACTTGGAATCTTTACTCTACAAAAAAATAAACATGCTTAGAGTAACAATTATTGCTATAGGAAATAAAATTAGAGACTTGAGTTCAAATCCTGCATGAAGCTGTTTGTGTTTTGCTTTAGTGCTAATGCCCTTGGAAAAGGCATAAATTCATCTCTTCTACCTTCAACTATGAGTAAATTGTTGGGAAGACTGGGTTCTCCTGCCTTGTTTAGATAACTAATTTATTATAAGTAAAACTCTGAATTCAAACCAGCTGTACTCTGCTTAAAAAACTTCATCTTGTGTCACATCTGGCCTGTTGTTTGCGGTCAAGTAAATACATAAAAAAGTCACTAGTTTTGATTTGAAGAAATTCATGTTCAACTCTGCTGATTGTATTTATAGCTGTAGCAGCATAATTGTGTAAATAAAGACTTATCAATTATACTTGTGGATAAAATTCCTCCTGGGTCAAAATTTCTCTCCTGATAAAAATCCTCTAATATTTGAAATTTTTACCTTGGGGGCCATATGGCTCCTGTTTAAAAATCACTGAACTAAAGCAATTATCAAATTGGTCACAACATTCTCATTGAGTCACAAATAGTTGTTTTGTTGTTAATATTAATAACACTTTAACATTCAAAAGACTTCATCTTAATAATGAAGCTAAGTTTTTATTCCTATTCAATCTTGAAAACAAAAATGTACTTAAACAGTTTCCTTTCTTTTATAAAAATGTGGGAAATCAAGATGGTGTAGCCAAGGAAAGGGAAATGCTTCTCAATACTCTGAACAGAATTCAGAAGGTCTCCAGTTATATCAAACATTATATATAGTTGGCTGGCTTACTTTATTCTCAAGAGGAAACATTATTTTTTCCAAATAATATTTCTTGAGTACTGCAAATTATTCCATAAATGTCTTCAGTTTGAATATAAAAATGGATGTAAATCTCTCTTTCTTTGTAAGCAAATGATTTTGCCTCTGAAGAGAGAGAGAGAGAGAGAGAGAGAGAGAGAGAGAGAGAGAGAGAGAGAGAGATATGAAGAGAGAGAGAGAGAGAGAGAGAGATGAAGAGAGAGAGAGAGAAAGAAAGAGAGAGAGAGAAGAAATATGAAGAGAGAGAGAGATAAGAGAGAGAGAGAGATAAGAGAGAGAGAGAGAGAGAAAATCTAAAGAAAGAGAGAGAGTGAGAGAGAGAGAGAGAAATCTGAAGAGAGAGAAAAATCTGAAGGGAGAGAGAGAAAGAGAGAGAAGAAATCTGAAGAAAGAGAGAGAGAAAGAAAGAGAGAGAGAGAGAGAGAGAGAGAAGAAAGACTCTTTTGATAAACATATTAACTACTTAAATGCAACTACCCATCTATATTCATTTTACTATTATGTTATATCCAATATTGTTAACAACATGACTGGGTCAAATTCTTGAGATATAACATTGGCTTTATTCAGATTCAAATGAAAAGATGGAGTAATATTGACACTAAGTGTAATAATGCTGCAAACATTTCTAAGATACTGAGTGCAAAAGTAGAGGCTATCAGATGTTGGTACCTTGTGAGAATGGTGACCAATGCTTCTGACAGTTTTATTGACAGTGTGAACAAAGCCGCTGTCTTGAGTGGGTCCTTCCTTGTCAGCTTTAAAATCATTCACTATAATCATGAAAAGATTTCTTTAGAAAACACTTCATTTCACTTCATTCTTGTCAGAAGACCTGGGTAAGCAGACTTGCTTGTTACTCTTTTGTCACATGTTGTTGTGAGTTGGAGGAGTCTTGTGACAGTTTAACTAAAATGAAGGGGCATTGACAGAACAAAAATAATTTTTTTCCCAAAGAGATTCTGAGGAGATGGGCGTTTCCAACCAAGCAATTTTTTCTAGGTAAGCCGATTTGTCAGTTATTCTATTATGTATTTGAGTGATGTTCAGGAGACTGACAATTTAACTGCAATGAAAGGGGGAGTCCCTATAGTGTAAAGGCTAATGAGCTGGACTGCGACATCATAGTGAGTTCAAACTGTAGTCACATTATAATGTTCATTTTCAGACAAATACCCTTCGGAGAGGTATGAACTCCATTATCCGCCAGCTAAGGATTAAATAACATCACTTCTTTTCTCCTACAAGAATGGCTTTGGCATTAAATTGCCAACAAAGAGTGATGTGCCATTAAACAAAGAAACCCAACCAAACCTTAACTAAAATGAAGGAATATTGACAGAGTTTAAATTTTTTTCTCAAGAAGAGATGGGCGTTTCTCACAGACCAATTTTTTTTTTCAATGCAGTAAATTATCATCCAGGGTAGATAGATTCTGAGACCTTTTGATAATGAAATCAGTTAATGATAATAAAGTACTATACAGACTTGTTATACCCAAGAATATTAACCAGGAAATTAACCCATTATTTTAAAGTACATACAATAATTATTTGTATATAACACACACATATATAACATGCACCACTAACTTTGGACAATGAAATTCTGGAAATAAATCGCCCAGTTGGCTGGAGCTATAGAATACACTGACTGCACCGCTGCAGAGGGGTAAGACCCCCCACCCACCCAATGAGTGTCCTAGATATGACACTAAACAATCTGATGGTGAGGTTCCAGAAATGCTGGGGCTTTGGGGAAAACGAAGCACCCCTTCATTGCCATTGCTCCCAGGTCCACTCTGGCCTGGCATGGTAGCACCTGATAGGGCCCTAGCAATGGGTTAAATAGAACTAACGGCATACTTATGCTAAACTGAAACCTTACTTACATCTAAACTGCGTGCTTATGTTAAACTGAATTATCTGAAATAGAACTGTTTTCTGACATTGAAACTGTATTTACACTAAACTGAATTGTTTATCATAGAACTGTTTTGACATTTAACTGTGTAAACAAAATCTGTACTTATACTAAACTGAATTAGCTGAATTAGAACTGCTTGATTAAACTGTATAGCTTGAAATAGAAATATTTTTCACAATCAAACTGTGTACTCATGCTAAACTGAATTGTTTGAAACAGAACTGATAATTTACATAAAAATGGATTTGGCGTTAAATAACCTACAAAGGTTGATATGCCATAAAAACCCAACCAACCAACCAACCAATCAGGAAAAAATTCTTGAGTATAGTACACGTTGACTTTTTAGAATTTGTAACAACTAAATTTAACCAAAATTTGCGTTTGTTTAACATTTTATTGGTTCAAATTGACTAAAAATAAGTATTCATATAATCTATATTGTCTTAAAACACACAGTTTACTCAGTATTTACAGAAAAGTGCAAAAAGTCAGCAGCAAAAAAAATCTTACATTAGAAGAAACAAAATTATAAACAAACACACATTCAAGTGGATATTTCTCTGTAAGAGCAAAAAAGAAATTACTTTGGACTATAGATATAACATACTTTTGGCTATCCTGTCTTGAATATAGTGAGGGATGAGACAAGAAAAAATTAGTTATATTGTTCATATGTATAATACACACCTATAACTTTTGGCAGAAAAATCTGGAAAAATAGCATTATGTACAAATTATGATAATTCAAACATTTATTTAAATTTTTTTCTCATTTTTAGATTAGGATGAAAACTAGCACAAAGTACTTAGATGTATTTGAAGCTAAATACTGTTTTACTTATACATTTTAAGCCCATTTGTTAACTGAGAAGAAGTATCCTCCCACCTACCCCCAAATAAGAAACATAGTTGACCTACAAGCAAAAGAATTATAAAAATGAAAACTTTTTAAAGAATTGATTTGAGATTCCTCCCACTCTGATCACTCAGACTTTAATGACTTTCAGGACATTTAAATTAGATTATTCTAAAATTATATTTTATAATTATATGTATGCGTCTTTTTGTTTATAGTTTTACTCTTTCAAAATCTATTTTTGTAAGTAGTTTTCAGTGAGATAAAAGATTTAATTAGAAAAGTTTTGATAATTGAGCCAACTTTAAATAACTGAAACTTTCACTGGTGATTTCTTAAATTGTGAGGTCCTACAATGTATTGGTGTTTCTACTTATATAATTATCTACCAATATTATGTAATGTCCTTCCAATTTGCAGGCCCCCCACCAGGAATGGGAGGAGTCTCTGTGGAAAAGTGGACTTTGATATCCTTGTAAATAAAATTTGTAAACTTAGTCGAGGGTGACTTAAAGGCTCCCTTTTCAATAGCTACTACACCGAGATGTAGGGGAGGATGCTACACCTTTCCCTAGATTACTCCACTTTACCCTTAAGCCTAACCTTATTATGCTGAGTGCCAAGCAAGGTGGCATCGAGTATCATTTTTTGAGTCTTTGGTATGACTTGAGCTGGGATTGAACCCGGTCTCTTGGACCATTGGCGAACACTCTACTCATTAGACCAATGGCCTGGTATGATATCCTTGTAAGTGAGTTCAAAATCCAGTCATACTATTATATCCACTTTTAGACTAATGTAGTTGGAAAAGGAATAAACCCTCTATCCCCCCACCACCACCAGATATGGGTTAAATTGTAGCATTGCTGTTCTTCTACAAGGATGGCTTTGGCATTAAATAACTCATGAAGGTTGATATGCCATCAAACAATGAAACCAAACCAAAACCACCAGCAATGGAAATGTAGAAGTGTTTGATAGACAGATAATAGACTAAAGATGAACCTCCATTAAAACAGACATGAGAAAGTTTGCATTCTAAATTTTGGCAGTTATATTTGTTAAGTTGTACAAAGCAGACTTGCTTTGGGCTGAGTGGAGGTCAACATTTCAGAATATTTTCCTTAGAAGATACTGGAAGTTTCTTCCTTCCTTTGGAAAACTCATGGAGATGGCTGGCCTGAATTATTAACACATTCATAAATGTTGAAACTCCAAAAGAGTTTACATTCCATAAAACAAACCAACCAACCAACTAATAAAACAAATTAAGTATTTCTCAATCTTTATCAGTGAATCTGAAATTGGAGTCACATGGCTCCCATCAGAGGAGTTTCAAATTTTAAATGAATTTTGGTTTGGTTTGGTTTCTTTGTTTTAATGGCATATCAACCTATGTAAGTTATTAAATGCCAAAGCCATCCTTTAAGAAGAATAGTAGTGGTACTATTTAATCCATAGCTGGGAGGATAAAGGGGTTCATACCTTTCCTCAGTCTGAAAGTGAATGTAATAGCATGATTGGAGTTTGAACTCACTTACTATGATTCTGCTGTCCATTGCTTTAACTATTACACCATGAGAACACCCCCACCATGAATTTTGTGTATATGTATGTATATGTGTGTGTGTGTGTGTGTGTGTGTGTGTGGTGTAATGGTTATCATCATGGGAAATGGACATAGTGACTCAATTTCACAACCTGAATGAGGCTGTTTGCATTTCACATAACAGTAATACCCTTTGGAAAGAGTATCCAACTATTCTCCCTCGAGCTATGGGTATATAGCAGGGTAGACTGAGTACTTTAACCTTGCTATGCCAACCAGTTTGGGTGAAGGAAAACTCTGAATTCAAACCTGTTAAACTCTGCTTAGAAATTGACCAAGTGTTACATCCTGTTAATACAGAGGCATTGGATATATATATATATAGATAGATAGATAGATGGTGAAAAATTATGAGTTGACAATTCCAAATGGAGAGAAACTTGTAGAAACCTGGGATTACAAAAGAAATAATGTAAACTAAATTTTAACAAGAAAATATGATAATGCTTTTTAAATTCATGCATTTTATTTTACTAAGCTTAGGTTAGTCTGGCACAAAGCTACAAAATTTGGGTAACAAGTGATGATCAAATTCAAGACAATATTTGTGAAATGAAAGGCTAGTTTACAAACAAATTTTGCGGAAAACAACACATTAAAGAAAGTTATGAAGAGCCATAATTGTCCTCATCCTGAAGGGACATTGCATACAAAAAAGAGAAAGAGAGACCATGTTCTAGAATTTTTGAATCAGAGAGAATATTAAAAATAGTGGGTGCTTTGTATCATATTTTGACAGTTAGCAAGTTCATTTTATAGACTAATTCACTAGCACAGTGAGTTTGAAGTGAGTTTGATACATACTGAATGATGTAACCTTGTGACAGAATAATGTAAATCAGATAAAACAACGATGAAAAAAGAGTTATTAAACAAGACAAACAGATCATTATTGCTGTAGTGATTTCAATTATAACTGCATGATGAAGTCAGTGCTGAATTTTCATGAATTCTAATTTCAAAGCTTATTTTTTAAGTAAAAAAAGCCTCTGCTGGTAAATTGTTTTAGCTGTTGAGAAGCATTGAAGTTTCCTTGACTACACTATCTTCAATTACCTTAGCTAGGAAGGTCATTGCTGAAATAATTGAGTATCACAGAAGAGTTGCACTTAACTGCCAGAGACATGATTTATTATGCAATATCACAGGAATGGTCACAGGAAGTCTGTGTAGCATAAAAAGTGCTGGACTGCAGCCTCAAAGTAACTAAATTTGAACTCTAGTCACTGTCATGTTCACTTTTGGTTTGGTTTGGTTTCTTTGTTTAATGGCATATCAACCTTTGTAGGTTATTTAATGCCCAAGCCATTCTCCTAGAAGAACAGTAGTAGTACTATTTAACCCATAGCTGGGAGGATAAGGGGATTCATACCTTTCCCAAGGGTATTTGCCCGAGAGTGAACGTAATAGTGCGACTGGAGTATGAACTCACTTACTATGATCCTGCAGTCCATCACTTTAACCATTACACCATGAGGACACCCCCATGTTCACTTTTGGACTAATAAACTTAGGAAAGGCATGAAACCTCTTATCCTGCCCATATATGGGTTAAATAGTATCACTGCTGTTCTACAAGGATGACTTTGGCATTAAATAACCCATGAAGGTTGATATACCATTAAGCAAATAAACCAAACCAAACAGGTGGTCACCTGTCTTCTTATTTTTGTTTTCGTTTGGTTGGTTTTGGTTTAGTTTGGTTTCTTTGTTTAATGTCATATCAACCATTTCTGGTTTTGAACAACCAGCCAAGGCCATTCTTGGAAAAGAACAGAAAAGATGCTATTTAACTAAAAGATAGAGAGATAAGGGGTTTCATACTTTACTCAAAGTTAATTGTGCAAATGGAGTTTGAACTTGCTTACTATGATGTCACAGTCCATGGGGACTCTTCCCCCAAATTGTAAAAGAAAACTAGAGAGAATGACTTTAAAAGGATAATTGGCACCACCTACCCAGGTTTGAAGTCAGAGTTGTCCTTCTTCATTTTCTACAATAGATACACCTGGATGAAATATTTACTTGTTTAAACTTATAGTGTAAAGGTTTTAAGTAGTGCATATTTATTGTGCTTTTTAACTTTCCTCTTAATGAATCAAGCATACTTTACCTTGATAAGAGATAAAAACTTAGCTCCATTAATAAGATGAAACCTTTTTAATTAGTTAATATTAATATGTCATTAATATTGACTGCAGAACAATAAAATCAAAAAGAAAAAAATGAACCTGTTTACTTGGTGGTAAGTTAAAAGCTTGACTATTTTTATACAAATATTTTGTATGCATTTTAATGTTGAAATTACAGTTCTACTTAAAAGGGGAACATGGTACTTTCACTATTTTGCAAATATTTCAAAGCTCAAAAAACAATCCAAAATGTAGCACCATGGAGAGGGGTGTCATGGAGAGAATTAAAAGGCAGAAGGCCGACAAAAAGAGTTTGGTTTGGTTTGGTTTGGTTTGGTTTTATGGCACATCAACCATTGTAGGTTATTTAATGCCAAATCCATTTTTATAAATATATAAACAGTTATATTTCAAAAAATTCAGTTTAGTATGAGTACAGAGTTTTGTTTACACACAGTTAAATGTCAAAACATTTCTATTTCAAACAATTCAGTTTAGCATCAGTATGCAGTTTAAATGCCAAAACAGCTCTATTTCAAACAATTCAGTTTTGTGTAAGTATACAGTTTAATTGTCAAAACAGTTCCATTTAGTATGAGTAGAGTGTTTTGTTTATACACAGTAAAATGTCACAACAGTTCTACATTAAACAATTCAGTTTAGCATAAGCATGCAGTTTAAATGCCAAAACAGTTCTATTTCAAACAATTCAATTTAACATTAGTAGTTTACTTCTATTTGACCAATAGATAGGACCCAGTCAGGTGCTACCACTCTGGGCCAGAGTGGACCTAGAAGTGATGGCAATGAAGGGGTACTCCGCATTCTCCAAAGCGCCAGCATTACTGGAACCTTACCATCAGATTGTTTAGAGTCATAACTAGGACATACATTGAGGGGGTCTTACTCCTCTATAGAGGTGCAGTCAGTGTATTCTGCAACCCCAGCCGACTGGGAAAAACAAAAAAAGGTAATAACTAAATGGAAAGTTAATTGTTCAAATAAAGAATAAAATCAATCTACAAAACCTAGATAAAATCAAAAGGGCTTGTTGAACTTATACTAAATTAAAACTTTATGAACATTACACTTTCTTTTTACAAAAATATAATTCTCACACTTTCTTTTTACAAAAATATAATTCTTATACTTTCTTTTTACAAAAATATAATTCTTATACTTTCTTTTTATAAAAATATAATTCTCACATTTTCTTTTTACAGAAACATAATTCTTATACTTTCTTTTTATAAAAATATAATTCTTATACCTTCTTTTTACAAATATAATTCTTATACTTTTTTTTTTTTACAAAAATATAATTCTCACGTTTTCTTTTTATGAAAATATAATTCTTATACTTTCTTTTTATAAAAATATAATTCTTATACTTTCTTTTTATAAAAATATAATTCTCACATTTCCTTTTTACAAAAATATAATCCTTATACTTTCTTTTTATAAAAATATAATTCTCACATTTTCTTTTTACAAAAATATAATTGTTATACTTTCTTTTTATGAAAATATAATTCTCACATTTTCTTTTTACAAAAATATAATTCTTATACTTTCTTTTTATAAAAATATAATTCGCACACTTTCTTTTTATAAAAATATAATTCTTATACTTTCTTTTTATAAAAATATAATTCTTATACTTTCTTTTTATAAAAATATAATTCTCACATTTTCTTTTTATAAAAATATAATTCTTATACTTTCTTTTTATAAAAATATAATTCTCACATTTTCTTTTATCAAAAATATAATTCTCACACTTTCTTTTTATAAAATATAATTCTTATACTTTCTTTTTATAAAAATATAATTCTCACATTTTCTTTATATAAAAATATAAATCTTATTCATTCTTTTCAAAAATATAATTCTTATACTTTCTTTTTACAAATATATAATTCTCACATTTTCTTTTTATAAAAATATAATTCTTACACTTTCTTTTTATAAAAATATAATTCTTATACTTTCTTTTTATAAAAATATAATTTTCACATTTTCTTTTTATAAAAATATAATTCTTATACTTTCTTTTTATAAAAATATAATTCTCACACTTTCTTTTTAAAAAAATATAATTCTGAAACTTTCTTTTTATAAATATATAATTCTCACATTTTCTTTTTATAAAAATATAATTCTTATACTTTCTTTTTTCAAAAATATAATTCTCACATTTCTTTTTACAAAAATATAATTCTTATACTTTCTTTTTATAAAAATAAAATTCTCACATTTTCTTTTATCAAAATATAATTCTTATACTTTCTTTTTAAAAAAATATAATTCGCACACTTTCTTTTTATAAAAATATAATTCTTATACTTTCTTTTTATAAAAATATAATTCTTATACTTTCTTTTTATAAAAATATAATTCTCACATTTTCTTTTTATAAAAATATAATTCTTATACTTTCTTTTTATAAAAATATAATTCTCACATTTTCTTTTATCAAAAATATAATTCTCACACTTTCTTTTTATAAAATATAATTCTTATACTTTCTTTTTATAAAAATATAATTCTCACATTTTCTTTATATAAAAATATAAATCTTATTCATTCTTTTCAAAAATATAATTCTTATACTTTCTTTTTACAAATATATAATTCTCACATTTTCTTTTTATAAAAATATAATTCTTACACTTTCTTTTTATAAAAATATAATTCTTATACTTTCTTTTTATAAAAATATAATTTTCACATTTTCTTTTTATAAAAATATAATTCTTATACTTTCTTTTTATAAAAATATAATTCTCACACTTTCTTTTTAAAAAAATATAATTCTGAAACTTTCTTTTTATAAATATATAATTCTCACATTTTCTTTTTATAAAAATATAATTCTTATACTTTCTTTTTTCAAAAATATAATTCTCACATTTCTTTTTACAAAAATATAATTCTTATACTTTCTTTTTATAAAAATAAAATTCTCACATTTTCTTTTATCAAAATATAATTCTTATACTTTCTTTTTAAAAAAATATAATTCTCACACTTTCTTTTTATAAAAATATAATTCTTATTCTTTCTTTTTATAAATATATAATTCTCACATTTTCTTTTTATAAAAATATAATTCTTATACTTTCTTTTTATAAAAATATAATTCTTATACTTTCTTTTTATAAAAATATAATTCTCACACTTTCTTTTTATAAAAATATAATTCTTATACTTTCTTTTTATAAGAATATAATTTTCACATTTTCTTTTCATAAAAATATAATTCTTATACTTTCGTTTTATAAAAATATAATTCTCACATTTTCTTTTTACAAAAATATAATTCTTATACTTTCTTTTCATAAAAATATAATTCTCACATTTTCTTTTTATAAAAACATAATTCTTATACTTTCTTTTTATAAAGATATAATTCTTATACTTTCTTTTTATATAAATATAATTCTCACATTTCTTTTTATAAAAATATAATTCTTATACTTTCTTTTTACAAAAATATAATTCTCACATTTTCTTTTTATAAAAACATAATTCTTACACTTTCTTTTTACAAAAATATAATTCTTATACTTTCTTTTTACAAAAATATAATTCTTATACTTTCTTTTTACAAAAATATAATTCTTACACTTTCTTTTTACAAAAATATAATTCTAATACTTTCTTTTTACAAAAATATAATTCTTATGCTTTCTTTTTACAAAAATATATTTCTTACACATTCTTTTTACAAAAATATAATTCTTACACTTTCTTTTTACAAAAATATAATTCTTATACTTTCTTTTTACAAAAATATAATTCTTACACTTTCTTTTTACAAAAATATAATTCTTATACTTTCTTTTTATGAAAATATAATTCTTACACTTTCTTTTTACAAAAATATAATTCTTATACTTTCTTTTTACAAAAATATAATTCTTATACTTTCTTTTTATAAGAATATAATTCTTACACTTTCTTTTTACAAAAATATAATTCTTATACTTTCTTTTTACAAAATATAATTCTTATACTTTCTTTTTATATAAATATAATTCTCACACTTTCTTTTTATAAAAATATAATTCTTATACTTTCTTTTTATAAATATATAATTCTCACATTTTCCTTTTATAAAAATATAATTCTTATACTTTCTTTTTATAAAAATATAATTCTTATACATTCTTTTTACAAAATATAATTCTCACATTTTCTTTTTACAAAAATATAATTCTTATACTTTCTTTTCATAGAAATATAATTCTCACATTTTCTTTTTGCAAATATATACTTCTTATACTTTCTTTTTATAAAAATATAATTCTCACATTTTCTTTTTACAAAAATATAATTCTTATATTTTCTTTTTATAAAAATATAATTCTCACATTTTCTTTTTACAAAAATATAATTCTTATACTTTCTTTATATAAAAATATAATTCTCACATTTTCTTTTTACAAAAATATAATTCTTATACTTTCTTTTTATAAAAATATAATTGTTATACTTTCGTTTTATAAAAATATAATTCTTATACTTTCTTTTTACAAAAATATAATTGTTATACTTTCTTTTAATAAAAATATAATTCTCACATTTTCTTTTTACGAATATATAATTCTTGTACTTTCTTTTCATAAAAATATAATTCTCACACTTTCATTTTATAAAAATATACTTCTTATACTTTCTTTTTATAAACATATAATTTTCACATTTTTTTTTATAAAAATATAATTCTTAACTTTTTTTTTATAAAAATATAATTCTTATACTTTCTTTTTATAAAAATATAATTCTCACACTTTTTTTTTATGAAAATATAATTCTTCTACTTTCTTTTTATAAAAATATAATTCTCACATTTTCTTTTTACAAAAATATAATTCTTATATTTTCTTTTTATAAAAATATAATCCTCACATTTTCTTTTTACAAAAATATAATTCTTATACTTTCTTTATATAAGAATATAATTCTCACATTTTCTTTTTACGAATATATAATTCTTATACTTTCTTTTCATAAAAATATAATTCTCACACTTTCTTTTTATAAAAATATAATTCTTATACTTTCTTTTTATAAAAATATAATTCTCACATTTTCTTTTTATAAAAATATAATTCTTAACTTTTTTTTTATAAAAATATAATTCTCACACTTTTTTTTTATAAAAATATAATTCTTATACTTTCTTTTTATAAAAATATAATTCTCACATTTTCTTTTTATAAAAATATAATTCTTATACTTTCGTTTTATAAAAATATAATTCTTATACTTTCTTTTTTCAAAAATATAATTCTTATACTTTCTTTTTATAAAAATATAATTCTCACATATTCTTTTTACAAATATATAATTCTTATACTTTCTTTTTATAAAAATATAATTCTCACACTTTCTTTTTATAAAAACATAATTCTTATACTTTCTTTTCATAAAAATATAATCCTCACATTTTCTTTTTATAAAAATATAATTCTTAACTTTCTTTTTATAAAAATATAATTCTTATACTTTCTTTTTATAAAAATATAATTCTCACACTTTCTTTTTATAAAAATATAATTCTTATACTTTCTTTTTATAAAAATATAATTCTCACATTTTCTTTTTATAAAAATATAATTCTTATACTTTCTTTTTATGAAAATATAATTCTCACATTTTCTTTTTATAAAAATATAATTCTTATACTTTCTTTTTATAAAAATATATTTCTCACATTTTCTTTTCATAAAAATATAATTCTTATACTTTCTTTTTATAAAAATATAACTCTCACATTTTCTTTTTACAAAAATATAATTCTTATACTTTCTTTTTATAAAAATATAATTCTCACATTTTCTTTTTATAAAAATATAATTCTTATACTTTCTTTTTACAAAAATATAATTCTCACATTTTCTTTTTATAAAAATATAATTCTTACACTTTCTTTTTACAAAAATATAATTCTTACACTTTCTTTTTACAAAAATATAATTCTTATACTTTCTTTTAACAAAAATATAATTCTTACACTTTCTTTTTACAAAAATATAATTCTTATACTTTCTTTTTACAAAAATATAATTCTAACACTTTCTTTTTACAAAAATATAATTCTTATACTTTCTTTTTACAAAAATATAATTCTTACACTTTCTTTTTACAAAAATATAATTCTTACACTTTCTTTTTACAAAAATATAATTCTTATACTTTCTTTTTACAAAAATATAATTCTTACACTTTCTTTTTACAAAAATATAATTCTCACACTTTCTTTTTATAAAAATATAATTCTTATACTTTCTTTTTATAAGAATATAATTTTCACATTTTCTTTTCATAAAAATATAATTCTTATACTTTCTTTTTATAAAAATATAATTCTCACATTTTCTTTTTGCAAAAATATAATTCTTATACTTTCTTTTTATAAAAATATAATTCTCACATTTTCTTTTTACAAAAATATAATTCTTATACTTTCTTTTCATAAAAATATAATTCTCACATTTTCTTTTTATAAAAACATAATTCTTATACTTTCTTTTTATAAAAATATAATTCTTATACTTTCTTTTCATAAAAATATAATTCTCACATTTTCTTTTTATAAAAACATAATTCTTATACTTTCTTTTTATAAAGATATAATTCTTATACTTTCTTTTTATATAAATATAATTCTCACACTTTCTTTTTATACAAATATAATTCTTATACTTTCTTTTTATAAATATATAATTCTCACATTTTCTTTTTATAAAAAAATAATTCTTATACTTTCTTTTTATAAAAATATAATTCTTATACTTTCTTTTCATAAAAATATAATTCTCACATTTCTTTTTATAAAAATATAATTCTTATACTTTCTTTTTACAAAAATATAATTCTCACATTTTCTTTTTATAAAAATATAATTCTTACACTTTCTTTTTACAAAAATATAATTCTTATACTTTCTTTTTACAAAAATATAATTCTTATACTTTCTTTTTACAAAAATATAATTCTTACACTTTCTTTTTAGAAAAATATAATTCTTATACCTTCTTATTACAAAAATATAATTCTTACACTTTCTTTTTACAAAAATATAATTCTAATACTTTCTTTTTACAAAAATATAATTCTTATACTTTCTTTTTATAAAAATATAATTCTTATACTTTCTTTTTATAAAAATATAATTCTCACATTTCCTTTTTACAAAAATATAATCCTTATACTTTCTTTTTATAAAAATATAATTCTCACATTTTCTTTTTACAAAAATATAATTGTTATACTTTCTTTTTATGAAAATATAATTCTCACATTTTCTTTTTACAAAAATATAATTCTTATACTTTCTTTTTATAAAAATATAATTCGCACACTTTCTTTTTATAAAAATATAATTCTTATACTTTCTTTTTATAAAAATATAATTCTTATACTTTCTTTTTATAAAAATATAATTCTCACATTTTCTTTTTATAAAAATATAATTCTTATACTTTCTTTTTATAAAAATATAATTCTCACATTTTCTTTTATCAAAAATATAATTCTCACACTTTCTTTTTATAAAATATAATTCTTATACTTTCTTTTTATAAAAATATAATTCTCACATTTTCTTTATATAAAAATATAAATCTTATTCATTCTTTTCAAAAATATAATTCTTATACTTTCTTTTTACAAATATATAATTCTCACATTTTCTTTTTATAAAAATATAATTCTTACACTTTCTTTTTATAAAAATATAATTCTTATACTTTCTTTTTATAAAAATATAATTTTCACATTTTCTTTTTATAAAAATATAATTCTTATACTTTCTTTTTATAAAAATATAATTCTCACACTTTCTTTTTAAAAAAATATAATTCTGAAACTTTCTTTTTATAAATATATAATTCTCACATTTTCTTTTTATAAAAATATAATTCTTATACTTTCTTTTTTCAAAAATATAATTCTCACATTTCTTTTTACAAAAATATAATTCTTATACTTTCTTTTTATAAAAATAAAATTCTCACATTTTCTTTTATCAAAATATAATTCTTATACTTTCTTTTTAAAAAAATATAATTCTCACACTTTCTTTTTATAAAAATATAATTCTTATTCTTTCTTTTTATAAATATATAATTCTCACATTTTCTTTTTATAAAAATATAATTCTTATACTTTCTTTTTATAAAAATATAATTCTTATACTTTCTTTTTATAAAAATATAATTCTCACACTTTCTTTTTATAAAAATATAATTCTTATACTTTCTTTTTATAAGAATATAATTTTCACATTTTCTTTTCATAAAAATATAATTCTTATACTTTCGTTTTATAAAAATATAATTCTCACATTTTCTTTTTACAAAAATATAATTCTTATACTTTCTTTTCATAAAAATATAATTCTCACATTTTCTTTTTATAAAAACATAATTCTTATACTTTCTTTTTATAAAGATATAATTCTTATACTTTCTTTTTATATAAATATAATTCTCACATTTCTTTTTATAAAAATATAATTCTTATACTTTCTTTTTACAAAAATATAATTCTCACATTTTCTTTTTATAAAAACATAATTCTTACACTTTCTTTTTACAAAAATATAATTCTTATACTTTCTTTTTACAAAAATATAATTCTTATACTTTCTTTTTACAAAAATATAATTCTTACACTTTCTTTTTACAAAAATATAATTCTAATACTTTCTTTTTACAAAAATATAATTCTTATGCTTTCTTTTTACAAAAATATATTTCTTACACATTCTTTTTACAAAAATATAATTCTTACACTTTCTTTTTACAAAAATATAATTCTTATACTTTCTTTTTACAAAAATATAATTCTTACACTTTCTTTTTACAAAAATATAATTCTTATACTTTCTTTTTATGAAAATATAATTCTTACACTTTCTTTTTACAAAAATATAATTCTTATACTTTCTTTTTACAAAAATATAATTCTTATACTTTCTTTTTATAAGAATATAATTCTTACACTTTCTTTTTACAAAAATATAATTCTTATACTTTCTTTTTACAAAATATAATTCTTATACTTTCTTTTTATATAAATATAATTCTCACACTTTCTTTTTATAAAAATATAATTCTTATACTTTCTTTTTATAAATATATAATTCTCACATTTTCCTTTTATAAAAATATAATTCTTATACTTTCTTTTTATAAAAATATAATTCTTATACATTCTTTTTACAAAATATAATTCTCACATTTTCTTTTTACAAAAATATAATTCTTATACTTTCTTTTCATAGAAATATAATTCTCACATTTTCTTTTTGCAAATATATACTTCTTATACTTTCTTTTTATAAAAATATAATTCTCACATTTTCTTTTTACAAAAATATAATTCTTATATTTTCTTTTTATAAAAATATAATTCTCACATTTTCTTTTTACAAAAATATAATTCTTATACTTTCTTTATATAAAAATATAATTCTCACATTTTCTTTTTACAAAAATATAATTCTTATACTTTCTTTTTATAAAAATATAATTGTTATACTTTCGTTTTATAAAAATATAATTCTTATACTTTCTTTTTACAAAAATATAATTGTTATACTTTCTTTTAATAAAAATATAATTCTCACATTTTCTTTTTACGAATATATAATTCTTGTACTTTCTTTTCATAAAAATATAATTCTCACACTTTCATTTTATAAAAATATACTTCTTATACTTTCTTTTTATAAACATATAATTTTCACATTTTTTTTTATAAAAATATAATTCTTAACTTTTTTTTTATAAAAATATAATTCTTATACTTTCTTTTTATAAAAATATAATTCTCACACTTTTTTTTTATGAAAATATAATTCTTCTACTTTCTTTTTATAAAAATATAATTCTCACATTTTCTTTTTACAAAAATATAATTCTTATATTTTCTTTTTATAAAAATATAATCCTCACATTTTCTTTTTACAAAAATATAATTCTTATACTTTCTTTATATAAGAATATAATTCTCACATTTTCTTTTTACGAATATATAATTCTTATACTTTCTTTTCATAAAAATATAATTCTCACACTTTCTTTTTATAAAAATATAATTCTTATACTTTCTTTTTATAAAAATATAATTCTCACATTTTCTTTTTATAAAAATATAATTCTTAACTTTTTTTTTATAAAAATATAATTCTCACACTTTTTTTTTATAAAAATATAATTCTTATACTTTCTTTTTATAAAAATATAATTCTCACATTTTCTTTTTATAAAAATATAATTCTTATACTTTCGTTTTATAAAAATATAATTCTTATACTTTCTTTTTTCAAAAATATAATTCTTATACTTTCTTTTTATAAAAATATAATTCTCACATATTCTTTTTACAAATATATAATTCTTATACTTTCTTTTTATAAAAATATAATTCTCACACTTTCTTTTTATAAAAACATAATTCTTATACTTTCTTTTCATAAAAATATAATCCTCACATTTTCTTTTTATAAAAATATAATTCTTAACTTTCTTTTTATAAAAATATAATTCTTATACTTTCTTTTTATAAAAATATAATTCTCACACTTTCTTTTTATAAAAATATAATTCTTATACTTTCTTTTTATAAAAATATAATTCTCACATTTTCTTTTTATAAAAATATAATTCTTATACTTTCTTTTTATGAAAATATAATTCTCACATTTTCTTTTTATAAAAATATAATTCTTATACTTTCTTTTTATAAAAATATATTTCTCACATTTTCTTTTCATAAAAATATAATTCTTATACTTTCTTTTTATAAAAATATAACTCTCACATTTTCTTTTTACAAAAATATAATTCTTATACTTTCTTTTTATAAAAATATAATTCTCACATTTTCTTTTTATAAAAATATAATTCTTATACTTTCTTTTTACAAAAATATAATTCTCACATTTTCTTTTTATAAAAATATAATTCTTACACTTTCTTTTTACAAAAATATAATTCTTACACTTTCTTTTTACAAAAATATAATTCTTATACTTTCTTTTAACAAAAATATAATTCTTACACTTTCTTTTTACAAAAATATAATTCTTATATTTTCTTTTTACAAAAATATAATTCTAACACTTTCTTTTTACAAAAATATAATTCTTATACTTTCTTTTTACAAAAATATAATTCTTACACTTTCTTTTTACAAAAATATAATTCTTACACTTTCTTTTTACAAAAATATAATTCTTATACTTTCTTTTTACAAAAATATAATTCTTACACTTTCTTTTTACAAAAATATAATTCTCACACTTTCTTTTTATAAAAATATAATTCTTATACTTTCTTTTTATAAGAATATAATTTTCACATTTTCTTTTCATAAAAATATAATTCTTATACTTTCTTTTTATAAAAATATAATTCTCACATTTTCTTTTTGCAAAAATATAATTCTTATACTTTCTTTTTATAAAAATATAATTCTCACATTTTCTTTTTACAAAAATATAATTCTTATACTTTCTTTTCATAAAAATATAATTCTCACATTTTCTTTTTATAAAAACATAATTCTTATACTTTCTTTTTATAAAAATATAATTCTTATACTTTCTTTTCATAAAAATATAATTCTCACATTTTCTTTTTATAAAAACATAATTCTTATACTTTCTTTTTATAAAGATATAATTCTTATACTTTCTTTTTATATAAATATAATTCTCACACTTTCTTTTTATACAAATATAATTCTTATACTTTCTTTTTATAAATATATAATTCTCACATTTTCTTTTTATAAAAAAATAATTCTTATACTTTCTTTTTATAAAAATATAATTCTTATACTTTCTTTTCATAAAAATATAATTCTCACATTTCTTTTTATAAAAATATAATTCTTATACTTTCTTTTTACAAAAATATAATTCTCACATTTTCTTTTTATAAAAATATAATTCTTACACTTTCTTTTTACAAAAATATAATTCTTATACTTTCTTTTTACAAAAATATAATTCTTATACTTTCTTTTTACAAAAATATAATTCTTACACTTTCTTTTTAGAAAAATATAATTCTTATACCTTCTTATTACAAAAATATAATTCTTACACTTTCTTTTTACAAAAATATAATTCTAATACTTTCTTTTTACAAAAATATAATTCTTATACTTTCTTTTTACAAAAATATATTTCTTACACATTCTTTTTACAAAAATATAATTCTTACACTTTCTTTTTACAAAAATATAATTCTTATACTTTTTTTTTACAAAAATATAATTCTTACACTTTCTTTTTACAAAAATATAATTCTTATACTTTCTTTTTATAAAAATATAATTCTTACACTTTCTTTTTACAAAAATATAATTCTTATACTTTCTTTTTACAAAAATATAATTCTTATACTTTCTTTTTATAAAAATATAATTCTTACACTTTCTTCTTACAAAAATATAATTCTTATACTTTCTTTTTACAAAATATAATTCTTATACTTTCTTTTTATATAAATATAATTCTCACACTTTCTTTTTATAAAAATATAATTCTTATACTTTCTTTTTATAAATATATAATTCTCACATTTTCCTTTTATAAAAATATAATTCTTATACTTTCTTTTTATAAAAATATAATTCTTATACTTTCTTTTTACAAAATATAATTCTCACATTTTCTTTTTACAAAAATATAATTCTTATACTTTCTTTTCATAGAAATATAATTCTCACATTTTCTTTTTGCACATATATACTTCTTATACTTTCTTTTTATAAAAATATAATTCTCACATTTTCTTTTTACAAAAATATAATTCTTATATTTTCTTTTTATAAAAATATAATTCTCACATTTTCTTTTTACAAAAATATAATTCTTATACTTTCTTTTTATAAAAATATAATTCTTATACTTTCGTTTTATAAAAATATAATTCTTATACTTTCTTTTTACAAAAATATAATTCTTATACTTTCTTTTTATAAAAATATAATTCTCACATTTTCTTTTTACGAATATATAATTCTTGTACTTTCTTTTCATAAAAATATAATTCTCACACTTTCTTCTTATAAAAATATACTTCTCATACTTTCTTTTTATAAACATATAATTTTCACATTTTTTTTTTATAAAAATATAATTCTTAACTTTTTTTTTATAAAAATATAATTCTTATACTTTCTTTTTATAAAAATATAATTCTCACACTTTTTTTTTATGAAAATATAATTCTTCTACTTTCTTTTTATAAAAATATAATTCTCACATTTTCTTTTTACAAAAATATAATTCTTATATTTTCTTTTTATAAAAATATAATTCTCACATTTTCTTTTTACAAAAATATAATTCTTATACTTTCTTTTCATAGAAATATAATTCTCATATTTTCTTTTTACGAATATATAATTCTTATACTTTCTTTTCATAAAAATATAATTCTCACACTTTCTTTTTATAAAAATATAATTCTTATACTTTCTTTTTATAAAAATATAATTCTCACATTTTCTTTTTTTTAAAAATATAATTCTTAACTTTTTTTTTTTAAAAATATAATTCTTCTACTTTCTTTTTATAAAAATATAATTCTTATACTTTCTTTTTACAAAATATAATTCTTCTACTTTCTTTTTATAAAAATATAATTCTCACATTTTCTTTTTATAAAAATATAATTCTTATACTTTCATTTTATAAAAATATAATTCTTATACTTTCTTTTTACAAAAATATAATTCTTATACTTTCGTTTTATAAAAATATAATTCTTATACTTTCTTTTTACAAAAATATAATTCTTATACTTTCTTTTTATAAAAATATAATTCTCACATATTCTTTTTACAAATATATAATTCTTATACTTTCTTTTTATAAAAATATAATTCTCACACTTTCTTTTTATAAAAATATAATTCTTATACTTTCTTTTCATAAAAATATAATCCTCACATTTTCTTTTTATAAAAATATAATTCTTATACTTTCTTTTTATAAAAATATAATTCTCACATTTTCTTTTTACAAAAATATAATTCTTATATTTTCTTTTTACAAAAATATAACTCTTACACTTTCTTTTTACAAAAATATAATTCTTATACTTTCTTTTTATAAAAATTAAATTCTCACATTTTCTTTTTATAAAAATATAATTCTTATACTTTCTTTTTACAAAAATATAATTCTCACATTTTCTTTTTATAAAAATATAATTCTTACACTTTCTTTTTACAAAAATATAATTCTTACACTTTCTTTTTACAAAAATATAATTCTTATACTTTCTTTTAACAAAAATATAATTCTTACACTTTCTTTTTACAAAAATATAATTCTAACACTTTCTTTTTACAAAAATATAATTCTTATACTTTCTTTTTACAAAAATATAATTCTTACACTTTCTTTTTACAAAAATATAATTCTTACACTTTCTTTTTACAAAAATATAATTCTTATACTTTCTTTTTACAAAAATATAATTCTTACACTTTCTTTTTACAAAAATATAATTCTTATACTTTCTTTTTACAAAAATATAATTCTTATACTTTCTTTTTATATAAATATAATTCTCACACTTTCTTTTTATAAAAATATAATTCTTATACTTTCTTTTTATAAATATATAATTCTCACATTTTCTTTTCATAAAAATATAATTCTTATACTTTCTTTTTATAAAAATATAATTCTTATACTTTCTTTTTACAAAAATATAATTCTCACATTTTCTTTTTACAAAAATATAATTCTTATACTTTCTTTATATAAAAATATAATTCTCACATTTTCTTTTTACAAAAATATAATTCTTATACTTTCTTTTTATAAAAATATAATTCTTATACTTTTGTTTTTTAAAAATATCATTCTTAAACTTTCTTTTTACAAAAATATAATTCTTATACTTTCTTTTTATAAAAATATAATTCTCACATTTTCTTTTTAAAAATATATAATTCTTATACTTTCTTTTTATAAAAATATAATTCTCACACTTTCTTTTTATAAAAATATAATTCTTATACTTTCTTTTTATAAAAATATAATTCTCACATTTTCTTTTTCTAAAAATATAATTCTTAACTTTCTTTTTATACAAATATAATTCTTATACTTTCTTTTTCTAAAAATATAATTCTCTCACTTTCTTTTTATAAAAATATAATTCTTATACTTTCTTTTTATAAAAATATAATTCTCATATTTTCTTTTTGCAAAAATATAATTCTTATACTTTCTTTTTACAAAAATATAATTCTTATACTTTCTTTTTATAAAAATATAATTCTTATACTTTCTTTTTATAAAAATATAATTCTCACATTTTTTTTAAAAAAAAATAATATTCTTATTCTTTATCCTCAAAAGGGGTAGATGTGTGAGGAACTGAGATCGACAGGTGTTATATACGGTGATGAAGGAAGAACCACAACACTTTGTTATAAAAATATATAACTCTCACTTTATTCTTGGAAGGGGTTGAAGCTTCTGTGGTATGAGAGACTGACTGACAGTCAGACTGACAGAGGGAGACAAGACAGACTGCTATATTGACCCATAACTACTTCTTCTCTTAACAATAACACGCTATTTATCTTCAAGACTCTAGTTAGCACTTCTGCTTTTCAGCCAGTGGGTACTCAACCAGAGGTCTCTGTTGGCCACTGCCCTTGCAGGTGCTCTCAGTTACTGCAAGCTGGCACTGACTCACACTACCTCCAACTGACTCAGACTCTCACGCAGACATCTGCATATATCATTTCCTAATACCTATGGCTTCCAATCAACCATGTGACTGCTTCTACTTATTAATGCAGGTGTGTCCAGTTCAGAGAAATCTCTGATTGACGGCTTGGTCAAAGGTCTGTATGCAACACAGAGAGGTGAAGACAGACTGCTATACTGCCCCATATCTTCTTCTTATATGCTCTGTGTTATCTTCAAGGCCTTAAGTCTTTTATTCTAATGAAACATACTCAACCAGTTTTTGGCATAGGACAGCTTGGTCCCCTGAGAACACAGTTCTCTATCTGCCAACTTGACTGACTGCTGCAAGCTAAAACTGACTCAAGACTGAGACACCCCTTATCTCACAAAGGCATTTACCAATGTCATTTCATAAAACCCACACATTTCTGTTCAATCACATGACTGCTTCTGCCTACTTTCACAGGTGTGTCCTGTGCAGAGAATCTCTGATTGACAGCTCGGTCAAGGGTTAATATTCAAGGAGAGAGGCAAAAATAAAATTCTGATACACCCAATTCCATTTCCAAAAAAGAAAAAAAATTCCATTTCACACACTTAACTCTAAATGAAACTGTTGAAAATCTCAAATTAGCAGGGGCAAGAAAAAAATTTTGGAAAGACTTCCTTCTACCACCGAAATAAAAAAAGATTTACATAAATAATATCATAAAAGTATAACTGCTGAAAGAATCTAGTCTTCAAAAGTAAATGCAAGTGTGAGAAGAAAGTCTTTGGCAGAAAATGTCTTCTAAGGTCAGCTCAAATCTCTCGAATCTGCTGTCACATTTAATTTCTATTTCTGCAAATATTTAATAATGGTGTACTTTCAAAAAGTTGTGTGGAAAAAGTTATAAGGTCTATAATACTAAATTTTCTGTGTAAATCTTTAAATATAGTGTGCACTTAGAAAAAAGAAGGAAAAACTGAAATAAAAAAAGGGAGGGAGAAAGAAAGAAAAATTGAATCAATCACCAAATGTAATAAGATCAATACACAAAGCCTGGTCAAAATAATAAAGTGAACTATCTTTTTTTAGTTAAAAACTTAGAAAATTCAGGGCATAAGAATAGAATCTAATAAGTGTAGCACCAGATATGTATAACTTGTGACAATAAAACTCTGCAATAATTATCCTGCCCCAGTTTGTCACTGGATCATAGTCTCTAAGTGGGGAGAGTATTATATGAACCACACAAGTGTATAGGCAGCAGCAAGGTGGATGGGAAGTAAGGCAGATGAATCCAAAGATGGGTCAGTGGTACACTTCACCAGAGATTAGGTGGAGGAATCTCACAGGTCAACAGCCTGGATCAAACAGTTCAGTCAGATAACAACTGCCACTCATCTATAAGGGTGACATCTATTGATGAGAAAAAAAGCAGCCAGCAAAAAATTACCATGACTAATTCGAACCACATGTCCAAACGACATCACTTCACTCAGGTAAACAAGGGGAACATTCTGCTGAAGTTGGAGCTCTGGCTCTAGTGTTTGAAAAATCAGAAAAAGAGCCTAAACTAAACTTACTTAGATGCAAAAGCATTGTCAACATAGTAACTTTTAATGTTCAATACAACTTTAAACAGAACAAACAGGCTATTTGAGCTGACTATGTCTATAGTTAAGCATAATATAGACTACATATGCTTACAAGAATATAGATTCTACCATAACGAACTAGGACTAAAAACACAATGCTACTGGGATGGACATTTGTCTCCACATCATCATGGAATAAACTCTGTCACTGCTTTAGTAATTGGTGTATAAATGCTTTTTATTCCTTGCACCTTAAAATCTCTCAATAGCATTAAAAGACTCAAACTAAGAATAGCTTAGTCGGTAAAATATGTCTACAGCATCTTTGCAGAGGAGAAAGACACCCTAAGAAGTATCCTGGATATGACACTAGACCATCAAATGGTGAGGCTTCAGTTCTGGAGCTTTGGGGAATGTGGAGTACCCTTTCACTACCATTACTTCCAGGACCACTCTGATGTTGAGTGGTAACACCTGTTAAAGTATCATCCATAGTTCAAATAGAAATATTTAATCATTTTCTATGCTTAAAACCATTTAACTGTGTGTAAATAAATGACTGATGTTAATTTGAATAATACTTACAATCATTTAATTGTACAAATGCATGAATTGTGCTGAATAGAATCATTAGTGTTAGATAGCAGTAACTGAAACCATTTAACTATGTGCAAATAAGAATATTGCTGTTGGTAATACTTGAAACCCCTTCAATGTGGGCAAACAAATAATTAATATCATCTAGTTGTACTGCACTCTCTCTCTCTCTCCATCCATCCTTGTCATCCATCACTCCTAGTAGATCTTCCAAACTGCATCATGAATCTGTACAGAGCTGTTGTAGATAGGTTCTAGTTGGTCGACCAACACTTGCATGCCCATGTGAATGGATCCATAGGAGAACATCACTTATGAGTTTGTTCTTGCTTCTAATGTAAGAAACAAGTTTGATTCTCTTTAGGACACATCTGACTCACATACTAGGAATAACAAATATGAAAACTTTGTTACTGCCCATATAGAAGCAGAAGCTGAGTGCATTCCAACCAAATTAAGAGCCAAATTTAGATTCACTTGGGAGTCAATTACATTTAGAGAAAAATGAGATAAGGGGGAAAAAGCATTCTTACTGTGACGGCAAATTAAAATAAAAAGATCCCTGGATGAGCAACCGTTTAAATGCATATAGGAACTGGTGCATTTAAATATTGTTATCACCAAACGGGGGTTTATTTTTTTGCATTTGTGAGGACGGGGCAGCCTGGCACTTGATCCCTCATAGAGTAAGTCCTTGTTCAGAGTCCTTTCTCAGGCATGTAGGAACTGGCATATTATGTGGGGGTTAATTTATGGCTAGACTGACCGCCGTTGGCAAGGGGTTTCCAAGTTTCACACTATAAACACACCCACCAAGGCCACTAGTTCTTCCTCCCCTAGAACAATGGAAGATATGGACCCCTAGGTTTAGATGTAATGATATTAATTATAGTAGTTGACAACTCTGGTAATATCTTTAAAGGAATTCATATAGGACAATTTAAGTAAGGATAACATAAGGTGAATAGAAACTGAAAGAGAAACATTGAATAGCAACTTTTGATAGCATGAAACAATTTGGTTGTAGACGATACAAATGAACAACTTCAACAAGTGGGAACATTAAAATATATCAATCTTTTTACTATACACGCGGATACATATATTCAACATGTCAGCTATATTATTAATGGAGAGTACATAAACATCAATGTCTTTCTTCTTTTCTTTTCTTTCTTCTTTAGTCTTTCTTCAAATTGAGAGAGAGAGAGAGAGAGAGTATATATAATTGGATATAGGGAGAAACAGTCTTATAGTTTACTTATCTTTTTCCGATGGATTCCTGTGGAGAATATTTCCTCTTTTACGGGCTAACGGACTTTATGTTATTTTTAGTTCTGGCTTGAAGGTATAGCTCCTTCTCCTTCTTGTCCAAGATACTTTCCGTCTTTCTTTACTCGGAGTCTTGGCATGGGCCTCGCCCCATCTGTTCCCGACGATGTCTGATCCAAAACTGATTTTCTTATTCCCTATTTCCGCTGACGGAAGGAGCCCCCACTTCTGCCTTAGGGCTCTAGCCAATCATTTAGCTTTTTTCTTCCTTTCCCTGGTCACTAAGTGCAAACACCTGTCTGCCTCCACTCTGACCCACATTCTTTACTTTCTCCGACAGGCCATGAGGAACTGACCCATATTACTATTCTGTCTTAACGGTCATTCTTTTGGGTGGCCTGCTAACTCAAACACAGAGGAGTAGGGGACATTCTTTATCTCTCCTCTCTCAGTGGGAGATCACGTGACACTTACTTTTTAAAATAAAGCCAACAAATGCCAATGTGCAGAAACTTGAGAAAGTCCAGAAAAAATAACAAATACCAAAAAGAACAACTAGAATGCATTCAAGACCAAATCAATAACATCAGAAATTCAGTTGCAACATATGTAAAGTGAGTGGAAGAAAAAGCACAGCAAGAATAAAACTAAAAGCTGCCAGCCAAGAAGAAAGACTACAGAAGTGGAAAGAACACTTCAAGAATAACCATTAAGCTAAACAAGTTTTTTTTTTTTTTGTCGGGAAAAGCTTCCAAGTAGTTATTTACTTAGTTGTGGCATAATGTTAGATTTACGAGGCACCCAGTGAGACTCAAACCCTCAAGTTATTGTCTGCAAGTCTTGCTTATTAATGATTACACCAAGTTTCCAAGCAGGGTTATCATTGCATTCAGCAGCTAAAAATGCAGTTTGTTACACAATGTCACATAAATGGTCACCAACCTTCATTATTTTGGTAGAGAAAAATTTGGCAGGACTACTTTAAAGGATAAACCTACCAAGGTTTGAAATCAGAGTCTTCCTTCTCCAATTTCTTTGATCTTTAACATAAGTAAAGTTGGCGACCATAGTCGAGGGTAACCCGAAGGCTCCCTTTTCGATAGCTACTACACCAATGTGTAGGGGAGGGCGCTACTCCTTTCCTAGATTGCTCTACTTTATCCTTGATCCATACCTTATAATGCTGAGTGCTAAGCAAGGAGGCATCAAGTACCATTTTTTGAGTCTTTGGTATGACTCGACCTGGGATTGAACCCAGGTCTCCCAGGCCATTGGTGAACACTCTAACCCCTAGGCCAATGTCTTTAACATACAGCCCCTGGTATTCCCAAATGGTCATTCATCTAAGTACAGACCAGATTCAATGTTGCTTAACTTTAGAGATTGGACAAGAATTGGTATATAAACGATATTGTCATAAGTATGTTTGTGATACATCTTGATGTAATGATAATAATTAAATAATGATTATATCATAATAGTAACAGTAGCTCAGATAAACCAGAACCTTGACCTTTTTACATATAGAAAATCCAAATAAATGAAAGGAAGTTTATCTTTGAGAGCTCATCCAATCTGATCTAAAATAATTGGCTAAATGAATATTGAGTGCAGGACGAAATAACTAAAGTTTTAATTATCATTATTGTAGCTATGAGAATTAATCACTTATTGTGCTTAATTGGAGCTTCTTGAGTATTTAATGATTTAATAAGTGCTTGAGAAATTGGTTTTCATTCACTTTGTCTTTTACAGGAAGTTGTCTCATTAGACCAAACATGTAATTGGGCCTGCAAAGTATTGGTTTCTTTTTCTTTTTTCTTTTTTTTTTTTTTGGCTTGATTTTCTCCAGGTCAACAGATTTAATGGTCGAATATTTTTGTATCATTAAACCCCTGATAAAAAAAACCTGTATAGAATTCACATATCTATATTGTAAAAATGTAAACACACACACACACACACACACACACATACATGCATACACATGCACATACATATGTCTCTGTGTACATAAAGATAACCAAGAATATGACACAACTTTGTATGACACTAATCTGCATCTGAAGATGAATATTTTCAATTAAAATTTGCAATGGTACCAAAGAAATTGACCAATTCAGAGAATTCACTGAGATATGAGGCTTTAAACAGGATTGACATAAGGCTTGAAGCTTACATAAAATAAAAGTTTTTTTTGACAAAATTCAGAATATTGATTTTATTTCTGTTTACAAAGTACCAATGAAATTGGTCAGTTCAAAGAATTGATAGAGGTATGATGCTTTAAATATTATTGATGTTGGGCTTGAAGCATACATGAAATAGATTTTTTTGACAAAATTTAAAATATTGATTTGTTAATTCTTATGTAATAGTATCTGTACTTTACAATGCTACTGGAGAGAGTTCCTAATTGAAAGGATTTATGAAGAAATAAGGCTTTAAAACATCCAGGCATATTACAAAAAAACATGCCCAGCATAGTATGAATTTTCAACATATGTTAAAATGCTGAATATATTTGATTTTTCTCATAGAATTCTATGCATAGCTTAAAATGCAACCAGCAAAAGAAGACAATTACAAATATTTGTCATTATAAATGATTAGATATCTTCACTTAAATCCAAAAGTTTAAATTTTACACATTTTTAAAATTCTATCTTGATATTTTTATCATACCTTTTCAAAGAGATCACTTGTCATGGATCCTTTCATATCCCAGAACACTGTCAGCAAGACCTTCTTTATTGGCTGCTGCACTCAGAACATTTTCTTTTCCAGAGAACCAAAGAGTTTTCACTCTATGGATTGTCTTTTTGTCTCAGACTCTGAGAGGCAAAGCCATGTTTAGTGTATTCATGAAAGTTTTTTTTTATTACTAAAATATGATTCTTCATGCATAGTATACATTCTTGTGTAAATTTCATATGGTTTGGACACATCAGCCAGCAAAGTTTTAACAATAGACCTCTGTTCAAACCTGTAGCACTATTTGATTTACCACCATTCTGAATAGCCTCAAAACAAATGTTTTTGTGAGATTAAAATAATTTTTTGAATAAAACAATTCCAAACAATGCAGAATCTCATTTTATGGAACAAATTATGAAAAAAAATTATCTTGCTTTTTTGAAAAATTCACCTTATTTATTGAATGACCCTTATATACATATATATATTGAATGTATTGACAGACAGAGAGAGAAAGAGGGAGAGAGAGAGAACTTAAAAAACTTTCTCAGTTACTTAAAGTTTCATAATATATATATATATATATATATATGGATGTGTGAGTTGTGTAATAGTTACAGTACAAAAAATAGAATAGGTAAGTTACATTCAATTTTGGCTCTGTTAATATTTTGGTTCATACTAATGCTCTCAAAAAGGCACGAATCTATCTCTTCTCCTTTCATCTACATATTTAATAATAAGGCAGATTTAGCTCTCAAGACTCCCCTTCAAAGAGATCAATTCTGAATTCTAATTCCCAGACAGCAGGGTCTAGCTATTACTCTTCATGACTTCTAATTGTTAGGGGACGCACACACACACACACACACACACACACACATATATATATATATATATATATATATATATATATATGATATTTATGCAAATGTTTACTTTGAAAATTAGATATGCTAGTGATATAACAGTTACTTTTTCATGTAATGAACACAATGTTCTAATTTCAAATCTTGGACGAAGTGGTTTGTATTTTAATTCATACCACTGTCCTTGGGAAAAACATGAATCCTTATCTTCTTTTATGGTAAAAAAAAATTCAGGTAGGTTGGGTTCTTTAGCTATGGTATGGCAACTGGTCTGAAAGGTAATCAATTCAAACCAACTGTACACTGCTTAAAAAGTGACCTTATGTCACATCCTGCCCGAAGAGAAGGGACTGGGTAAGTTGGTACATTAAAAATTAGTTTTAAATTGTGTATTTTGTCTTTAGTTCTGAAAAAAGAGCGCTGAGAATTTTTGTTCACGCTTGATATACAGAGACAGACAAATGTTGAGATTGAGCAATGCTCTCTCTCTCTCTCTCTCTCTCTCTCTCTCTCTCTCTTTCTCTGTTACCTGCAGTTTTATTTCAATTCATCCTCTTTTAACCTTTCGTATACTGTGTTCTTCATATCCCTGCAAGGCTCAATCCAGGATTCGTTATTTAAAAGTCACCGAATTTATTCATTTCATATACCAAAGGCTTTATTATGAATTCCTACACGTGCAGAGCCAAGTCCAAGAGAGAAATTAGCTGACAATCGGTCAATTTGTTTGCAAACCTTCCAAGTGACCAAAACATGGCCACAGCATTTGATTGGGTTTGATTGCTGCCAACACAAAAGAAGGGTCGTAGGAAGAGTGGCATTCAGTTCGTGGCCTTTCCTGAAGGCCAATGGCTAAACTGAAAATGGTTGTTGAACAGGCCTGCAAGACATACTGCCCTTCCCACAGCTCTCAGCTATGGTAAAATTAATATTGGCAACCGCACTCGTCAATATGAAGTTCTTTCTGCAATGATTATTCTTCGGTTTTCTTTTGGATTCTAAAGTTTTTGCATATTTCTGACAAGTTTCATTAACGATCCAGTCCAATATTCAAATAGCATTTTCTGTCTTTGTGTCTGTTTTAAACAACCAGATTGAGTCAAAAAATTTTTCGGGTTTTCATTGATGACTTTTGGCCACTTGTATCTCCATGTTTTATCAATAATTTGATAAAACTTGTTTGTCAATCGTTGATGAATTGGTTTGATTGGGTTTTCTTTGGTTTCTTTGTGTTCTATGCAGAAATCTCTCCTAATTTACAAAGACATTCCAAAAAAACTCGCCAATAAAATGAATAAAAAAATAAACAAATAAAAACACCACGAGCGTATGTTTCAGTTGAAAAAGGTCAACATTAACCGGATTTTGTCTGGACGATGTCCGAAACTAAAATGAATAAAATACGTCGCTGCGCAGGTAAACTTCGCGCATCCATCCGATTGAAATGTAAAAATAAATTTACAATTAAATCTAATCATGACCTTTCCCTAAAAAGTTTTCCGGGGCCAATTCGATCCCAAACGTGGCTATAAAACGGTCAACAAAAGTTCAAAAAGTCAGTCGACTCCAAAGGACTTCCAGAGAGAGAGAGAGAGAGAGAGAGAGCCGTCGTGCGTTGCATTTCGGACAAGATCAAAAAACGCTGACGCCCTACTAAATGCATTTCTAACACTAGATCAAGACCGCTTATAGCCTATCGACCCATGCCACGCCACAGTGCCACAAATAAACTAATCAGTCAGTCACCAGAGAAAAACTTACACCCACTCACCTCCTGACTCATATCTGATGGAAGAAGAGCGTCGGTATCTCTTCTTACATACTGACTTATTTATTTAAAAATAAACGAAATTAAATCCATTCCTCTCGTTCCTTTGTCTCTTGCAACTATACGCTTGTCCATAACATTTGTTTAATGGCATATCAATTTTGCAGGTTAAACGCTCAAGCCATCTTTGTAGAAGAACAGTAGTGGTACTATTTAATCCATAGCTGGGGGATAATGGAGTTCATATCTTTCCCAAGGGCATTAGTCAGAAAGTGAACGTGATAGAGCGAATGAAGTTCGAACTCGCTTACTTCGATATTGCAGTCCAGCACAGTAATCTTCCTTCGCTGAATTGTTTATTCTTTATTTTCATATATAACAAATAAACATTCATTGCTTATTCTTTATCTAACATCTTTGATAATGAGTGGTGAAAAATTGTAGTTAGAGACATTTTATGCAACCTGTGGAAAGAGTGCAAGACCAGCGGCAAAACAAATTAATGGTGTGGAAGACTCTGGAACTGTCAACGAACATGTCGTACAAAATTGGTTCAGACGTTTCAAAGAAGGTGATAACAGCCTCAAAGACAAACCAAGGTTAGGGAGATCTTCTATTGTAGAAGATCAGGCCTTACATGAAATAGTTCAACAACAGCCAAGCACATAACACAAGCACTCGTATATTGCCGGCAAAAATTAGTCCTTCACTAAGCACCATCAATCGACAACTCCATAGGCTCAGCCTTGTAAACAGATGCTGAAATACTTGGAATATGAAATAACTTGAAATGTTGCAAAACTTTTGACGTACTCTAGTAAATATATAATCGGAAATGTATATGAAAAAGATATGAGATACTGAAATACTCTACCATGCCCAAAACGGGAATGACTTAGAAACATGATATTTCACAAATTCATCTCTCTCATTCAACACCCTTAGAAAATCGCCCTATCAGCAGGGATTAGATTATACTGACTAAATGCCTCTGCGAAGGGTAAGATACACCCCCCTTAGAAAGGAGGCATGATACTTGTTTGGTTGTTTGGGTTTTATGGTATATCAACCTTTGTAGGTCATTCAACGCCAAATCCTGTCTATATATACATACATATTCAACTAAAGATTTCAAAACGAATATTAAGGTAGGTAGAATTTTCTATTAGCAGGATTTAATTTGTTTGTACAAGATTAACCAGTTTTAAGTTGTCATATTTTTTGGTACAACTCTGTCTCTCTCAAGAAGGACAGAATGTCATCTATTTTGACGTTCTCGAACAGATCGGTTAAGTTATTTACTTTGAAAAATCGCTTTCTGATAACAGTGAAAGTTCTGCATTCTATAAGAATATGTTTAACTGTGCAAGTTGTCTGGCAGGTTAAACACCGTGGTTGTGGCATGATACTAAACTACATCTGTTGACCGGGCACCAGTTCTAGAGCTCAGTGGAAAATAGACTGTATTGCCATTACTCCCATTACTTTTAAAAAATTAGTTGTCTAAATTTCTGAGACGAAGCTTGAGGATTTTTATCATTAAGGGTTTTCAGACTATTGTCTTCATCTTTATTGTTATTTCTACAAAGTTTCGGCCGATATGTCCTCCGGCCTTCTTCAAGTGTTTGTCGAACTTAGGAACCTTCACGGAACTTCGAACTTAATTGAATCCACGGGGTCCCCTGTTTTGATTCCGTTAGCCATAACCGAGTACAAGTGTTTAGTATTCCTGTATTGTTATTCTTCTGCAGTCAGGACAAAAGGAAAGAGACAAGGATACCTTTTAACTCAAACTTTATTTGAGGGTTTAACGACTATTCTGTTCTAATATCCTAACTAATAAAAAGGGAAATAACCTCTGGTACCACAAGGGTTACGGACCCTACTACATCCGGGGATTTAGTTAATAAAAGGGATACCAGGCATAGCAGCAGGTTGTTCGTCTTCCCTCTGTCTTTAATCATCATCCATCCTGTTGATTCACCGCAGTAGTAATCAATACCTATCAAGTATCGATTACTTCAAATAAAAAACATTATATCTGTGGTGAACATTTTCCTGTACCAGTAGAAATTGTCGCGTCTCCGAGACAAGGCGTTAAAATATATTAAAGTCATTTTCGGGGAGTTATAAGTCTGAAGTCCGTCGTTTGTTCAGTGGATTTTAAACAGAAGCAGCTTGCTAGCAGGAGACATGACTGACTACCAAGCCTCGGGACCCAATCAGCACGTGTACTCACTTCTAGCAAACGAAAGAAAAGGGTCCTTCCAGTTGAAGTGGTCACTTCTTAATTAAGAGAGTTTCTCATTTTGGTGCCAGGAAGTCCATCCCTTCAGGCATGCGGGGATTTCACTTCCAGTCAGAGGCCTCCTGGGAAGATTACTTTTAGAATTTATTCATTTAATTTTTTCATTTTTTCAAAATTAATCCCGACACCATCTTTGTTCTAGTTTACTGATGAAGAAAGACAAAGCAAGTACAACTTAATGTGTGCTTTTTATTTTTATTTCTTGGTGACTTTTAACCATTACTCTCTCAGTCAAAACAAGGAGTTAATAATAAGAACGTAGATGGGGCGTTTCGATCACTCAGGTCGGGTTTTTTTCTCACTGACTAGCTTATTCTGATTTTAGAACTATTTTAGTCATCGAACTAAAACCATCCAATGATAGCCACAGTCTCAGATTGACCTCAAGTTCAACGGTTGTCCATCAAACTGGTTGAATTTATAGTATTTTTCACCTCAGGGCTTAACTTGGACTACACTACATGTCAAAAAAGATCTCATTGATCTATTATGTTACAGAAACTATAATTATTTACCTAGGGTTATTTAAAACCACACAGCCTAATTTGTATTAGATAGAAATAATTACTGATTTTTCATAAGATATAACCTAAAGGCAAGGGCAGGTAACCTCTTAAACAAGCAAAGTCTGAGAGTTTCAGTGGGATTGTCACTTCCATAGTTTTTCTTTTTTCTTTTCTGTCCAATCAAGAACTTATTTTTTCTCTTCTTCAGTGTTACTGCCTACATGAACAACTCCCTGCCAGGAACTGCGATCTGTTTTCAAACGTCTACTTTTATGTCAGCAGGCTTCAGGTCACATTTGTCAATGTCCTTGTGCCACAATGTTATCATTAATACCAATAGACTTGTTTCTCATGTTATCTAATCGACAAAGGAAGCTGGAACTCATTTTCCTTCTTCACAATGAAGTCTGGTTCCTTCGATGACAATGTTTTGGGGTTTTTTGTCCTCTCTCACGAAGGTATTTTCTGTATGATCTAACCAAATGTCACTCTCGGTTTGGTTCGCTTCCATCAGTCATTGATTAACGACTCCTATCTGTAGATTTAGAGTCTTTATGTACACAATAACACATGCATTTTCATACGTAATAATAACATAAGAACTTGCACATACACACGACTCACATTACAAATAGCCGCTTTAGGTTAGCAAAAGTTATTACTTAGAAAAATGCACTATGTTTCACAAAACTGTTTATATATCAAACAATTCCAAATATATTATAATCATTTTAAGAGATATCTTTTTCGTTCTCATAATTTTCAATTACCTTTTAATTGTAATTAAAATTTAAAAAATACTAGTTAGAATTAATAATGACTATTGACAATCTTTATCTCGAAACAAATAAAGATATTTGAAAAATACACTTTCTTTCTATGATTGATTAATTGTTTTTAATGGCATATCAATTCGTCTTGGGCTATTTTAAGCGGCTTGAGAGGAATCACGAATATTGTACATGAATATTTACTTTTTTTTATGTAGACGTTTTATAAGAGTCTTTATGCATATTTATATGATATCAAATATCTCAATCTAATACAAATAATTTGCATGCTGTTGTATGGTTTCAAGTATTTCTATCTAATTCAAATAATCTATACACGGTTTCTAGTAATTATTTCTATTTAATAATAATCATTTCTTTGCACACAATTATATGGTTTCAAGTAGCTAATAATAATCCTTAGTAAACAGTTATAGCTTCAAGTTACTATTCTTAATACAAATAATTTACAGTTATATGGTATCAAGTATTCCAATCTAATACTAATCATTTTCTAAAAGATGTTTGACCAATAGAAAAGATTCAAACAGGTACTACTACTCCAGGCTAGAGTGGACCTGGGAGTAATAGGAATGAAGTAGTACTCCATACTCCTCAGAGTTTCAGAATTAGAGCCTCACCATAAGATTCAGTTTAATGTCATACCTGAGCCCCCCCCCCTTTTAGAGAGTATCTCACCCTCTCTATAGATGATGCAATTGGCATATTAAAAGCCTCACTGACAAGTATTCTTATCCAATACTAATAATTTATACACAATTACATGGTTTAAAGTAACTATTCCTATTTAATAATATTTTGTCTGTATACAGTTTTATGGTTTCAAGTATTCTAATCTAACACTAATAGTTTGTAATCAATTATATGTTTCAAGTTAATAATAACAATCCTTACTTTCAAATCTTCCTAACTTTTATAATTCTATTTTATGATAATTTTTTTTTTTTTGCACACAGTTATATGGTTTCATGTATTTTTATTCAAAACTGACAATTTTCAAACAGATTTAAGTGAGTCATAACAAATACTACCACTACTCACGGCCAGTGTCAGGAAACAACACCCCAGTATAAATAATGAATACTTACAAAGTAGTAATGTACATGCTACGGTCACATCGCTTTTGCAATATACACACCACTGATGATGGCCCTAGATCAGGCAGAAAGTATAAGGGTAACAATTAGTTAAGAGAGTTTCATCAACCAAGCCTGATACCATAAAATCAATTCAGCAACTGGAAAGGACATATACAAAAATGTGTAGACAAAAGATGTTTGTATGGTTTGGTGAAATATGCATTAATGAAGAAATACAGCCCAAATATACCTATATATATATATATATATATATATATATATATATATATATATATGTATTGATATATGTATATATATATATACATATATATGTATTGATAATGTATTGATAAAGTTCGCAATTATATATATATATATATATATATATTAATCGGCTCATTGGCCTAGTGGGTAGGTTGTGTCATTCCAAAGACTCAAAAAATGGTACTTGATACTTCCTTGCTTAATACTCACCAATATAAGATATGTATCAAGGGTAAAGTGGAGCAATCTAGGGAAAGGAGTTCCACCCTCCCCTACACCTCAGTGTAGTAGCTATTGAAAAGGGAGCCTTCTGGTCACTCTCCACTATGGTCACCAACTTTACTTACTTATATATATATATATATATATATATATATATATATATATATATATATGCACACAGTTTATCAAAGAAATTAAAACCATGTAATAATAGTTTCCAAATCATAATTCTACATGTAGACATTTACCCAACAACTCTCACTTGAGTAGAATGTGACAACAAGTCAATTTTTAAGTAAATACAGCTGGCTTGAATTCAGAGTTTTCCTTCTCCTAACTTAAGTGAGGAGAGAAGGGATGGATTCATGTCTTTTCTAGGAGAATTAGCATGAAGTAAAACACAAACATTTGAATTTGGGTTGCTGATTCTATTTCTAACAATAGAGTAGACCTGGAAGTAATGGCAATGAATAGGTACTCCTCACTTCCCAGATCTTCAAAACTGGAACCTCACCATTAGATGCAGTTCAGTGTCATACCCAGAATGTAACAGTTACTGTCATAGGAAAGGAATCTAGAGACCAAAATTTAAATCTTGGATAAGCTGTTTGCATTTCAAATTACGCAAATGCTCAAAGGAAAGGTATGAATTCAACTATTCTTTCCCCAGGTATTGATTAGTAGTACTGAATACTGGCCTCTTTAATTTTAGTATGGCAATCAATTTAGGAGAAGGAAAAACTCTGAATTCAAACCAGTACTCAACTTAAAAATTGACCTTGTATTGCATCCTACTCATGGCAGCCGAGTGGGGTAAATACATACCCAGGATAATCCCATTTTTGGAGAGGGTTTTATCCACCTGCAAAGTATACAGTTAGTATATTCCATGCCCTGCCAACACAGCAGTCCTACTCTCTTGCCATGTGCCGTAACAGACAATGGAAGATGATTTTTAAAATGACTTTCTGTATGAAGAGAGAACCCGACATTAGAAACAGTAATTTCAGATTTTCCTTGGAAATATTACAAGAAAAAATTCCTAAACATAACCAGATATATTATGAAAATAAGTCAATAGATGCTCAAATGGTTGGAACTTTATCTTATTTTAAGCAAATTAGATCGCAGAATGAGAAATGGGATAAATGTGTACTATTTAATGTCAGTAAAAGTGTTCTGCCTGCGTCATCTTTCTTTTATTCTTGCATTTGCACATTAATTTGCATTCATTGTATCTTCCAGTATCACATTTACTAAAAAGTAGATTAGATATTGTAGTATTCAGAAAATTATTTAATACTTTATGAGTTATAATGGTTCAGTTGTCTGAGCCCATGAGACATACACAGAGGATTATATTGTATCTATTTGTACACAGCAAATTAGCTAACAAGGGATTTTACCAGGGCAATAACATAATAGTTCCCTTCAATGTATTCCCTCGTGACTTCATTCACAAACTCTAGTGTCTCTTCTGCTATTCAAGATAGTTTAAAAAGTCCTCTTTCCAGATTGCCATTAGCTGCCCTCTCGCTAATTTCATCCATAGCATTTCAATAGAGGTTTTTGTTAATTGGTTGGTTGGTTGGTTGGTTGGTTGGTTTTACATGTCAACCCTTACTGGGTTATTTTATGCCAAAATCAATTTAACAACTATGGTTTCCAATTATAGAGGCATAAAAATTTGCCTTTGCAATCATTTTAAACATGTGAATACTTGCATACTTAATGGTAAAATCAATGTTTTAAGATCTAATGTATTGATAAAGTTCACAATTATTTTAACCAGATAAATTTTGTTTGAAATAAATCCGAGATTATTTCTAACAAATCTATTTGATCCATTGATGGGACCCTAACAGGTACTATTATGCTGAGTCAGAGGTTACCAGAGAGTTATAGCAATGAAAGCATGACTCTACCCTTCTCTGAGCTACAGAATTGGATACTTATCATCAGATGTAGTTTAGTTTGGTTTGGTTTGGTTTGGTTTATACTCAATTAAATGATCAAACAGTTCTATTTCAAATAATTCAGTTTAGCATAAGTCATTTGTTTGCCCTCAATTTAAATGTCAAACTTCTATTTGACCCATAGATTGGACCCTATCAAGTGCTACCACTCCAGGCCAGAGTGGACCTGGGAGCAATGACAATGAAGAGGTACTCCATATTCCCCAAAACTCTAGCATTAATGGAGCCTCACCATCAATTTGTTTAGTGTCATAACCAGGATACTCAGGGTGGGGGGGTCTTACCTCTCTACAGAAATGCAGTTGGTGTATTCTACAACAACAACCAACTGGGCTGAGATGTAGTTTAGTATCATACCCAAGACACTCTTTTTTGGCATCTCGCCCCTCTGCAGGGGTTCCAATTGGTATATTATAGTCCTTGAGGAGTGGTAGATTTTAATTAGAGGTCACAGTGAATCAAATCTTGTCTATAAAATGATAGATACTGACAGGGTGATGTAATGTTTTGCCAAAAACACTGTGCAAAACTTGAAGATTGCAACAGCCACACAGTACACAAGATCACACAAGTTAACTCAAATTACTTACACTTTACTGACTGAGTCATTCAGTGTCTGTTCATACACGTGCAATTAGCTACTTCTTTGAGGGGTTGTCATGTTGCATCAAGGCTGCCCAACCAGTTCTTGAGAATCTTCAAATAGCTGACTAAGTTTCAAACAGACTTTGTATTCATATATTAGGATGCATACATAGACATTTACCAGTAGGTGTGTATACTTATGGGTATAATGTTTGATTTTTTTTAATCTTTTGTCTTGTTCTGATGGCTTGTAAAATGTTTTTATTTTTCAGGGGTACTTTTTACATTATTGTCTGCAACTATCATTCTTGCTTGATGAGTGACCTTTTAAGGCCAATATCCCAATAGCACATTTCTTCCTATTTTGAGTGCCATAAGATCTTTGAATGTTTTCTCTAAGGCGCTAATAGCACTCCCTCACTTCTTTTCATGCAACAACAACAAATAAAAACCTTTTTTTTATTGTACTCTTTGCCTTAATCTCAACTGCCACCCTGAATGTAAGTTAACAAATCAAATGGACAAATTTAAAGTAAGCTACCCTGCATTTCTACAATGAGCAAAAATACAGACTGAAATTGCACTTCTTTATCTCGATGTTTTTTGGGGGTTTTTTTCTTTGGTATTTTTACTTCATTTTATTTTTCTCCCCAGAAGTTTATTGAAGTAGCAGAGATGTACCAGAGATATTTCATAAAACTGTCTTGGTGTGGAGAGTTGAGATGTTTCTTTATGTGTGTCTTCCGATTTTTTATAGCAACTACAATTGGTTAGTAAGCTCTTCAAGGTTTTATAGATAAAGAGTTATCAGTGTAGAGCACTTTACAAATCAAAGACTTGTGATAGTATTTGTGAAAATCACAAATGATTGAGTGGCACTTAGATTTCTCTTTGAACACCTTCCATACACCTTATTCTTTCTTTTCAACTCTTCTTTTTTACTTATTTGATTTTCTTTTCTCTTTTTCTTTTCTTTTTATTGCTTCTTTTCTCTCCCTATATTCTTCTCTTATCCCTACTTTTCTTCTCCCAGCTATTTCTGCTTTATCTCTTCCTATAATCATCTCCTCTTACTACTACTTTCCTCCTCCCTATTAGTTGTACTTTTCCTCTTCTATATTCTTCTTTTATGCCTACTTTCAAATATTTATTCCTTTCTTTTTCCTTTACATTCTCCTCTTACTACTACTTTCCTCCTCCCAACTATTTATTCCTTTCCTGTTCTTCTATATTCTCCTCTTACAACTAATTTCCCTTTCCATCTATTTATTCCTTTCCTTTTCCTCAACACTCTCCTCTTACTATTACCTTCCTCCTCCCAACTATTAGTACTTTTCTTCCTCCTCCTTACTACTACTTTCCTCCTTCCAACTCTTTATTCCTTCCTCTTCCCCTACATCCTCCTTTTACTATTACCTTCCTCCTCCCAACTATTTGTACTTCTCTTCCTCCTGCTTTTTATTCTTACTACTACTTTCCTCCTTCCAATTCTTTATTCCCTCCTCTTCCCCTACATTCTCCACTTATTATTTTCTCCTTCCCCCAATTTGTTCCTTTCCTCTTCCTATATTCTTCTCTTACCACTGCCTTCCTCCTCCCAATTATTTAAGATTTTCCTCTTTTACTATATCTTTCTCTAACGACTACCTTCCTCTTCCAGAAAATTTGTTCCTTTCCTTTTCTTCACCTCTTGCATTTTTTTGGTTTGGTTTGGTTATGTATTATAAGATACCAAACCCTTGTGGGTTATTTAATGCAAAATCTTATTTATACATATATTATTATATATAATGTTTGTAAGAAAATAGTTTGTCAGTAACATTATTTTCTTAAATGAGCCAGAGTTCATTTATTTAAACAGTTTCAAGTATTGCTGTCTAACACTAATAATTCTATTCCACATTATTTACTCGTTTGCACAAAGTTAATGGTTCCATGTAATTTCATGTAATACTAATAATTAAAATTAACATTAATCATTTGATTCCACCCAGATAAATTGTTCCAAGTATAGTAAATGATTAAATAGTTCTATTTGACCCATAGATGTGGTCCTAACAGGTATTATCACTCTGGTTCAGAGTGAACCTGGGAGTAATGGCAATGAAGGGGTACTCCAGATTCCCCAAAGCTTCAGGACTGGAGCCCCATCATCAGATGCAGTTTAATGTTATATCTTGGACACATGTTGGTAGGGTCTTATCAAAGACGCTGTCAACATATTCTACAGCACCCCCTACCCCAGTCGACTGGACTGTTGCTTTTTTCTGTTCTACTTCATTTCTACTTTCTGACTTCTTTTCTTCTCCTTTTCCTTGTTTTTCTTCCTCTTCTTTCTTTCATTTTCTTCTTCTTCTAAAGCTGCTTCTTTTTCTTTTCTTTTTCTCTTCTTGTTTTCCTTGTTTTTCTTCCTCTTCTTTCTCTCATTTTTCTTCTTCTTCTTCTAAAGCTGCTTCTTTTTCTTTTCTTTTTCTCTCCTTCTTTTCCTTGTTTTTCCTCCTCTTCTTTCTCTCATTTTTTCTTCTTCTTCTAAAGCTGCTTCTTTTTCTTTTCTTTTTCTTTTATTCTTTTCCTTGTTTTTCCTCCTCTTCTTTCTTTCATTTACTTCTTCTTCTTCTAAAGATGCTTCTTTTTTTTTTTCTCTTCTTCTTTTCCTTGTTTTTCCTCCTCTTCTTTCTTTCATTTACTTCTTCTTCTTCTAAAGATGCTTCTTTTTTTTTCTTTTTCTCTTCTTCTTTTCCTTGTTTTTCCTCCTCTTCTTTCTCTAATTCTTTTTCTTCTTCTTCTAAAGCTGCTTCTTTTTTTTCCTGTTTCTCTTCTTCTTTTCCTTGTTTTTCCTCCTCTTTTTTTTTCTAATTTTTCTTCTTCTTCTTCTAAAGCTGCTTTTTTTTCTTTTTTTTCTCTTCTTCTTTTCCTTGTTTTTTTTCTCTTCTTTTTTTTCATTTTTCTTTTTCTTCTTCTACAAAAACTACTTCTTTTTCTCTTTGTCAATTGCAATTTTGAGATCTTGCAAGAAATGTCTTTTTACACCAGTTGTGGACCAGACAGTGATTCAGATAATTCATAGATGATGATGAAGACAGAAAACATTGATTCTCCTGGAGCAGCTGTTATGGTACCACAAATAGTTCTCTCCTTTTATTTTTGATATATTGAAAATTTGTTTTATTATAATAAAAAAAAAGGAATATGCCTCTGAAATTTAAAATCCATGTTAGACACAAAATATAGATTAAATCGAACAAGTTCATTGACATTTCATTTGGATATCAAATCTTTTGTAGTCTTCAATTCAACTTACAATCTCTTGAAGTAAAACATTTTCAGCGACTTAATCTTTATGTATAAAATACAGAAATTTTGTCCAGTTTCTTCTGTCAATATTTATATATATATATATATATACACAAACAACCCCCCCATATATATATATATATATATATATATATATATATATATATATATATATATATATATATATATATATATATATATATATATATATATATATATCATTTTGAATCCATGTCATATATATGTTGATAAACATGAACTAACATTTTAGGTAGGATTATCCAAGCATTCTTTTCTTTTTCTCTTCTTCTTTTCCTTGTTTTTCCTCCTCTTCTTTCTTTCATTTTTCTTCTTCTTCTTCTAAAGCAGCTTCTTTTTCTTTTCTTTTTCTCTTATTCTTTTCCTTATTTTTCCTCCTCTTTTTTTTTCTCATTCTTCTTCTTCTTCTTCTTCTTCTTCTTCTTCTTCTTCTTCTTCTTCTTCTTCTTCTTCTTCTTCTTCTTCTTCTTCTTCTTCTAAAGCTGCTTCTTTTTTTTCTTTTTCTCTTATTCTTTTCCTTGTTTTTCTTCCTCTTCTTTCTTTCATTTTTCTTCTTCTTCTAAAGCTGAGTTACAATTTCTACAATTATTAAAAATGTACTATTGCAAAAATAATTGCTGTTTTTGTTATACAAAATTCAAATCATACAAGGTCTGTCTGAAAAATAACGGGACTGAGTGTGCTGTTTGAGCTATGGACAAAAGAGAGATAAGCAGATTGTGTTAACATCTGATATGATATGTTAAGAGTATATAACTGAATTCTCAGCTTTCTGCAACCACTGCATTTCTTTTCACATGCTTTTGTTTACCTGTTTTTTCTGGTTGTTCAGCTATGAGGACTGAGGAACAAATAATGAACACCAAGCAACGAATAAACCTGAAATTTTTGGTCAAAATAGGGAGAACTTTGTCACAAGCACTTCTGCAAGTAAATGGAGATAACACCTAGTTGTACACATATGTTTTTAAGTGGCAAAAAAGATTCAAAGAGGTATGTGAAGAAGTGAAATATGACTTCAGGAGCTGGAGGCCTTCAACAAACAGGATTGAGATTAACATCAAGTTGGTAAAGCAGGTGAAGTGTGGCATTCATCTGCTGATAGTTTGTAAGTCATCTGTACATGAAAAATAACAGTGTTCAGAAGATTATCACAAGAGGTTTAGGCATATCTGAAAAGTCATGAGACTGGGTATACTGAGAATCCAGCAGTTCCTAGCCAAGATGAACATCATCATATTCAAACAACCTCCCTGCTCACTTCATCTTGCTCCATAAAGTTTTTTTCTTTTCTTCAAGCTCATAGGGGATCATCAAGAGTTGAAGGTGTGGAGGCCAGCATGGGTGGGGGCTTTAACAATGGTGCTGAGGAGTATCCAAAAAAAATTCTTCCAGTTGTGCATGGTAATATGACAGAGAAGAAAGGGAAAGGGCATTAGGTTCAAGGAAGATTTCTTTGAAAGGAAAATCCTGTAGTTTGTTATTCAGCATTGAAATCAATTCTTTGTGAAACCAGTTCCATTACCTTTCAAACACACGACATATTTGAAAGTAAACATTTATTAAGTATGTTCAAATAATATACAATTTCAAATCGTGAATTTTGCTCAAATGATTTAGGCTAAGGGTTTTATCTTCACTGATGTTTTTAATCAAAATTAAGGAGGTAATGTGGTCCTATCATTGTCACATTACTTGATGTGGCCTTAGTTCTGTAACAACCTCATATGTTTCTGGTTAGTTGTTTTACCGACTCACACTTTGCCCATGTTATATTCAAAAGATACACAGAAGAGGGATGGCAAAATTTATCCGGAACTTCTTCTGATTGTCACAGTTGTCAGTTGGAAAAAGTTGCTTGGGTTTTGACAACTCAAAGACAAAAAATACTTTCTATTAACAATTAACATCTATTTATTGAAACACAATGGTATAACAGGAAAATTACGCTAACAAAACGGCTGGAGAAGAAGCTAGACAGCAATTACACAAGAATGTTGCAAGCAATATTAAACAAGTCCTGGTGGCAACACCCCACAAGGCACCAACTATACGGCCACCTGCCTCCCATCACGAAAACTATACAAGTTAGACGTACCAGACACGCAGGACACTGCTGGAGAGGCAAGGATGAAATCATCAGTGATGTACTCCTATGGACCCCCCCCCATATAGCCAAGCAAAAGCAGGACGACCAGCTCGAACATACATACAGCAGCTATGTGAGGATATAGGATGTAGCCCTGAAAACCAGCCAGAAGTGATGAATGATAAGGAGAAGTGGCGAGAGAGGGTCAGGGATATCTGTGCTAGCGGCATGACATGATGATGATCATCATCATCATTGTCACATTACTTGATGTGGCCTTAGTTTTGTAATTACCTCATATGTTTCTGGTTAGTTGTTTTACCGACTCGCTCTTTGCCCATGTTATGTTCAAAAGATACACCGAAGAGAGATAGCACAATCTATCCGGAACTTCTTCTGACTGTCACAGTTGTCAGTTGGAACAAGTTGCTTGGGTTTTGGCAACTCAAAGATAAAAAATACTCTCCATTAACACTTAACAACTATTCATTGAAACACAATAGGAAAATTAAAGGGGAAAAAAGAAAATTTAAGCAGCTTTATTAAAAATCGAATAAGATATAAAGTCGAGAAGATTACACACAATATTAACAAAGTATTTGCCAAGGGAACTGTCGACAAGCATACCAATTTGTATAAATGCAAAAAAAGTTTCAAACAAAAAAGATTGATTGATTTTAATAGGATCTTAAACTGTCTAGAGTTATTTTAGGCACAGAAGTTAGGGAATTGCATTCATTGTACATTTACATTTATATTTTTTGTGTATTAGCTTCATAAGTGTTTTTTTGCTCACAGTGATATTATATCAAGTATTCCTATCTAATTTGCACACAGTTGTAGGGTTTCAAGTATTCCTATCTTATATCAATAAGTATATGGTTTCAAATAATTCTTTCTACTTAATAATAGCCATTTGTTTGCACACAGTTATATGGTTTTGAGTTACTAATAAGACTAATAACTGTTAATAAACAATTATAATTTCAAAGATTGACTGATTGATTTTAACGACATGTCAACTTGTCTGGGATTACTTTATACCTCAAGGTAAGGGAATCATATTCATTGTATATTTGTACGTACACCTTTTGTGCAGTTATTCCTTAAGAGTTTTTTTGCACACAGTCTCATCAAATACAAATAATTTTTAAACAGATCAATTTGACCCATAGATTGTACCTTAACTAGTACTACCATTCTAGGTCAAAGTGGACCTGAGAGTAATGGCAATGAAGGGTACTACATACTCCTCTGACATACAGAACTGGAGCCTCACCATCAGATGCAGTTTAATGTCTTACCCAGAACACCAATTATACTCCTTATTGAATACAAATAATTTTTAAACGTATCTATTAAACCCATTGATGGAATCTTAACAGCTATAACCACTCTAGGTCAACATGGACCTGGGAGTAATGGCAATGAAGAATACTCAGCACTCACCATAAATGCTAGTGCCTTACTATCAAATGCAATTTAGTTGTCATAACAAGAACATCCCTTTTTTTTACAAGGGGAGGTATTACCCAGCGGAGATAAGAGCTTTGAGGATAATATTTTGCCTAATTGGAAAATTAAAAATCTAGATACCATGAAAATTGAATTGAAATAAGAAAAAAATCATGATTATAAACGGTTGGGAAGTGCTGAAGGGCTCTGGTGAAAGTGCTGAACTATGACATCAGTTGGAACTCCTGTCATACAATTACATTCACTTTTGAACTAATACCCTTGGGAAAGGTATGAACCCCCTTATTCACCCAGCTATGGGTTAAATCATACCATGACTGTTATTCTACAAGGATGGCTTTGGCATTGAATAACCCATGAAGATTGAAATGCTATTCTTTCTTTCTTTCTTTCTTTTTGTGAGTATAAGTACTCACAGAAAGAAAGAAAGAAAGAAAGAAAGAAAGAAAGAAAGAAATTTTCTATTATCTTTAATAAATATACACATGAATCATACATTTTGTCTTCAATTCTTTATCAATATAATTTTAGTTGAATTCATATATCCCATTTTGTTTATAAAGATTGAATAGATAGATAGATAGATAGATAGATCTGAATGAGATAGATAGGTCTGAATGAGATAGATAGATAGATAGATAGATAGATAGATAGATAGATATGCACTGAATGAGAAACATAGATATGAACTGAATAAAATTGATAAATATAAGCTGAATGAGAAAGATATGAACTGAATAAAATCGATAAATATAAGCTGAATGAGAAAGATATGAACTGAATAAGATAGATAGATAGATAGATAGATAGATAGATATGAAAAGACTGAGATGGATAAATAGATCTGAAGAGATTAAGAAAGAGAGGAGAACACATTGAGATAGATAGATAGATAGATAGATAGATAGATAGATAGATCTTCAGTTTTCTATCTTTATAACTTTAGATACATGCATCTATTCTTTTACGAACTTGATTGGTTGTTTGGGTTTTATGGCATATCAACCTTTGTAGGTTATTTAATGCCTAATCAATTTTTATACAAATAATCAGTTCTATTTCAAACAATTTAGTTTAGCATGAGTACACAGTTTACATATTAAAGCAGTTCCATTTCAAGCAGTTCAGTTTAGCATAAAGTTTAGTTCTAATTGACCTATAGATAGAACCATACCAGGTGCTACCACTCCAGGTCAGAGCAGAACTAGAAGTGATGGCAATGAAGGGATACTCTGCATTCCCCAAAGCTCCAGTATTACTGGAACCTCACCATCAAATTGTTTAGTGTCATATCAAGGACACTCATTGGTGGGAACTTACTCTTCTGCAGAGATGCAGTTGGTGTATTCTACAGCCCCAGCTGACTGGGCAAGTTTACAAACTTGAATGTAATGAACAGCTTAGTTGGTGAGTTTTTTAACATAGTGTCTAACGTGCTGAACGGTGATATTGTTGTTAGCAAGTTCAAACTCCAGTTACACTATTACATTCTCTTTCAGACTAATACCCCGAGGAAAGGTATAAACATTCTTATTCTCCCAGATATCTATTAAATAGAATCGCTACTGTCCATCTACAAGGATGGCTTTGGCATTAAATAACCCATGAAGGTTGATGTGTCATTAAATAAAGAAACTAAACCAAACCAAACTATTATAAAGTCTTTGTGCTTCTTTTGTGAAACAAAAATGATCAATTTCTTGATCAAACAGTGATGTGATAAATGGAATGTACATGACATTCAGTGCTGTGGTTGGATTGAGCCAAAGCATCAAACACTTTCCTAAATCAAAGCTGCATCAAAAGAAGATTATGGGCACTGTTTTATGGTCGGTACATTGGAATTATCCACAGCAACTTCTTGAAATCCAAGCAAAACCATCATAGCAGAAAAGTATTACAAGGAAATTGAGAAACTGCACAAAGAACTGCAATATTTATATCCAATATTAGTCACTCAGAAAGGATCAATTCTTTTCTATAACAACACACCCTAGCTGCCACATCCTGCAACTGAACCTGCTGAAATTGAATAAGCTAAGCTTCCTCAATCCAGCTTGCTCATTAGACTTCTCTCTGACAGCTCTGTCAGTAGAGCTTAAAATACACTGACAGTATCCCATGCAGTGGGATAAGACCTCCTCCCAAAAAAAGAGGTGTCCTGGGTATAACACAAAACTGCATTTGATGGTAAAGCTCAAGTTCTGGAGATATGAGTACCACTTCATTTCTATTACTCCCATGTTCACTCTGACTGGGGATGGTAGTACCTGCTAGGATCTCATCTTATAGATTTGTTTAAAAATTATTACTATCAGATATAAATACATGACACCATTTAACTGCATACAAATTATTCATATTAGATAGGAATACATTTTATAGAACTGTAGATTATTTGTATTAAAAATTGTTACTCAAAGCTATAATTGTTTACTCAGGATTATTATTAGTTACTTGAAACCATATAACTATGTGTAAACAAATGAATATTATCAAATAGAAATAATCACTAGAAATGATTTAATCATTAGTATTAAATAGGAATTCTTGATATCACATAACCGTGTGCAAAAAATAACCCTAGACGAGTTGAAATGCCATTTAAAGCAATCATCAGGTCAATCACATACTACCAGTCCAGGTCAGATTGGACCTGTAAGTAATAGCAATTAAAAGACTCTCCCCAGAGCTCCAGACCTAGAGTCTCGTCATCAGATGCATTTTCATGTCATACCCTGGCCACCTGTTTAGCTGTGGGGGGAGGGAGTCTTACAGCAAATTTTTGGCCTGGCTTACAGAGTAGGTCATCATAAATTTGGAATAGATACAACAAAAGTAACTACCGTTTTGATCAGAAGTAATGAATAAAAAGGGTTTTTCCTACAGCAGAATATGACCTCATACTTTACAAAGCATGGAGTAAAAACTAATATTTTGACCCTGTTCTACCCTCCCAGTTTACTAGACCTGTACCTTAACCATTATCTTTTTTCTGGGTTTTAAATTCAAATTCAAGCCAGCAAGTGCACATCACTGCAAAACAAGTCAAAAATGCCTTCCAACAATTTGTTGGCCCTTATGACCCCACTTTTTATTATAAGGAAATAAATTCACAGCTAGATCATTGGCAATATTATGTCAATTCTAATGCTGCTTACTCTTAACTAATAAAGTTGTTTGAGATGACATTTTAAAGTGTATGATTCAAAATGGCCACTTATTTTGTTCCAGTCTGATAATTAATAACAATGAATCGACTGATAAGTTGAGACATAATGATAATCAAAATTTGATATTTCTAACAATAAAAGAAATAGAGAAAGATTTATAGCAATAAAAACTTCAAATACCACTTCAGACTGAGTATTTATGATTGAAATTTGTTGTTTGTTAAAAATAGTCGTTAATTTTGCTTTTCCTCTTCCCAAACTAAAAAATGCAAAAATCAATTTTTATTCAATTTTCTTCCATGAATTGGACTCTCAGATAAAATCAAGTTATCAATTATGCTTTATTTTTATCAAAAAGAATCTTGTAGTCTTGTTAAAATTTCATTAAAAATGAGGAGCTGGCTAAAATAAAGAGCAATGACAGCACTCAAAAATTGCACTAGTAAGCTAAAAATATTGTTTTGATAAGAATTGGAGAAGAAAGTTACATGCAGTATATGACTTCTATAAGTAATAATTAGCCATGTCTATTCTCCAGTGAAATAATCAGTCATATCTGTACTCCAATGAAATAATTAGCCGTGTCTGTACTCCAATAAAATAATTAGCCATGTCTGTACTCCAGTCAAATAAACACCTGATAAAATTACTGGTTTGGTTTGGTTTCTTTGTTTAATGGCATATCAGCCTTCATGAGTAATTTAATGCCAAAGCCATCCTTGTAGAAGAACAACAGTGATGCTATTTAACCCATAACTGGGTGGGATAAGAGGTTTCATGCCTTTTCCAAGGGTATTAGCCCAAAAGTAAATGTAATAGTGCGACTGGAGTTTGAACTTGCTTACTGCAATCCTGCAGTAAACCATTACCCCACGAGGAGACCCCACTAAAATGACTGTACTGTTTATGTAATAACTAATATCATTTAGTACAAGTTGGAGGTTATACCTGTAGGAAGCTAGGAGAGACAACAGGGATTGTAATTGACATAAGAAATCAACTGAGAGAAATAAGGTTTTTTAAAATGGGTGGTTGTTTGCCGGCATATTTGGCCTTTAACCAAAAATCTATAGGCCTACTGAAACTAATTTGTTACACTACATGCGAGATTATAACCTTGTTTCTAGTGTACACCACAAGGTATTTTATTATATAATATGTTCAAAACCCAGCAGTTCCATGTACAATAAGCATTGGGCCTTGTACATGTGGTATTAGAACTGATTATACTTCAAGTTAATGGTATTTCTTTTATCATTCCTATACATAACATGTACATGATATAAAACTAAATATAATGATGAGTAACATTGTTGTGAAGTTCATTTTTCTTACATTATAATATTATGTAGTATTTATTGACATTCAGCTGTTGCAAAAAAATTACTATATATATATATATATATATGGGATACTGAAACACACCAACATTTCTATAAATTTGGGATTCACAGATAAGTTTGTTCTAGGGTCCATAAGAAGGTAAATCCCACACTGGTTGCACGTTCATTGGTTGATGGGTGTCATATGACTAGAACAAGATAGAGTTGATGAATGGATTTGATAAGTTTAACCCTTAACAGAAAAGAACAATGACAAATTCTTAGAAGATTGAAAATTGTTAACATTTAAAACTTAATGTAACATATTAACCCCGGGCCAAGCTGTCAAAATAGGAAATGCACCTGTGTAAATAACAGGTGCATCCGGTCGAGGAATATCAGAATATAACCTTGACCGGGGACGATTTGAATGAGTGTGATTTGTGATGCCTACAAGAAGGTGGGCGTCGAACTGTTATATAACTCAGTGAACAGGAAGTTCAATCAGTTGGAGATCAGACCAGTTGGTGATAAGATGCGGTAGAGAGAACCATCACCCAGAGAGGCTGGGCCCCCAGGCCACCAGTAGAGCAGTACAGGAGAACAGGAAAGAAACGCTATTATGGCCAGAAGAGTGGGGGTCAATATGTTGCAGTTCTGTTTGGTCTCCAACTCCCTCTCACACACAACCCTTTCAATAAAGTGAGAGGTATATTTTTCTAAAGAACTGTGTCCGCTCGTCTTTATTGTGTCATCGTTATGATTCTGCATGCAGATGTATTATGTGACTATACAACATTAACAAAGAATTTCTTTTACTTCCAAAATCAACAACAGAGTAGACATTCATGGTGTAATGGTTAATGTCATTGGAAATGGACACAGTGACCTGAGTTCAATTCCTGGATGAATCTGTTTGCATTTCATATAGTGCTAATACACTTGAGAAAGGTGTGAATCCAACTATTTTTCCTCCAGCTATGGGTAAATAGTAGAGCAGTCTGAGATCTTTAAACTTAGTATGGCTACTGGTTTAGGAGAAGGAAAGCTCTGAATTCAAACCTGGTAAACTACCCTTAAAAAATTAACCTTGTGTCACATCCTGCTCATGTGGAGGGGTTGGTAAATACATGCTCCTAAAATGACAACTTGAAAATCCACAAAACATGAAGACAAATTTTAAGTATACACCAAATGAATTTGGTTATTAAAAAGCAATGTGTTTGTTAAAATCAAAAGCTCTCAGTTGGTAGGAAAGAAAGCTCGTATTAATTAAGATGTATTAATATTTTGCAAAGAGATACATTGGTACCATATCTATTCATAATCTGCCGAGATTATGTACTACAAATGTCAATAAATCAAGTGAAAGAAAATTGTTTCAAACTAAAAAAAACAATAAACAGACAATCTCCAGTAGAAACTATTTCTGATACAAAGAACACTGATGATCAAGTACTTCTTTCAAATGCATCTACTTAAATCGAATCCCTGCTGCATAGCCTGAAGCAGGGATTCAAGAGGCATTGGTCTCTACATGAACTCAGATAAAACTAAGTTTGTGTGTTTTAAACCATATGGTGCCATCCTTAATTAAGTAGCAAGCCTTGAAGATTTGTAGAGCAGTTCACATACCTTGGCAGCAATATCTCAACTGAAAGTGATGTCAATATAAATATAGATAAAACATGAATTGCAATTGACAGGTTTACAACCATATGGAAATTCTATCTCACTGATAAAATGAAATAGGAATTCTTTCAAGCTGTAACTATATCAGTCCTACTTTATAGTTGCACCACTTGGACTTTATTGAAATACTCGGAGAAAAAGCTTGAGAGGAACTATACAAGAATACTGCATGCTTCTTTAAAGAAATCAAAGAAGCAACACCCTATAAAACAGCAGCTGTATGGTTACTTGCCTCTAATTTCACAAACTATCCAAGACAGACAAACAAGACATGCAAGGCACTGCTGGAGAATTAAAAACAAACTCATAAGCAACATTTTCCAATGGACTCCAACACATGGACACACCAGTGTTGACTGACCAGCAAAAATTTACATTCATCGAAACTGAATGCTGTCTAGAGAATTTGCCAAGAGTGATGACTGATAGGGATGGATGGCCTGAGAGAGTCAAGTGAAGCTGTATAGTTTGCATGCCTTGATGATGATGATTTGTAGGCTTCTTTTTAGGCTTCTATTTTCCATCTATCTTCCTCTTTTTTCTTTTCTACTTTCTTTTAATCTTTTTCTTAAAAGTTTTCTTCTTTATTTTAGACTTTCCTTCTATTTTTATAGTTCCTCATACTTCTATTTTGCCTCAATATTTCTTCTTCTTCTTCTTCTTCTTCTTCTTCTTCTTCTTCTTCTTCTTCTTCTTCTTCTTTTAATTTTTGCTATGTACGAAGTTTTCAAACTTTTTTGTACAGACATTTAAAATTGTCGTAGACTCTTGAAAATTCACTATGTTATTGCTATACATCTTATGAGATGACTGACCTATTTTTATGATTTCACGTTCAAATCAACAGCTACAGCAGCAATTGGAATACACCCTACTAAAGCCTGGTTGTCACAACAGGTGAATTTCAAAAATGTAATCTGACACTTTAGAAGAACGATATGCAATAAAATTCCATTTTAAACTTGGAAAAAAAGATGCCACAGAAATGTATGGAATGCTTCAGACTGCTTTTCGAGCATCTTGCATGAATCGAGCATCAGTTTTTGAGTGGTATAAGATATTCATGGAAGGCACAGAGTCTGTGAGGGATGATGAGAGGTGTGGGAGAAGTAAGGAAGTTAATAGACCAGAGTTGATTGGTTCAAGGGTTAGGGTTAGGGTTACTATGTTGAAGTTTTAAGGGAGTTCATGAAGAGATTCCTTGGGAAGAGGCCAGCACTCTTCAAATTTGGTCAGTGGCATTTCCACCAGGACAATATACCAGTCCACAACTCCATCCTTGTCACAGACTATTTGACCAAGATGGGCATCAAGACACTTCCTCAGCCTCCCTATAGTCCAGATCTTGCTCCCTGTGACTTTTGGTTATTCCCTACACTCAGAGGCTGTTGTTATGAGACAATTGAGGAGATGAAAGAGGCTGTGATGAAGGTCATTGATATACTCACACAAGAGGACTTCCATGGGGCCTTCCAGAAGTTGTTGGAATGGTACAAGTGCATTGCAACTGGAGGAGATTACTTCGAAGGAGACTAGAGTTTCATGTGTGTACTATCAATAAAAGTGCCCATACGAAAAAAGTCTGGAAACTTATCGTATGCACCTCGTATGTCTTATCATTACAGTCTTTATTACTCTCTCAGAATCTCTGAAATAATTTGGAAATTTGACCATAATATTAAAAAGAAAAAATTTGGGTTTTTTTTTTTCAATTTAATTTTTTAATAAAAGAAAATCTAAGACAAGAATCTTTTGGGTCAATCATAAATGTCCCATTTACAACTTTTGTTGTGTAATCAAATACTATTAAATCAAAGTAATTGTAAAAAAAACTTTACCTTTGAAATTCTAGAAAAATGTACAATAGAGAAGAAAAAAACCCAAAGGATGTCTAAGTTTTATCTATTTGTAAAAAATGATATTATAAAAAAGAAATGAAAACTTAGCATTTTCAAGGATATAAAATAAAGGATAAATATTTAAAAAAAATGAAAAGAAAGATCGAGAAAATATATTTTTTAAATTTTTCTTAGATCATGAATAACTTGAAACTATGAATCAAAGCAGTACCAGCAGTCAAATATTGAGGGTGATTTAATTCCAGAATGTATATATATATATATATATATATTTATGTGTGTGTGTGTGTGTGACTAGTCAAACGAAAAACAACAATCATCTGGGTTAACGTTTAATAAAAGGTTTTATGCTTTTATAAGGAATTCATTATTATTAACTTGGCATGAAGAATAACATTTTAGGCCTCCCTGTCAAAAGTCCCAGGTTGTAACCAATGGACTGCATTATGAGTACAGCAAAGGAAATGGTTTTTAGCTGTTATTATTCATACACATTAGGAAATTGATGTCTGAAATAAATACATGGTTTTCTTTTGTACATTTTGTCATAAGTACTTTCAATATAATTTGTGCTTTTCTTTTTATCTGGAATTTAATGTTTTATTTTGATTTTAATATACAAGGTGTTTACAGAATAATTATGCATTTGCAGGGACAGTCACTCCCTTACTTTGCTTATAGATCCATGTTACTATTGTGAGACCGAAACATCATGGACACTTCCAGCACTATATTACTAGCGTAGTAATATCCTAATACCGGGAGCATACGTGAGCACTAGTACGACTACCAATATTGGACACTATCATTTGTAACTTTTATTAATATATCTTTCTTACCTCTTAACTGTGTTCCGTGTTTTCCTTCTGTGTACCGACTCTAGGCCCATATCAGTGGCGACGTATGGATTCAAGAAACGCACTCACGCTGAAAGCCTTACCAGTCCCACATCAATAGGGACAGATAGATTTGAGAATTTCGTCCTCACCACAGGACCCGCTCAATCAGACAGCAGTGTCGAACGAGAAAAAGTAATCTGGCATCACTACATCAGTGATACATATAAAATAATATTCCGCTTACCAACATCAGTGACGAACTACCGATTCGACACCTACGGAATATTTAAGATTATTAAAGTCTGTCCAATTAATATAACGGTCAACCAAGGACCGAGAATGATTGCTTACACGAAAAAAAAGCCAGTTTGTTCACAAAACAAATTGACAAACTCAAGTTTTTGAAAAACTATTCACCAAATTCAGCGAGGCGAGTTTTTTTTCTTTTTTTAAAAAAAAAAGAAAGCAAGTTCTCATACAAAAAAAGAAAAAAAAAATCTCCAGCATTTTTTTTTTTTTTTACTTCGACCTGAAGGATAATTTTTTCTTCTCCCCTCCCAACACTTCTAAAAAAAAGTTTGTCTACAATTACAAAAATCCCCCAGCGAAGAACAGAAAAAAAAACCCTGCTTACTTGAAAACACTTATGCAAATGAACCTGTTGGGCGCCCACAAAGAAATAATTTTTCTTTATTTTATTCCTTGCTAAAACTTTTTTGGCTAACAAAAAAAAATATTAAAAAGTCTGGAGGAAATTTACTTGACCAAATTTAACGGAACAACGGTAATTAGAAAGAAGCTAAACCAGTAAGTAGTTCAATTAACGAATTGTCTGTCCATTCATTTTTCTGAAAAAAAAAGGAAAAGAAAAAACTGTCTAGATTCTTGTGTACCCTCCCCTGGTACACGGATTTTCAAAGCAAGAGTAATTGCTGTAATATTTTTACCTTGTTCATCCCCTTTAGTCGACATATTATAAATCTTATCGAAATATGGAAGAATTTCAAAAACTATCATTCAATTGCTAAAGGATAACTTGGATCGGCAACAAAAATTCGAAGAAAGACAGGAAAAATTGGTTATGGAGTTACATAAACAATAATTAGAATTCCTACAATTTACACTGCAGAAAACTGAGCTACAGCAAAAAAAAAAAAAAAAAAAAAAAAAAAAACTTGAAAAATTACTCGTAAATTCATTAAATGGCTCAAAAAAACTCTGAAAAAGGCATGACATATTCCCAGAGTACAATCTATAACTCGATTGAAACATTCGAATACGTACCAGAGAACGACAAAACGGTCGAGGCTTTTTACAGGCGCTATGAAGATATTTTCAACGTTGACAGTGAACAATAGCATTGTAAAAAAAGGTACGTCTACTATTAAGAAAACTGGGAACAACCGAACATAATATGTTAGTAGACTTCATATTACCCAAGAAAACCACAGACTTGGATTTTTCAGAGACTATTAAGCTCCTATCGGAACTATTCGGGCCTCACACAACCTTGTTCCACAAACGTTGGAAATGCCTAAACACAGTCAAGGACAACCAGCAAGATTTTCTAACGTATGCAGCATTGGTGAACAAGTTCTGTAATGATTTCAAACTGCCGATGATTTAAAGTGCTTAATATTTGCACAGGGTCTAGTATCAGCAGTAGACGCCGAAGTCAGACGACGGGTACTGACCCAGCTTGAAAACGAACAAGGACTGACTCTCCAAAAACTGGCAGAGGACTGTCAAAGAGTAATTTCTGTCAAGTGTGACTCAAAAACGATTGAGGAATCAGGTGTGGCTCAGATTATAAAAATCAGAAGCAAGTCAACCGCCTATTCCCGTCAAAAAGACAAAAGGCAAATCTCATGTTCTAAATCCCGTAATAAACAAAACGTAAATAGGTTAAAGAAACCGCCTGGATCATGTTACCATTGTGGTAAATGGCATTGGATGAAATTCTATCCAGTCAAGAAGAAAAAATATTGCAAAAATTGCAATAAAGATGCTGGTACGCCAACATAACGAGAAAACCCAAAAGTAAAATTAGGCAAGCTCAATCAGACGACACAGTCAATAGGAATTTAAGGAAATATGTAACTGTTGATATTTTCAATAGCTCCATTAAATTCCAGTTTGACTTGGGTTCTGATATCTCAATCATCAATTGGTGTACTTGGCGAAAATTAAACAAGCCGACCTTACTAAAGACGGATAAAACAGCAAAATCCGTAACTGGCGAGAACATTAACATCTTAGGCGAGGTAATCCGTACAGTAACACTAAATGGAGTTACCAAAAAGCTGAAAGCCTACGTACTAAAAAATTCGGACAACTTATTCGGTATATATTGGATAGAAAAATTCAATCTATGGGATTGCCCAATGAGTGTTGCGGGGCCTATAAGTATGTCGACCCCGCAAATGATTTTATGTGAATGAGAACAGCCAAAGCAATATGAAGGAACAAAGGTGAGATAATGATAATTACAAATGACAATTTATTTCGTCGTATTTACAAGCGTGAATGTAAATGTCCGTGGCGGTTGTATGTGTTCGCAGCTGGGCGTTCGACGAGGGTCGCTGGCGTAGGTCGAGTCGTTGAGTACAGCTAGATGTTGGAGGCTGGTAAGCTGAGGTCGGTCGAGTCGTTGAGTTCAGCTAGCCGTTGGATGCTGGTAGGCTGAGGTCGGTCGAGTCGTTGAGTTCAGCTAGATGGTCGGTGCTGGTCGTTGGGTACAGCTAGATGGTCGATCGAGGTTGGTAGATCGATATCCCTGGTTGTGACGGTATGTTGTGGTTAACCAAGGGTGTGTCGATCGGGTTGTTGACTCGTACGATGGGTCGTACGTGAGTCAGGTGTTGCAGTGGTAGAACCGTCCGTAACAGCGAGTCGTTACGTGGACTGCGTTGTACCTTGCAAGAGCGTCGAGGTCGAGGAAAGGCTAGGGCCTTGCTGGGCCCCCTAGCCGTGCGGACGTATCGGACGGGAGTGAAGGCTTTGTCGTCTCAAAGCCGTGCGGACGAGTGGACGAGAGCGGAGGCTTTGTCGGGTCAAAGCCGTGCGGACGAGCGGACTAGTGCGAAGGCTTTGTCGGGTCCCAAGCCGTGCGGATGAGCGAACGAGAACGAAAGCTTTGTCGGGGCAAAGCCGTGCGGACGAGCGGACGAGAGCGAAGGCTTTGTCGGGTTAAAGCCGTGCGAACGAGCGGACGAGAGCGAAAGCTTTGTCGGGTCAAAGCCGTGCGGGCGAGCTGACGGGAACGAAGGCTTTGTCGGGTCAAAGCCGTGCGGACGAGCGGACAGCAGCGAAGGCTTTGTCGGGTCAAAGCCGAGCTGTCGAGCGGACAGGCCAGAAGGCCGAGGCTAAGATGGGCGTTATCTTAGCGCTGCGCAGATAGCGAAGGAGTAGCTAAAGGCTGGACCGTGCCATTAGCGCTGCGCAGCTTATCGGACTATCGGAACCGACTGAGAGTTAAGACCGGTTGGTCTTAGAATCCGTCTTCGTGTTTGCCGCCTGGCCGTCTACTTCGACTGATCATTACTGACCAGTCAGAGATGCTCTGACCCGCAGACAGAGACCTCTTATGGTCCTAAAAAGGACCTTTGTGCATACCTATGTAGGTGGGGAAAAAAAAAGGGGGATCTACCACGAGAAGTGGGATCAACGTCGGAAGTTAAGGTGAATGCGACCGCACAGAATGCAGGATTCCTCCTTAATGAGCTTCGCTAGGAGCGTTGTATTTATCCTACGTCCCACCAACGTACGAATATGGCACAAGGCCGTGTTTAAGGTGGGTCCTGTCGCAGGGCCGTAGCCCAACGCGATAGGCAGTTCCAAAAATGCCTCGGACCCCGTCGGCATTCCCCTTTTCGGGGCGCCTCAGGCGCCGGGCGATAAACCCAACCCCTCCGAAGAGGGTTAAAGCCTGGGGGGACGGCCCCCTGAGGCCAGAGGTGATGTATCCAGTGGTGGAACACACCCGACCGAACCGCGCAACGCTACCACGGCCGGTCGAGAGCGCCCCACCACAAGACACAAAAGAGCTTCGCTAGGAGCGTGCCATATATTTGTCGCTGCCTCCCACCAGACACGACTTGACACAAGGTCAAAAGCCCGAAGGCCGATTAAAGTGGGGATAAAGGGGAGGGGAAGGTCGGGAACGAGCCGAGACTCGAACCCTGCTTGTCAGTGCTGCTCATCGGCTCACTTAGTGCAATGTGAGCCTGATGAGGCAAGCAGTTTCACGAACCCAAATGTGGGTCCGGGCACGTATGCCAGTTAACGGCTTAAACTAGACGCTTGGTCTAGTGCCGTACAAAGGGGACAAAAGTGCAGCTCGCCCACCCGAAGGTTGCCCAGCCGAAGCTGGGGGCCTATTCGGCCCCGAGTCTGCTCTTGGTTTCGAGCACCCATCCGGCACGAATGCCAGACGGCCCAGCTAAAAAGCCGGGGGCGTGCCAACGAGGGTTGAAAAGGGCTTGCTGATATTACGAAGGTGCTGTGACACACAGCTCCAGCCGCGTGGATATAAAATTCTTTGATAAAAAATGAGTGTAGCCGTAAAGTATTTTCCTAACCTGCTATAGGCTGGCGACGACTATTAGTTCAAGTCTTATCAGGTAATTTTTGGCCGAAGTGTTTTGTGAATGTTATTAATTTTAATTCTCCCTTTTCTTTTAGCTATAACTAGATGTCAAGGTCGTTAGCAAGAAAAAAAGGGCTTAGTCAGTTCCGGTCGTACTCGGATATAATCGTCCTAACTCGGGCGTGTAATTTGATAGGTTTTAGGTTTATCGGCAGGTCGCGGCAAGGGTTTGTCGGCCGGTCGCGGCATGAGTACATTTTGTCGCAAAATAGAAAGTACAATGTCCATCAGCCAAAGATCATCACATAGACATAATATGCATTCAAGAACACAGATACACACATAGCGAGGATATTACTATCACGATTATGGCAATGGATGGACGCTAGCCACTGCATTATCATGGAAGAAACTGAACTCGTCGCCTTCTATGATGAGTTATCCTCCCTTGTTCGTAGCATCCCGAAACACAACGTTTTCGCCATTGGCAGAAACATGAACGCCCAAATTGGTAAAAACGGAAACTACAAATTCAGCCTACACAACTCATCAAATAGAAATGGACAACATCTAACAGATTTCACGATAGAAAATAGATTAACATGCCTCAATACAAACTTTCAAAAAAGGGAAGGAAAGATTTGGACCTACACATATGCAAACAATACTAAAGCACAGATAGATTACGTCTTTATAGACAAGAAATGGAATAATAGCGCATTGGAGTGCGAGGCTTACTCCTCATTCGAGGGTGTGTCCTCCGACCACTAAATTGTCACGGCAAAAATTCGACTGAGCCTACGAAAGAATGCGACCCGAACAACGACCAGGGTTGTGGGGATTTAGGAATTAACAATAAAACTCCCAACCGGATATTGACTCGTCGGCTGCCAGATACAAAATATATAAACGCGTCGCCACGCATAAGGCTCCACGCATCCATCCGGTTTAAAAATCAGGAAAAAGAAAAATAATAAAAAGTAAAGTAGCCAATGAGAAGCGGTCGCGCCAAAATTAGAAGGATTTTGGAGTGGCGAATTTGGAGCCGGTGAAGAGACATAAATACTCAGGTTTTCTGTGAACCGACCTCTTTTTCGGGTAGTGACGTCGAACCGACAACACCGATTTTACTATCTGGTGTTTTGGGCACCACGCTGTGTCTTGGGACGTAGCGTTGGTTAGTCCATTCACCAAGTAAATAAAGGAAAGTATGGAAGAAATGTTTTCGTCTCTTATCTGTTTTTATCTTTTCCTTTTGTATATTTCTTTTGGACCTTCTTTGGGCAAGGCATTGCGCCAGCCAGTCAACGTGGGGTAAAATAATACAACTAAAATATGGAGTCAGACATCTTACGGCAACACAGCCTTGCCCTTAGCCACTGACCTTTCCTAAAACCCTTTAAACCCCACATTGGTGACCTCGACGCATAAAAACCTTTAAACCCCACAGGGTACACTGTGACTGGGCCCTGCTTAATAACAGGGATATTAGAGATTGTAGTAGGATGTGAGTGAAAGTGTTTTTGGTCCCCTATAATTTTATGTCGAGTTTTGTATTTAGTGTTTAGAATAAGGTTTAGTATTTATGCTTCCCCACAAGTTTAATGTTGAAGTTTTTGATATTTAGTTTAAAGGTAGAATAGGCATAATATAGACATGATATAGGCATATGGAAAAAAGTAGTTAATGAAGGAAGCCAATGAAACAAATGAGTAAAAGATATGAAACGAATGAAACGAGTAAAGGTTGTAAAACGGCGCGGACAAAAAGAACATTTGAAACAAGGCGACGAACAAAACAAATTTATATACTATAATAATAAAACTTACATTGATACATAAAAATTATCATTAATTCTACTAACAAAATGATAGTGTGTGTATATGTGTGATGTGTGTGTGTCTAACACAACTAAGCTACAAAAGGATTACATATTTAAAATGTCCTTTTTTATGATTAGAAACGGGCAGGTTCTCTGAGACTGGAAAGCGTTTCATAGTCAATGTATATTTTGAATGTCTGCGAGGTCCATCCATGTTGTTGCTTTTCTCTCCTGTTGATTCACGCTGGAGGGAGTGTGTTGCTGCTGCGAAGAATTTGTGTAGAACAGAGAAAGGGCGTTTGAAGACGACGTATTTATAGAAAATACACGTCTTGTAGGTGGCTCAAAACGCAGGACTAGAATTTACGGGCGGACGTAGTTTTAAGCCTGTCACGTGGTTCTCCTGGCCAATGGTTTCCCGAGACTGAATATGTGAGCGTCCGCCATCTTTGTTGAAACAAGTGGCATACCGCCCAAAATAATTTATAGGAGTGTAAAGTCCTATAAGATAAACATGCGATAGCATTAAGAAACAAATTCGATGCACTACAAGAAAAGACATCAACGCACACTCCGAATGAAGAATATTTAGCCTCCGTTTTTGTTGTTAATTTTAGCAAGATGAATGTTCGTTTGTTGTTAGCGAGGGTTTTTGTTACGTGTTTTTGGCGAGGAATGGTTGTAACGTATGTGTGTTTACGTTGTGTTGTTTCCTCGCACAGTTTGTAATTCCCTCGCTAAGTTTTGAGAAATAAAAGGAGGATGATGAAGTAAGATGGCGATAGTCGAAATGTGTTTTTTGGAATAGTTTTTATTTGCAGCATGGAAAATCTAGTTTGTGTTTGTGCTGCAAGACTCGTAGGAATGTTGTGAGTAATTTGACGATAAAGAGACAAAATGGACTTATGAGATTGAGAAGGTTGAGATGGCAGCGCGTGTCGTCGGACGTGCGAGGGATTGTGTTCACTGTAGTTTAGCGAAAACCATGTTGCAGTTGGAGGAATTGAACTTTGGAGTCACCGTGGTTTTTGTGCGTCTGGTGGAGAGGCGTGCATTGTCTCTATTAAAGTGGTCCAGAGGTGAATTAAGAGCTAGGTGTCGAGAGCGGAATAAAAGCATCGCGTTGACATAGTCTATTTTGGGTGTGACAAAAAGTTGTGCCTGTGCGAGGCATGTTGAATGTATCTAATTTATATTCAACTGGGATTCCTTGCAGAGAATCCATAAATTAGGTTCCCTCATGTGTCCATGCTGCTGCTGCTATTCTAGAGCCCCCAGTGAGACGTCTGCACTGGGCGGCGTTGTCCAGCTAAAGAGAGTGTGTTTGGCAGCTTATCCAATTTTTGCTGCCTGGGAAAGGAAGTCCGGGATGAATAGGATAGGTCATCCTGATTGGGTGAAATTAAGTGTCGAATTAAATTGCGCGCCAAACCAAAATACGAAATTTTCTTTCCACTACAAATATGAGAATTTCGTTAACACCCACTTAGAAGCGGCAGCGGAAAATTACTCATGAACCAGTCACTAGAATTATTAGTAAGCAATTAGATATCAAACTAGGACTGTTTACTCAAGAAGAACTCGACTCGGTTCTGAGAAAAATTAAAAATAGAAAAATAGCAGGGCTCGATGAAATACCACCAGAAGTATGGAAGACCAGACAATTCAACGACATACTGCTCCGACATTAAAATGCTGTATATAATCAAAACCCTATTGACAGATGGATGAAGAGATGCATCCTCCCCTTCCCTAAAAAGGATAACCTCGTATTAGCCAAGAACTACCGAGGTATAACACTTACGTCCATAGCGGCCAAGATATACAATGCCCTACTACGCAACCGCATTGAACCCAAAATTGACAACATACTTAGGGAGAACCAAAATGGCTTCCGGAGAAATAGATCCATGACGTCACAAATTTTGACTATCCGTCGAATTCTTGAAGGTGTACGCGTGCAAAAAACCAAGAGGCAACAATGTTATTTGTCGACTTTACCAAGGCCTTTGACTCCATTCACAGAGGGAAGATGGAGCAAATTCTACTCGCCTATGGCCTACCAAAAGAAACCGTCGCAGCCGTAATGATGCTGTATAGAAATACTAAAGTAAAAGTCCGTTCTCCGGATGGAGACACAGACTACTTCGACATTGTAGCAGGTGTACTGCAGGGAGACACATTAGCCCCATACCTCTTTATCATCTATCTAGACTTCGTGCTTAGAACATCTATCAATAAAATCAAAGAAAACGGTTTCAAGCTAACAAAAGAAAGAAGCAGAAGGTACCCCGCAAAAACAATTACCGACGCGGACTACGCAGATGATATAGCACTTCTGGTAATTGCACCCGCCCAAGCCGAAACCCTTCACCATAGTCTGGAACAAGCAGATTCAGGCATCGGCCTCCATGTCAATGCACACAAGACGGAATATATGTGCTTTAATCAAACAGGCGACATCTCCATACTAAACGGTAGCTCTCTGAAACTAGTTGACAAGTTCACCTACCGAGGAAGTTGTGTCTCATCAACCGAGACAGACATCGATATGCGACAAGCAAAGACATGGACAACTATCGATTAGCTATCGGTCATATGGAAGTCAGAACTGACCGATAAAATAAAACGCAGTTTCTTCCAAGCAGCGGTCGTCTCGATACTGCTATATGGATGCACTATATGGACGCTAACTGAACGGATGGAGACAAAGCTTGACAGCAACTACACAAGAATGCTGCGAACAATACTGAACAGGTCCTGGCGACGACACCCCTCAAAGCAGCAGCTGCACGGCCACCTACCACCCATCACGAAAACTATCAAAGTTAGACGAACCAGACATGCGATACACTGCTGGAGAAGTCGAGACGAGCTCATAAGTGATGTACTCCAGTGGACCCCTTCATATGGACGAGCAAAGGCAGGACGACCCGCTCGAACCTACATACAGCAGCTCTGTGCCGATACAGGATGAAGCCCTCAAGACCTGCCGAAAGCAATGGACAATAGGGAGGGGTGGCAGGAGAGGGTCAGGGATATCTGTGCTGATTGTACGACATGATATATATATATATATATATATATATATATATATATATTGGCTAAATTAATTACTAATGGAACTTCATCTGAAAATTAAAAACTTATAATCTAAAAATAATATATATATATATATATTCCAAAAAGGTACAATTCCTCACAGTTTGATATTTGCATGAGTAGACACATTTATAAGTGTGTGTGCGTCCGTGTGTGTGTCAAAATTATTGATTATTAGAGCTTTATCAGATATATGTGTGTGTGTGTGTGTGTGTGTGTGTGTGCAGCATTTCTTCGTTTATGCATATTTCATTAAACAATATAGACATCCTTTGTCTACACATTTTTGTATATATCCTTTCGAGTTGCCGTATTGATTTTATAGTATCCGGCGAGAATTGGTTAATGAAAGGATATATACAAATACGTGTAGACAAAGGATGTTTATATTGTTTAATGAAATATATATTTCAATAAATACAATTTCTCATTTTCTGATGGTTGCATGGACTGGAAGACCACAATACATTTAGAATGTTATATTGCCTTTCCAGCTGAGATAATCTTAACTACCAAGTATTCTGGCCAGTTAATTCAAAAAGAGCTCATCATTGAATTACCGGTTCCTTCTGAGGAAAATATGGACTGGGTACATCAACATAAGCTTATCTGTGGGAGCTGTGTGTAAAAAATCGCTAGATTACCAAACTATTTCCACTGAATTCAGATGCTGAGGCTTTCAAGAGAGCAACAGATTTCTTCTCTTTTTAGTACAGTTAGGTTCTTCCACATCATCGACAAATACGTTAGTGGCATGTGGTTGAATAGGAACATTCCCTTCGTGGAATCTTTCTCCATCAGGGTAGGTTTTTATTTATCTCATTCATTTGGGAATCATTTTACTCTAAAAGTTTTTCACGACAGCTGTAATTGTTGGTCTTTCATTGAATTTTGAGTGATAGCAAATCTCTTCAGGTCTTCAGGACTCTTCTAAGTATTCTAGTGGATCTTAACAGCGCTGTGGTCTGGATGGTTTTATTTTTTCTTTAATTTTCAATTCCCCCAGTCTCTTTACTAGACCTAAGGATAATAATTACAATTTGTATCCCTGTCAGGTTCATGATCCACAGGTTTCTCTATGGAAAGAGTCAAGTATCTTTTCATTTTTTTTTAATTTTTACTCTGTGATCAGCTGGAACAGCAAAATCCACCAAAAGACAAGTTCTTTCCTTCTTGTTAATTAACACTAAGTCTGGCAATCTAGTCAGGATTGGGGGATCTGTTTGTATCTCAAATTCCCAGAGAATTTTATACGTCTCATTTTCTAGGACAGATTCTGCTTTGTGTATATATCATTTGTTAGTATGGTTAAATTTTAATCTCTTACACAGTTCCAAGTGGATCCCTTTTCCCACCCACTTATGCTTACTCTTGTAATCCTTTTGTGCCAGTCTGCTGCATTTGATTATTATGTGATTAACCATTTTATCTTTCTCGCCACATAACCTACACTTGCTATTCTTTTGTGTATTATCAATTTTTGCTTTGATATAACCGGTTTGCATGGCATTATTCTATGTTGCTATTAAAAGAGATTCTCTCTTGAGGTTTTCCCCATCTTAACCATGTACAAGTCATCTCATTAATAATTTTCTTAGTTTTTCACTTGAAGTATTCATACACTTGTTTTTCTTCCCATTTTCGTTTTCTAGATTTTTTTTTACTGTTTGTTCTTGAATTATATCAGTTATATATATCAAGCAAGTAGAAGATTCTTTTCTAATGCTTTCCTGGTTTGGTTGTCTCTTTCCTTCCATTGCGTTGTATCATTGTAAGGAAGAGATACACAGTGAAATAGAGTTAACTATTTATTAACTGAAGTGGTACAGTCCAACAAATATCATAAGTCTCACGCTGTTGGTGTTACGTCCGAAGTTGATCTTACTACTGACAGAGATCTTTCAATACTCGACATCTTTTATGGTACGAGCATGTTACGAGCCACTATACAACACATTGTTTCTCTTTTTCTTTTTTTTATTATGAGCATAGAAAATTTTTCAATTCCAAATTCCATTCTCATTTCCTGGTTGTACATTCTAATAGTTTGTATAAGTGTTTCGAGTTCTTTTTCATTTCTAACGAATATCTTAATATAATCTATATACATGAGGTGGTTTATCTTTTCCTGTGAGTTTGTAAATTTATTACTTCCTGTGCATGTTTGTAGTATATAATTTAGTGGTATCATTTCTATAACAAATAGTAGTGGCAAGAGTGTGTCTTCTTGGAAGATATCACTTTGGATTTGAACTTCTGCTAAGCTTTGTCCTCCTTTCAAGTTAATTACTACTTTCTCAAATATTTTGAATATTTTCAGACATTCTATTATCCAAGTTTGTGGGACCATATCATACAACTTTTTGTAATGGCTTCATTTTTCTACCTTATTTTTACTGTCTTGAAGATGTCATCATCATCATCATCATGTTGTGCCGCCAGCACGGATATCACTGACCCTCTCTCGCCACTCCCTATTGTTCGTCGCTTCTGGAAGGTCCTCAGGGCTATATCCCGTATCCTCACAGAGCTGCTGTATGTAGGTTCGAGCCGGTCTCCCTGCCCTTGCTTGGCCATGTGAGAAGGTCTATGGGAGAACATCACTTATGAGCTCGTCCCCGCTTCTCCAGCAGTGTCCTGCATGTCTGGTTCGTCTAACTTTGATAGTTTTCGAGATGGGGTTGGTGGCCGTACAGTTGTTGCTTTGTAGGGTATTGCCTCCAGGACCTGTTCAAAATTGCTCGCAGTTGTGTAGTTGCCGTCAAGACTTTTCTCTATCCGTTTAGTCAGCGCCCATGTAGTGCATCCATATAGCAGTATCGACACGACCGCTGCTTAGAAGAAACTGCGTTTCATTTTATCAGTCAGGTCCGACTTCCATATGACCAATAATCTATCGATAGCTGTCCATGCTTTTGCTAGTTGCGTGTCGATGTCTTTTTCGGTTGATGAGACACTAGGTAGTTAAAGTCATCTGTTCCTCTTGTTCCTTTGTGACATCCTTTCTGTTTTTCTGTAAATATTCTGCAACATTCAAGCAAGTAATATATTTCTTATGTACCAGAATTCATGTATCCCATCATAGTTTAGTGTCTTCTAATTTGATACTTGCTTGAGAATTGTTTTGAGTGACTGCAGGAGTATTTCAGACTTCTTCAAATCTTTGCAAATCCTTTTTTCATGTTAATTATCCATACAGAGTTTCTGCTGTGTTATTTTTGTTCTCATACCTTGCCCCAGAGAAGTTTTGTTTCCTTTGCATCCAGTTGTTCATTTTTCATTATTATTTTTATTATTCCTTGCATGTTTTCCACACCAGTGTTAACTGGTGGTTTTCACTGAAGTCTAATTGATAGCTAGTCTCCTCAAGTCTTCAGAACTACTCTCAGTATTCTGGCTCATAGCAATGCTGTCGTTTCAATGTCCTAGTTCGTCTCCTTATTTCCAAATCTTCCAGCCTCCTTACTAAGTCTTTAGGGACCATTCCAAGCACACAAAAGTGAAGTATACATTTTTATTGTTTTCCCTCGTTCATTTTTTCTGTTGGTGTCTCTTAGTTGAGTGGTTGCTAAGGTCATTGTTTGTATACCTGAAATTAGAACAGCTAACATTTGCAGCATGCCAATCAGGTCCCCTATGTTGTCTATCAAGAGAGCACCTGCTAACCATGACACCTAGACATATCACCTGGGTCCTATATTAAATTATGTTTCAATTTCTATATTGTGGCTATACCAGACTCATGGGTTATTTATTATCAGCACTCCTATCACAGATGTGACTAGGTACTCTTAAAGGCAAGAGAACGCTTATTATCATTATTATTTTACTCTTTGTGAGTTTTCACACCAGCTATAACTAGATTTTTTATTGAAGTCTGAGCGACAGCAAGTCTCCTCGTGTCTCCAGGACTCTTCTAATGAACCTAGCTAATTTTAGCAGTGCTGTGGTTTGGATAATTTCATTTCTTTTTCAAATCTTCTGTTCTTCAAGTCTCTTTTCCATGTTCTTTGGGACTATTCTAAGGGCCTTGACTATGACTGATATCATTGTCACTTTCATGTTACACAGCATCTTTTTTCTCAGACAAGGTCCATGGTATTTTTCCAGCTTTTTGCTTTCTTTCACTTTCACTTTCACTCTGTGTTCTGCTGGCGCAGCAAAATCCACTCAATGACAAATTCTTTTCTTCTCATTAGTTAGAACTATTTCTAATATTCTAGCTTGGATTGGGTGATCTGTTTGTATCTCAAAGTCCCAGAGAAATTTATGTATTTCATTTTCAAGTAGAGCTTCTTGTTTGTGCATATACCTGTTAAGGTATCTACCTTAAGGACTATAATGAACTCTTCTGATTACTATGAATACTGGGAGAATATTCATCTCTGTGTTAAGTTAACTCCAGCCTAACGCTTTGGCAGTCAGACTGATATTAAACACTCTTTTACCTATGCTGTATTTATACTTTCGTTCAATATACTTGTTTCACGTAATCCCGAGTCTGCATCTTTCTTCGGGACCTTTGACTGGTCCACAATGATGCCGTATAATGTAATTACAGTTTCTTGTACTTTATTGTTATAGTTTTTCATTCTAGCATTAGTTGGTGGTCTTTCACTGGAGACTGAGTGACAACAAGTCTCCTCAGATTTCCTGGACTCTTCTGAGTATTCTAGTCAATCTAAACAATACTATGGTCTGTATAATCTTGATCCTTCCTCTGATCTCTATTTCTTCTAGCCTTTTGTCCAAAACCTTTTGAGATTGTTCCTAGCACATCAGTTATAATTAGTATCACCGTCACATCCATGTTCCACAGTTTTTTCAGCAGTCAGTCAAGAACCATGTATCTGTTGATCTTTTTGCTTACTTTTATTTTCATTCTGCAGTCTGTCAAAATGGCAAGATCCATTATATGGCACATTTTTTTTTTGTCTTGTTAATAAAGTCTGGTCTTCTGGCCAGGACTAGGTGATCTGTTTGTATCTCAAAATCCTAGAGAATTTTATGTGTCTCATTCTCTAGGACGGGTTCTGGTTTGTGCATGTGCCATTTTGTAGTATGATCAATTTTCTGTCTTTTGCATAATTCCCAGAAGACCACCTTTCCCACCCATTCATGCCTAGCCTTGTACTCCTTTTGTGCTCGTTTGCTATTTTCCCTTATTATGTGATTAACCATTTCATCTCTGTCTCCACATAACCTACACTTGCTATTCTGTTGCATACAATGAATTTTTGTTTAAATATAATTGATTATTATTTCCTCTCAAAGATTTCAAAATAAAATATTGGCTTAATGAGTAGAGTGTTTGCCAATGCCCCAGGAGACTGGGGTTCGATCCCTGGTCAAGTCATATCAAAGACTCAAAAAATAGTACTTGTTACCTCCTTACTTAACACTTAGTGCTATAAGGTACATATCAAGGGTAAAGTGGAGCAATCCAGGGAAAGGAGTAGCACCCTTCCCTACACCTCTGTGTTGTAGCTATTGAAAAGGGAGCCTTCGGGTCACCCTCAACTACAGCCATCAACTACTTACTTATATTGCTTTAAGCCTAATGAACAGTTCTTAAGATATCCAGGAGCACTGGATGCTTTCCTGACAGACTCCATATTAATATCAAGTAATATTCCAATAGTGTTTCATGGAAGCCTTTACAGGTTTCTCTCACAAAAAGGATAAGTTTCTCTTTATTTCTTTTTCAACACATTTTGACAGCTTCTTAAAGGAAGAGGTGGCAGAATTTAAACTGAAAATTTTTTTGTTACATGATATTTTTTACGGCTTTTTTGATAATTCAGAAGATCAGTAAAAAAATAAATTCTCAAAAATTAAAAAGAATTTATAAAAGCCAATCGAAAAAAAATATTTTTAGACTCTTTGATAACATTAAAAAAATCATATAATAACTTCTTATTTTTCAGTTTTTAATGTATTTGAAAAAAAAATCTATCTTTTAAGATAATAGCATTTGACATTTATTTTTAAGCTTCTCAAGTTTGGCAGAAAATAATCAGAAAATAATAACACCTTTGTAATTTTTTAAAGATTTTATTCAAATGAAAAATCAAGTGAAAAACTATAAAAAAATCTTTTAATCTTTTAGATACCTCAAACATTAAGATTTCTCACTGGGAACTAAATAAATATTTTTAAAAAGTCTCAGATTTCTTAAACATGCATATATATATATATATATATATATATATATATATATATATATATATCAAGTTAGAATAGATTAGACACACTCAGTGGCACATGATAACAGTGAGTTTCTCACCCATACAATCATCGGATCAGGGTCTATCAAAAACTGACAGTTACCAAGCTCCATTGACTGTGTATTTACACTATCCTAACTTCCTAACACATATATGTACCGTTCCAACAACTTCTGGAAGGCCCCATGGAAGTCCTCTTGTGTGAGTGTGTCAATGACCTTCGTCACAGCCTCTTTCATCTCCTCAATTGTCTCATAATGACAGCCTCTGATCTTAGGGAATAACCAAAAGTCTCAGGGAGCAACGTCTGGACTATAGGGAGGGTGAGGAACTGTCTTGATGCCCATCTTGGTCAAATAGTCTGTGACAAGGATGGAGTTGTCGACTGGTGTTTTGTCCTGCTGGAAATACCACTGACCTGATTTGAGTGCAGGCCTCTTCCGACAGAATCTCTTCCTGAACTCCCTTAAAACCTCAACATAGTAACCCTAACCCTAACCCTTTGGCCAATTAACTCTGGTGTATTGACTTCCTTACTCCTCCCAAACCTCTCATCATGCCTCACAGACTCCCTGCCTTCCTTAAATCTCTTATACCTCTCAAAAACTGATGCTCAATTCATGCAAGATGGTCGAAAAGCAGTCTGAAGCATTCCATACGTTTCTGTGGTATTCTTTCCAAGTTTAAAACAGAATTTTATTGCATATCATTCTTCTAAAGTGTCCTCATGTTCAGATTGCATTTTTGAAATTCACCAGCTGTGACACTCAGGCTTTAGTAGGGTGTATTCCAATTGCTGCTGTAGCTGTTCATTTGAACCTGAAATCATAAACATTGGTCTGTCTTCTCATAAGATGTATAGCAATAACATATTGCATTTTCAAGAGTCTATGACAATTTTAAATGCTCGTATAAAAAAAATCTGGAAACTGATTGAATGTACCACATATATATACACTCACTAATACTGAGAACTCCTTATTTATAAATATTGCAAACTACATTTTTAACAGATAGATAGATAGATAGATTGAAAGGGGAAGAGAAAATTTCAGATATGTCATAGAACAATCAATAAATATAGTTAAAAAAATTATGGCAGATTCTTAAAAAAACAATCTATATAGAGTAGATCAATAAGTCTGCAGCTTGACACAGTTATAAGCGGAATTTTGATCTGAAACAATGTTTGATCAGTGTGATCAATGGAAACATTAAATTATTTACATGGTAGAAGATTGTAATGAAAATTAAATAAATGAGCAAATAAACACTTTTTTCATCATTGAGCTACAAACTTATTGACTGATTTGTACACACTATTTTTACCCCAAAATTTGGCATAGCTGAATTTATATCTGAAATTTTCCCTGTATTATGTTCAGTCTAAGTAATCAATAGAGATGTGTTGTGTGCACTGACAAGGAATATTTGTTGTGTATGTATTTACCTAACCCCTCTGTCACAGACAAGATATGACTCCAGCTCAATTTTTAAGCAGAGTAAAACTGGTTTGAATTCAAGGTTTTACTTCTTCTGGACTGGTTGACCAACCAAGAATGCCCTACTATTTACCCATAGCTGAAGGAAGAAAACATGGATTCATATATTTCCTTATTACATTACAATGAAGTTAAATGCAAACAACTTTGTCCCGGGCTTATACTCAGAGTACCAATCTATTTCCTACAGTAATAATCTTAAATTAAATGTGCCTCCTTTGCTCAACCTGCTGCCATTTGTAGGATGGTCAATTTTTAAACAGAGTAAAACTGGTTTGAATTCAGAGTTTTTTATCTTTTAGATCAGTTGTCTAGCCAAATCTAAATGTATACACCTTATTCTTTTTCTTATAATTATCTATCTGGCCGAATTCTCTGGTCTTCTATCAGGGATTTCTTCATGTGGTCTTGGGTTTATCTTTGTCTCTATGTCCACTCATGTTCTAATAAATGGACGAAAAGACTTTGATATTTGATGACTTTATTCACCCAAATTCCCACGTCAACTGTACAGCTGGAGAAATAGCCATTTCAGGTGTCTGTTTGTTACAGCGCCTGGACTACTCTAATTAACTCTGCCAAACTAACCCATTCTCATGATTGAATGGACCAATCAGAGAACTGATAAAAAGGTCAACCAGGGGTCAAATCTTGTCTATCATATCACTAGTTATTCATCTAATCAATTATAAGTTAACTTTTTAATTCATATATTTTGAATTCTACACTTATTTTACAAAATTAAATGGCAACCAATTCATTATGTAACATAAAGAATCTAGTTTTCCCTATTATTACCGATAGTTGGAGGAAGAACAAATGGACTCTTGCCATTCTAAAGGGCATCAGTGCAAAGTGGAAAGTAAACAGCCTCATGTAGAGTTTGAACCCAGCTTGCCAATTGCCCAGTCGGCTAGGGCTGTAGAATACACTGACTGCACCTCTGCAGAGGAGTAAGACCCCACCAATGAGTGTCCTGGATATGACACTAAACAGTCTGATGGTGAGGTCCAAGTAATGCTGGGGCCTTGGGGAATATGGAGCACCCCTTCATTGCCATTGCTCCCAGGTCCACTCTGGTCCGGTGTGGTAGCACCAGATAGGGCCCTATCTATTAGTTAAATAGAACTAACGGCATACTTATGCTAAACTGAATATCTTGAAATAGAAATGTTTTTTGACAATTGAACCATTCTTACATTTGAACTGCGTGCTGATAGGGCCCTATCTATGAGTTAAATAGAACTAATGGCATACTTATGCTAAACTGAATTATTTCAAATAGAACTGTTTTTTGACATTGAAACTGTATTTACACTAAACTAAATTGTTTAACATAGAACTGTTCTGACATGTAACTGTGTGTAAACAAAATCTGTACTTTTACTAAACTGAATTAGCTGAAGTAGAATTGCTTGACTAAACTGAATAGCTCGAAATAGAAATGTTTTTTTACAATTAAACTGTACTTACATTTAAACAGCGTGCTTTTGCTAAACTGAATTGTTTTAAATTGAACTATTTTTGACATTGAAACTGTACTTACACTAATCTGAATTGTTATATATAACTGCTTGAATAGTTTGAAATAGAAATGTTTTTGACAATTAAACTGTGTACTCATGCTAAACTGAATTGTTTTAAATAGAACTGATTATTTACATAAAAATGGATTTGGTGTTAAATAACCTACAAAGGTTGATATGCCATAAAACCCAACAAACCAAACCAAACCAACCAGATTGCTAAATTTATTTCCCATGATAATAATAACTACACTGCTGTGAAAGAAAAATGCTTTTGTTTATTTTCTGACAGAAATTATGATGCTATGCAGCAGATACAGCTGAGTTTTGTAGACATGACTTTTTGAATTGGGAGAGGTTTACCAAAGTTGTTTGATGACAGGTTACACTGTGAAAACAAATATGTCAATAGAAAAATTCTCTCCAAGATATGTATATTTACAGACTTGGAAATTTGTTCAAATAATAGTCACAGACTTGGAGACTGAGACAGACATTCAAGGGAAGACAGAGGAATCATAGATGACAAATTAATGAAGGCAAAATATTATACCAACTTATCTGACTTTTAATTTCTTCTTCCTGTCATGTCAAAGTTTATTTGCAACTGTTTTCTCACTCTTGATTTTTAGAAAGATGATCCAAACAGACTACAAAGATGATCTTACACTGCATGCAAATGCACCGGCTTAAACCAAAACTCTGCTTCCTAGCCAGGAGCAGGCTACAAAAGGCATTGGTCTCTATGTGAATTTAGATTAAAAAAGAGTTTTTTTATCAAGATGGTGCCATCTCCTCATTAAATAGCAAGCCTCTGAATTTAGTTGACCAGTTCATATACGTCTGTAATAATATCAATTGAAAGTGATGTCAGCATAAACCTTGGTAAAGCATGGACTTCTATTTACAGTTGATTAACCAAATGGAAATTCTCTCTGATAAAATAAAATGAGAATTCTTCCAAGCTGTAGCCATGTTAATATTACTGTATGGCCATACCACTTTGATTCTAACAAAATGCCTGGAACTACACCAGGATGCTGCAAGCTGTTTTGAAAAAATCTCGGAAGCAGCACCCTAAAAGACAGCAACAATACAGCCACTTACCATCTATCTTACAAACCATTCAAGTCAGATGAGTATTACATGCCAAGCATTCACTGACTGACTTTTTTCAAGCAGACTAAATTAGTAAAAATGTTTTAAAATTATCACCATTTTTCATGAGTTCCATGTAATTTCAACTCCTTTCTCAAAAAGTAACTAAGTTCTCTTGCATCAGAAGAATGAAATAAACATCAGAGATTTGTTGTTTATTTAACGGTCCTTAATACACTTAGGTCACCAAATCTAAAAATAGAATAATAACCCCACGCATCATGGTTTCCAGACAGAACTAGTGTGTATAAATAGTGTAAAAAAACCCAGCACTAAAGTTTGTGGTACAGCAGTTTTCAGAAGACAAATGAACCAAGAGTAATCAGCAGAACAATTTCACAACAGTAAATAAGTTTTATCTTCTCAGTGTTGTATACCATTCTGACGTTGTGAATCCAGCCCTGGCCGATGTGTCTAGTTCCGCCTGGGAATTTTCGCCAACATTCAATTCCTTGGCTCTGCTTGCCAATCCAAGATAACTACAACCATTCCCCATGTTGTGTCTTTTGATTCAAATGGCAGTGTTCTAGCTAACTCAGATCATTTCCAATTTTGGCAGGAATCCACGCTGAAATAAAATCGTTGTTGGGAGAGAGATTGTACCTGTTGCGGTTCACAAAATGCATAAGAAGAAGGAAAACAATGCTTTCAAATTTCTCCAAACTGTTGTTTTTATCTATGATGTATGTATTTACAAAATGTGTAGAATACAATAAGGAAGAAAGAAAAAGAAAAAGGTCTTATGAAACTTATTCGTTTGTTTGGAAATGTGACAGATCAAACATGTGTAAGGGAGACAATTATTTGTCTCGGCTTTTACTTCAAACTCTCGGTTCTAGACTAATCCGGGCTTTAAGTCAAAGTTCTAAGATTATTCTCGGATAGGTGCTGCACCGGACCCTTCTCTGTCTCTCTCTGGATCTCTCGTCTTCCTTGATCTGATCTGTACTCATCTATGGGCATCGTGCCTTACTTATATAAATTGGGGGCGGGGTTTCAATGATCTCTGGGCACGCCTATGCATAATGATATGTAAATCGCCAAGTTGACCAACTTTTTCCACACATGGCCGACACTGCGTTTAAAGAGATACTTAAAATTTAGCTTCAGTACCCCCTGCTGATCCCAAGCAGATGGTCAGTACTTGAACAGGGACAAATCCACTTACATGGTCTCAATTTTTAGCTTAAACTTATTCTTGCTTTGACCACGCAGACTTTATTACTATCTCCACCATAAGATCCACTTAAGGTGTTTTTTTATTTCCAGTATGAACTTTCATTCACCCCTTAGCCTGTACAAACTTCATTACTGTTTTGTTTTATATTATCGCAAGATTAACTTTAAAGAATCTCAGGAATAAATAAATAAATAAAATAGGATAGGAAATAAAATGATAAGAAGAAGAGAGAAAGAAAAAATATGAATTTTTCTTAATTATTTCCCTAGAATCGTTAATTAATCACTCAGTCTGGGGGTGGGGTGGAGTTCTCTCTGTCACACCGTCATGAGGGAAGATACATGGATGGAGTAAGAACCACAACACTGATTTATAAGAACAAAACTCTCACACTTTATTTTCAAAAGGGGTTGAATTTTCTGCACTGTGTGAGAGATGGACGGAGAAAAGGACAGACTAAGATAGATTGCTATATTGACTGATAACTTCTACTCTTGACCATAGCATGTGGTGTTATCTTCAAGACCCCACTTAGCACTTCTTCCACATCTTGGCTGAGATTGCTCAACTGGAGCTGCTGAGGGCCACTGTCCTCAATGGGGTACTCTTACTGACTGCAAGCTGGTTCTGACTCTGGCCTTCACTGCCTCCAACTCCAACTGACTCAGCTGCCTCGGGCTTCGGCATATATTATTTCATAATGCCTACAAACTTCCAATTAAATCACATGATCTTCTTCCGCTTATTTACACAGGTGCATCTCTGATTGATGGCTCGGCCAAGGGTCAATATGTAATTGTTTGCTTGTTTTATTTATGATTCATTTCAGGATAGACCTTTTTTATCATGACCCCTGGAAAATTCCTCAGTTACAATAGTAAGCAAAATTTTAGCACATTGTAAACTCATAAAGATATCAATATCAAAAGTAATAATAATAGTACAAATACAAATACAGGCAGACTCTGTCGTTTCAGATACGAATAGGTTTATTAATTTCTAGCTTCCGTCCTTGGACATGAGGAGAGCGACACAATTCTTAAAAGCCTATGCTAACCATACTATGCTGATCTCTACATGCAGCACATCTTGTGGTGTTTAAGATTTTAATTCATCTCTGCCAGTTGAGATCCGAAAAACTCAACTGCTACCTTCAGCAGTCACCCTCAACTAACCGTCTTTTCAAAATCCTCAAATTCTCAGGACCATCTCTTCTGGGCATGATGTCATCCAAACTCCAGCCCCATTTCCTGTCTGGAGGTTTTATTATGACAGATGATGATTGTCATATTCTTTCTGTGCAGGCATAAGACTGCACCATCTGACAATGCACCTGGACTAAGTGACCCAAGTAGTTCAAAGCCTTACAAAACTAAATAATAAAATATAATTAACAAAATATAACTAATATAAAAAAATCATTACCTTAATTATATAACAAGTATGCATAATTCATGACCACATTCATAGTACTTTCATAACAAATCTATCATTTTATAACCTTAGTATAAATCTGGCCAACACTAGCCAGAAATTTTTTCTTCTTTTTAAAAGGTTAAAGAGGGTTATTTAGATGAAACAATATTTGATTAAAATCATACTTCCCTGAAATTACCTTTTTTTTTTTGTATGACATCAATCAGTGAATTTATTTTAGATAATATAGAAATTTTATAATTTTGAAAGTTCCCCAGAGCCATAGTAAGCCTGGATTGATCATTTATTAAAGATTTTCTTTAAGAAATTCTTAGAATTCTTTTCAACTAGTGAATTCAACACATGGCTGTGTGCTAGGCCCTTGACTGCTCACTAACTCACTATACAAGATATTGTCATATAATCTTACAGAAATTGTTTTCTTTACCAAATGTGGAAAGGCATGCCTGATATTATCTTTAGTCTTTTTAATTTTCTATTCATCTATTCACTGTTGATGACTGGTCCATCAAGAGGAAAAAGTTACAAAATTTCCTCGGAGGGAATAAACTGCTTTATATATAGATATTATCTGGCAACATCCAGTATCCAACCAGATATCAAAATGGCATGAATAAATACAGCTCAATGATTGCTGAAGGCTTTTTTTAACTAGTAAATAATAAGAAATCAAAATTAAATTTCATCATTTATCATTTGAAGCTGATCAAACATTAAAGTATGATTGAAATCTATCTTCAATATGTATTTTAGGATTTTTTTTTAATGTTCATTTTGAATCTACCACTATGATTATAAAGACAGGTCCTCATAACAACCTCTAAGAATAATAACCACCATCACAGATGTTATTTCTATTCTTGTTCTGGACTAAGCCAGAATTATCTGGATACACAGAACTGCCTTACATCATAAATAGCCATGGTTAATAATACAAGATCATCAAAGACTGAAAGGTCCCAAAATAACCTCACTTCAAATTTACACATATATAAATTACCTCCTTGAAGGAAAAAACAGATATCAAAGGGCAATCAATAATTACAAAGGCAATAAAGAGATTTACATGGAGGTGAAAGAAAGAATGGTGTTTCCTTAACATATAAAAGTAATTTTTGAAAAAGAAAAAGAAACCTTTAGAAAATTATTAAAAATAGTTGATTGAGAATAACTCAAAAAAAAAAAAAGATGAATGAAAAAATGATGGTAAAATAAAAGCATTGTATTATAAGAAAAGGAAAGAGGTTAGTTTTTTTTTTGTTTTTTTTTAAGATAGAAAATCACTCCTACACATGGGTACACATACACCCTTCCACACATATACACAGATACACATGTTCACAAGGGAACACACATACACATATATTTATATACGAACAGAAGTTCCCAGGATCACTGCAACATTATGATCAAATGCATTATGATCAACCTGGCATATTAATCCTTAGAGCCCTTAAAACCTATTATCTAGATGCACATCTACCCAGGCAACCGGAATTCCAGCCAGGATAATTTCCCTTTCTACATCACTATTGCCTATTCAAAGGTGGGCTGAAAAGTTCATTATATCTGCTATTGATGAGTTTCTTTACCAACAGGATCCAAGTACAGCAACACCAATGGAAGAAGTGTATGTAACACAAAGGAGACTCTGTTGAAAAATAAATCTCATTTGGTCATATTCCATGAGAGTATCTTAGTCAGCCTATGAATTTTTCAGTCAACCCTCTTTTGATTAAACTGGTCCAGTCAGCTGGGGCCGCAGAATACACTAACTGCTGTTCTGCAGAAGGGTAAGGCTCCCCCAATGAATGTCTTGGATATGACATTTAACAATCTGATGGTGAGGCTTCAATAATGCTGGAGTTTTGGGGAATGTGGAGAATCCCTTCATTGCCATCACCCCCAGGTACACTCCTGCCCAGAATGATAGCACCTGATAGGTCTAAGGATCAAATAAAACTGTTTGATATTTAAACTGTGTACTTATGCTAAACTGAATTGTTAGAAATAGAACTGTTTTTACATTTAACTATGTGTAAACAAAAAACTATGGTTGCACTACTTGGACGCTAACTAAACGGCTGGAGAAGAAGCTAGACAGCAATTACACAAGAATGTTGCGAGCAATATTAAACAAGTCCTGGCGGCAACACCCCACAAGGCACCAACTATACGGCCACCTGCCTCCCATCATGAAAGCTATCCAAGTTAGACGAGCCAGATATGCAGGACACTGCTAGAGAAGCAAGGACGAGCTCATAAGTGACCCCCGCATATGGCCAAGTAAAAGCAGGATGACCAGCTCGAACATACATAGAGCAGCTATGTGAGGATATGGGATGTAGCCCTGAAGATCTGCCAGAGGCAATGAATGAGAGGGAGAAGTGGCGAGAGAGGGTCAGGGATATCCGTGCTGGCGGCATGACATGATGATGATGAAGCAAAAAAATGGGTACTTATACTAAAATGAATTGCTTGACAGCGAAATAATTTTGATTTAATGTGACTTGACGTTGGCTTGAAAAACAAACTTTTATGTTTGATCTTATTTAGGATCAGCTTCAAATGATAATAAAACTGAATTATGATTTCTTTTTGAAAAGTTTATCTTTTAAGTTCATAAAAATAATCATCCAAATTAATTGAGTTGTTTAATTATAGATTTATATATTCATCTTCATTGATTGAAAGAAAAAAATAAACATTTATCAAGAAAAACAAATAAGATACCTTTTATATATTCATTGATGATGGGGGAAAATCAGGTGAGGTTGAGTGTGTTTGATCAAATTGGTTTGGTTTTATTCTACATTTCTACATTGCAAGTGCCTACAAAAAGTTGTTATCTGTTATTTAATAACCTCAGATTTTAAAGGATCAATAAAGAAAATCTCAGTATGCTTACTTCTTTTTATTAAATTGTGAACTAAAAAAAAGCAGTTATTTGCAGCAGAAAATGGTTTAATTTGAATATCTGAGCCATTTAACCATAAAAGTTATCAATAAAGTAATCACTTATTTATGCTGATTTAAAAAGTTCTGATTTGAAATGAGAAACAAAACAATTATTCATGATAATTTGGGGCACCTTACATGGTAAAATGGTTAGTAAGCTAGACTAGTAAGTCTCATGGGGTACCTCATATGCTTGGCATCATGCTACAATTAAGTAAAGCTTAGTAAATTCAACACAATCTGTTTTTAAAATTGGATATTCAAATCAGTTATCCCCATTAAATAAGAGCCAGTAATTGGCTGAAATATAAGATGGCCGAGGAGACCTGGGTTCAATTCCAGGTCGAGTCATACCAAAGACTCAAAAAATGGTACTTGATGTTACCTTGCTTAACACTCAGCATTATTAGGTAAGGATCAAAGTAAAGTGGAGCAATCCAGGGAAAGGAGTAGCGCCCTCCCCTACACCTTGGTGTTGTAGCTATCGAAAAGGGAGCCTTCGGGTCACCCTCAACTAAGGTCATATATATATATATATATAGAGAGAGAGAGGGGAGGGAGAGAGAGAGATGGAAGTACAAGATGGAATATCAGTTAGTAATAAGATAAACTGAATCAGTAGATAAAATGAGTGAAAGTCATAAATCCCTCTTTACGTGTAATCTGTTTACCATATTTACCCAACCCCTCCGCTCAGGCAGGATATGACACAAGGTCAATTTTTAAGCGGAGTTTAACAGGTTTGAATTCAGAGTTTTCCTTCTCCTAGACTAGTTGCCTCATCAAGGCTGAAGAACCTAGTCTGCCCTACTATTTACCCATAGCTGGAGGGAGAATATTTGGATTCATACTTTTCCCAAGGGTATTAGTGCTAGGTGAAATGCAATCAGGCTTGTCCAGGATTTGAAGTCGTGTCATTGTGTCCACATCCTGCGATGATAACCATTACACCACGGGCACCTCCATAAAATCATAAATCCCTCTTTACGTGTAATCTGTTTACTGACAATAAATGTGATGGCCAACATGAATAGGAACAACCTGATTTAAGCATCTAGAGGTTATCCTCAAATATCAAATAATCTTTTCTTGTTTTTCAAAGTTGAACATGAATGGATTTATCTGGCTTTTCACCTAAACAAAACTGACTTAAGATCATTTTATGATGAGGGACCATACAAGAATTGAGACACATGAATAGCCATCACAAAAAATGCTTGGTTCTTTTTGGCATTTCACTTTAGGGGTACCTCAAGTGCCAAGGCATAAACTCAGCCCTGCTAAGCAGGTACTGCCTAGTGGCGATAAACCCTGGGATGAGGCAATCAACTTTAACCCAGCGCAAATGTCAGGTAAGTTCTGGATGCGCTAGGTAAGTTCAAAGTTGAACAATTATAGAAATTTAGGGAAAATATATAAATTTTTTTATCATCTTAGGAAATAGCAACCAAAGTTCAAATCCTTGACAAAGCTGTTTGTACTCATACCCTAGTGAAAGACATGACTCCATCTGTTGTCTCCCCTGCAATGGGTAAATAGAAGGCAAGGCTAGGCTCTTTCACCATATTAGGGTAACCAATCTGGAAGAAAGAAAACTCTGAATTTGAATCAGCAATACTCTGCTTAGAAATTGACCTTGTTTCATATCCTGCTTATGGTGGAGGGTTTAGGTAAATACATAATGATGTTTTCAAGTGAATATCTTTGGTTTGGTTTCTTTGTTTTAATGGCATATCAACCTTTGTGGGTTATTTAATGTAAAAGCTATCCTCATTGAAGAACAACAATGATACTATTTAACACATTGTTAGGGGAATAAAGGAACTTATACCTTTCGCAAGAGTATTAGACTGAAAATGAACATAATAGTAGCACTGGATTTTTTTTTTTTTTTTGGAATATGAGCACAGGTAAAAAATCATACATAATAGTAGTAATCCTTGTCAAGTAAGAACATTAAGTAGCACTGAAGTTTGAACTTGCTTACTTTGAGGCAACAGTCCTGCACTTTAGCCATAACACAACAGGACCCCCCCCCAATATATTTGTCTTCTTTATATTATAATTTATTCTCAGTTATCTGTACAAAGAAAAAATAAGAGTGAATTCTATGATTGACTGATTAATTAGTTTTAATAGCATTGCAACCCATCAAGGGTTATTTAATGCCTACTGGTTAGGGAATCTCATTCATTGTAAGTTCATATTTACATTTTTTGTGTAATTATTTTTTAAGATATTTTTTTTAACATGGTCCAATTGAATATGAATAATTCTTAAATAGATCTACCTGAACCATAGATGAAGCCTTCACAGATACTTCAACTCTGGGTCAGACTAGACATGGGAGTAAAGATAATGAAGGGGCACTGCAAACTCTCCACATGTCACAAACTGAAGCCTCACCATCAAATACAGCTTAGTCTTATACCTAGAGCACATCTTTTTCTGGGGTAAAAGGGCTTACCCATCTGCTGGGGATACAGTCAGCATATTCTAAACCACACTATCAGAGGGTTGAGTGAAATCTGTCTTTCATAATTTACCTTCCTATTTCACAAACCAGTCAAAAGTTGTTCTGGAACTGATCTCATGAGCTACCTGCTTTGAGAGGAGATGGGTGCCACCAGTAACTCTTGCTGCACAGAGAAATTTCATGGAGAGCAAGATGTCAAACCTTGACAGGTCAATCCAGAATGCTATCAAAATGACCTCTATACAAACCTTTCTATATTTTTTAATCAAGCTGACTTAATCAAGTCAACAGCCTACCCATTCTAGCTGAGTGAAAAATGACTAGGTTTCTACTTTCTATTCTTTTCTGTAAGAGAAATCAAAATGGAATACAGAAGACAGTATTCCTAAAAATATCTGAAACTCTTTTAAAAAGAATTACAATTGCAGTTAGAAAAAAAAGAAAAAAGATGGTGGAATTACTCTTTGATTGATATCTTTATTTTGTTCTGACATTGTGCCAAAGATAATAAGATGCTGTGTCATTTTGATTCTGTTACATTTCAATAATAAACTCACACAAAAGGCTTTCCTGACTTGCCAAAAAGTTATCCAAGCGAAGATATTATCTTAGATTGATGTGCGGGAATCCAATTTGAATAATTCAAATATTCATTTTAAAATTACCCTCTTTTGTTCCCAAATTATGTATTTCCATTTCTGACCGACGCCAATTCAAAAATATATCTTGACTTGTTTTTCTTTTTTGTTTTTCCCAATTTTGTTAAATTTGCCTGAGTTACCATAATTTTGACAACAATAAAGATTTTTCTAAATAAATAAAAAGAAAAAGAAAAAGAATGAAGGAAAAATTATTTTATTTTAATTTTTTTGCTTTTTGTTTTAGGATATGTATATATATTTCTTTTTTTAAGAAGCAAGACTAATATCTAAGTCCATTTCAGCTTAAGGATAATATCGGCACAAATCAAAATTTCAAAAATGCTAAGATGGAGGTTAATAATTGTGGTAGGTTACTAATTATTCACTGACAAAAAGATCTTTAAAAGAAAAACTAAAAATAGATGATAAAAGGAAGAAAATATTATTTTGGAAATAATTCTTTAAATGGCAAGGTCTTAATGGAACACACAAATAACCAAATATTTATTTTATTTAATTCTTTTTTTTAATGAAAAATTTTAAATTAAGCAAAAATGGAATATTTTGCAAATTCAGATCAAAATATTTTCAATCCCAGAATTCCCTGCTTTGATTCAACAATTTGCAATTGATGTTTTCTTTTTCTTTGTGGATTTATTCATTTATTTATTTTTAAGATAAGAACTTTTTGCTAACAAAATTATTCTTGGTTTGTAATATTTTCATTAATTCTTTTTTGAAATTTTTCTTCATTTTTTTATGTTGATATTTTTTATATTTATTATTCCTTAATCAAATATATCTGCAACAAATCTTGACATCTAACAGAAATTGGCTGCTCTGTAGTGAGAGCAGCTCATCTATCATAACATGGTATTAGTATCAAAACCAGGATAATATGTGTTTGTTTATTTTATTTACTCTTTGAGAGTTTTTTCACATCAGCATCAGCTGATGTTCTTTTACTGGAGTTTGAGTGACAGCAAGTCTCCTCAAGTCTTCAGGATTCTTCTCAGTATTCTGGCCATTCTCAATAATGTAGTTGTTTGAATGGACTCCACTCGTCCTCTTATTTCCAAGTCCTCCAGTCTCTTTAATATATTATTATTTCCTCCTTGAGAGTTTTACTCATCAGTTTTAGCTGATTGTTATCATTATTATTACTATTATTATTATTTTATTCTTTTGAGAGTTTTTCACACCAGCACTAGATGATGGTTTCTTGCTAGAGTTTGAGTGAAAGCTATTCTCAAGTCTCCAGGACTCTTCTCAGTATTCTGGCCAATCTTGATAATGTATTTTGGATGGTCTCCACTCATCCTCTTATTTCCAAAACCTCCATTATTATTATTATTATTAATATCATTATTATATTACTCCTTGCAATTTTTCAAATCAGTTTTAACTGCTGGTCTTTCACAGGAGTCTGAGTGATAGCAAGTCTCTTCAGGTCTTCAGGACACTTCTCAGTATTCTACCTGATATGAACAATGGTCCTGATTCTTCCTGTGATTTCCAATTTCTCTTCTCTTTTTCCAAGCCCAAAGGCACTATTCCAAACACACCAAATATAATAGGTATCACCATCATTATCATTTTACAGAGCTTTTTCAGTTCTCAGGCAAGGTCTAAGTATTTGTTTATCTTTTCATTTTTATTTACCCTCTGTGGTCAGCTGGAACTACAGAAAAGATGACAAGTTCTTTTTTTCTTGTTAATAATCACAAAGTCCGGTCTTGGATTTGGTGAGCTGTTTATATCTCAAAATCTCAGTGAATTTGATATGTGATTAATTGTTTCATCTCTGTCTCCACATAACCTACACTTGCTATTCTATGGTGTTTTATTAATTTTTTCCCAACTGCTAGTTTTTCACAGAAGTGACTGCAAGTTTCCTCAGGTCTCCAGGATTCTTCTAAGTATTCTAGTTGATGTTAACAGAGCTAAGATCTGGATGGTCTCAGTTCTTTTTCTGGTTTCCAATTCCTCCAGTTCATTGTTAATTCTTAAGGACCATTCCAAGAGCACTAACTACAAGTGATATCACAGTCACCTTCATATTCCACAACTTTTCAGCTCTCTAGCAAGGTCAAAGTATTTGACTATCTTTCCATTTTCTTTTATTTCACTTTGCAGTCCGCAAGAATGACAAAATCCATGAGATAATAATTTCTCCTCTTTTTATTAATTAGTACTTGGTCTGGTTTTCTGACTGAGATTTGGTTATCAGTTTGTATCACAAAATCCTGGAGAATTTTATGCTTCTCTTTTTCTAGGATAGATTCCATTTTGTGCAATACCATTTGTTCATATGGTCAAATTATAATCTCTTGCACAATTCCCAGTAGATCACCTTTCCAACCCAGTCATGCCTAGTCTTGTATTCCTTTTGAGGTAGCTTGCTGCATTTACTTATGAGATTAACCATTTCACCTCTTTCTGCATATGTCTACTTGTTAGTCTTCTGCCTGTTATCAATTTTTGCATTGATTTAATTGGTTATTATTGCTTTGTTTTGTGCTGCTATTATTATTTTTTTTTTTTTTACCCCTAGTGAGTTTTTCCCAGTAGCATTAACTGGCAGGCTTTCACTGGAGTCTGAGTGACAGCAAGTCTCCTCAAGTCTCCTCAAGTCTCCTGGACCCTTCTGAGTATTTTAACCAGTCTAATAAATGTTGTATTTTGGATGGTTTCAATTCTTCCTCAGATCTCTAATTCCATCAGTCTTTTTTGCAAGCCTTTGGAGACCATTCCAAGTGCACCAACTACAATTGGTATCACTGTCACTGTCATGTTTTCTAGCTTTTTTAGTTTTCTGGCAAGGTTCAAGCATTGGTTTATCTTTTCACTTTCTTTTATCTTCACCCTGTGGTCTGTGTGAGCATCAAAATCTACTAGATGGCAAGTTCTTTTTTTTTTCTTTTTAATTAACACTGGAACCAGTACTCTGGCAGGGATTTGGTGACCTGTTTATATCTGAAATTCCCAGAGAATTTCATATATCTCATTTTCTAGGAAAGATTCTGGTTTGTGCATGTATATTTTGGTACTATGGCTAAATTTTTATAAGAAGAGATTCAGTTTCTCTTTTGAGGTTTCCCTTTCTTGACTGGTCATGTCTAGGTCTTCTTATGTGCCATCTTGTCAGTTTATGGTTTGAAGTATCCATATAGTTGTTTTTCTAACTATTTCTGTTTCCTTATTTTTGTGGTTGTTTTCCAGTTTATTCTTATACTACTAATACTGTTACTGGTTACTGTAATTAGTCTTTCTTTGCTCTTTTCAATGTATTCCTCAAGTCCTTGTATGGATGCATCTCCTTGTGAGTTTTTCACACCAGTTTTAACTGGTGGTCTTTCACCAGAGTCTTTGTGACAGGAAGTATTCTCAGGTCATCAGGGGGTGTCCTGGTGGTGTAATGGTTAAAGCGATAGACTGCGGAATCGTAGTATGCGAGTTCATACTCCAGTCGCGCTATTATGTTCACTTTTAGGCAAATACCCTTGGGAAAGGTATGAACCCCCCTTATCCTCCCAGCTATGGGTTAAATAGTACCACTACTGTTCTTCTAGGAGAATGGCTTTGGCATTAAATAACCTAAAAAGAGTTGATATGCCATTAAACAAAGAAACCTAAACCTCAGGTCATCAGGACTCTTCTCAGTATTCTTGCTGTTCTTGACACTGCTGTGGTTTATAGAGTCTTAATCTTTTCTCTGATCTTCAATTCTTCTAGTATCTTTTCTAATCCATTAGGAATTGTTCCTAGTGTGCCTATTATAATTGGTATCACCATCACCTTCATATCTCACAGTTTTTCAGCCCACTGGCATGATACAAATACCTATCTATCTTTCTGCTTACTTTCATTTCCCATCTGTGGTTTGCTGGAATGATAAAATTCACAAGATAATAATTTCTTTTCTTCTTGTTAATTAATACTTGGTCTGGCCTTCTGTCAAAGATTAGGTGATCCACTTGTATCTGAAATTCCCAGAGAATCTTATGAGCCACATTTTCAAGGAAAGATTCTAGTTTGTGCCTATATCATTTGTTAATATGGTCAAATTTTAATCTCTTGCACAATTTCCTATGCATCATCTTTCCTACTCAGTCATGCCTAGTCTTGTAGCAGTTTGCTTCAATCACTTATTATGTGATTAACTGTTTCATCTCTTTTTCTACAAAAAAGCATATATTTCTATAAAAAAGCATTATATTTTCAAAACCTACACATACTATTTTGTTGCATATCATTAATTTTGTCATGATATAATTAGTTCTTTATCCTTCAGGTTATTTTTTCTTTTGCTTGAAATATTTATTTTATGATAACAAATATATGCTTTTGTTTTATGGTTACATAATAATTATTGTGGGGGGGGTGTATACATGATTGGTTTCTTTGTTTATTGGCATATCAACCTTTGTGGGTTCTTTAATTCCAAAACCATCCTTGTAGAAAAACAGCACATGGTACTATTTAACACCGAACTGTGTGTGTGTGTGTGTAGATATGTTTATGCATGTGTGTATGTGTGTGCTCGCATGTATGTGTATGCATGTGTGTAAGTGTGTGTGTCTGCACATCTTAAAGAAGAGTATCAGAAAGAAAAAGAAGGAGTTGGTTCTCATAGATATTTACTTAGCTCAACTTAGATCTGCCACAAGGCCGGAAGTATGGGGCACTTAGTGAGACCCAAACTCACAAGTAATTGTCTGCCATTTTAACTTGCTAACCATTACACTATGCAAAATAACCAAGCTGATTCATAGAACCAAATGTTTGATAACAAAAAGAAATACACAGTCCCCCACCACAAAAAAATAATGTCTGATTAAATTTTGTAAATATTTATAGCAATTTGTGTTGGATCTTACTTTTACTTTACTCTCCCATATTTTTTTCTCTTTTTTGCTTTTTATCAAAAATTTTCCATTTTTTTTTTAATATAAAGTGACATCAGAACTCCAACATAGGAACAATAAATTCAGATGATTGTTATACACATTTCTAAATTTCATATCTTAGTATAAGTGCACCTGTATATCCTATCTTTGTCAAATGAGAGCCAGGTAATAATAATAACCCTGTGTAGGAGATTTATTTTCTCTCTCTCTCTCTCTCTCTCCAGCACATCCATCCAAATATCAATTTACAGGAAAGAAGAAACAAGAGAAATAAAAACCAAGAAAATAAAAGATTAAATAAAAAGAAAAGAATAAAATAAAATTCATAATATTGGGATGAATCTCCAATTATGAATGAGCATTTTAAATTCAGATCCTTTTTATTAGCAGTCAAGCAATATAATTTCACAGAAAAGATTGAAAGGGTAAGAAACAAATATTGAAAAATTGAAAGGGAATAAAATAAATGGACTAAAAATGAAGATAACAAAAATGGTTTGCAATTATATTTGACAATTCAGTCAAAGTCTTAAAACCACTGATTATTATTAATGTATGCCATAAATTTATACTCTTCGTCCCAAGAGAGCAAAAAGAAAATAATAATAAATAAATGAAAGGAATAATAAAATGAAAAAAGATGTTTACTTCTTCCATATTGCAAATGGCTTCTACCTGTAAATCATATTAGAATAGCTAACATTCTAATGCTTAGTCATCATCAAGAACATACAGGTTGAGAGGAAGATAATAAAAGTCGACCATCAAAATTAGCATTCGTTTTGCATCTAATTCAGGAGCCAACAGCTCAGCCAATCAAAATGGCTGACATATTCACTCACAAATTGGTACCGTACAGAATAGATGTGAGAAAAATAAAATAATCTTTGAATAATTCTTCTTGACAATCAGTTTACTTTACAAAGTGGAAATTGGACAAATTACACAGAATTATAACTCAGAATTGTCTGAGGTACTCAAAAGTTAATCAAGACTAATATGGCGTTATTTTCACAGAATGAACACTTTGTGAAACTGACGACTCAATGTTATGCAGAAAAACATCTCAGGAGACTTATCTTTTTAGAAAAACTAAATGTTTAGCATTTAAATTATATTTATATATATTTTGTTAAATTGGATTATGTGGAAGATTGATTGAAAGAAAATTATTCCTTTCATTAATAGATCTATTTGTTCACTCAATTTATACATACTATTTCACATCACAAAACAAACACAGAACCTATGCACAAATATGTTGCTCAGCCTTGAGCCCTTGTTTTTATCATTCTCTCCTTATTCCGCTATTTATCCAGTGTCATGTCATGATACAATTTGTTGGGATAAGGAGGTGTTCATATTGTAAAAGTTATCATCAATAACCCAAGTTTAAAACCTGAATGAAGCTGTTTGCATTTCACATAGCACTAATATCATTGGGAAAGTTATGAATCCAGCTACTCTTCCACTACTGCAGGTAAATAAAACAGATTTTGGTATGGTAACTGGTCTAGAAGAAGGAAAACTGAATTCAAATTAGTTTACTCCACTTAAAAATTGATCTGTTTATGGTGTTGGGTTTCATAGCATATCAACCTTTGTAGGTTATTTAATGCCAAATCCATTTTTATACAAATAAACAGTTCTATTCCAAACAATTCAGTTAAGCATAAGTACACAGTCAAAAACATTTCTATTTCAAGCAATTCAGTTTAGTCAAACAGTTCTTATTAAAAAATTCAGTTTAGTATAACAATAGTTTTTGTCTACACACTGTTAAATGTCAAAACAGTTCTATTTCAAGTAATTCAGTTTAGCATAAGTACGCAGTTTAGTTCTATTTAACCTATAGATAAGGTCCCACCAGGTGGTACCACTCCAAGCCAGAGTGGACCTGGGAGCGATGGCAATGAAGGGGTGCTCTGCATTCCCCAAAGTTTCAGTATCACTGGAACCTCACCATCAGATTGTTTAATGTCATATCCAAGACACTTGGTGTGGGGGAGCTTATCCCTCTACAGAGATGGAGTCAGTGTATTCTTCAGCCCCAGCCGACTGGGCAACTGCTTGTAGCGGAAGAGTTGGGTAAATACTTACAACTCATTGTGGGAATATTCGATGCTATCTCAGAACCACATCGAAAATATTTAACCCTTTGAATTTTAAAACCTTTTGCTCTCAGATACCTTCTACATGAGTCTGAAAAATTCACAAACAAAAATCATGTATAAAACATATTCAAATTTTACTCCAAAGTACAGACATTTGTTTAAAGATATCCCATCATTTCATTCAAACCATCTAATCATTCTATTAAAGCTATCCCAACATTTCTTTTAAGCTATCCTATAATTCCATAAAGCTATCCATCATTCCATAAGCAGAACAGCTCAGAATAGTGACTATATGAAGCCTTTTATTGGTAGTAAAAACAGTATCACCCTTAAAAAAAAGTACCTCCAGCCATTTTTTAAAAATGAAACATTAGTTTTCTTCTTAACCAAAATAGCAAATTTTTTTTTTTCTTTCTACTGGAAGATTGTACAATGAAAACAGATTTTATTTGGTATTATTTATTACCAAACTCTTCAGCATTGAAAATCTAATCAAGAAAAATTAAAACACCTTTGTAAAGAAAAATAAAATTGCATAAATTTGTATAATGAGTGTAAATATTTTCAGACTGCTGCATTGACATGTTTTTGACTAGTTTTCAGTTCTTTGTTGAAAGACTGGCATTTTAATGATAGATATCACAGTAATATTGAAACTAATGCTGCATTATCTCCCAAAAAAACATAATGTCAGCTGAGTTTCTATGATCAAAATGTTACTAAATAGATGAGTGAGATCTTTTCTTGACATGAAGTGTAGTATTCAAATCACATCCTGAGTTGTTAAATAGATGGAAAAATATAGCATGCCAATCAGTATGATTGACAGCTGATTGACAACATCAGTTTGAGACAACAGCTCTCATTGGATGGTTTCAATCAGGTAAACAAAATGGTTCTATTGTTAAAAATAAGTTTGACAGTGGGAAACACTCATCTTAAGGTGCTGAAATACATCTTGCTCCCTGATAGACCGCAATCGGTGATGAAAGGAAAAGTCACTAAGAAATAAAAGTAATTTATGCATATGAAAATATAGTCACATTATTATTCATGAAACAAGCAGAGAACTGAGAACAATGGGAGATGATGACCAAAGATAAGGAACAAAAACAAAGATGGTGACTGACAAGAAGTATGAAGAATGAAGGGATGTGAAGCTAAGTGAAAAGATGGGCTCGAGCAATTATACACATAGCCATATAACACAGATTGACCAAGCAAAAAGCAATATATATATAATAACCCAATATATAATATATATCCTGAATGGGTTTATAACAAAAAAATTATCTTACTTCTTTTTTCAACTTTATCTGTTTTTGGTTAGTGTCAAGTGAGTGAGGATCAACAGCTTGTGTGATAAACAAATGTCTAAACTCTATTGAAAATATCTCATTTGTTCAAGAACCAAATGTTTCTGAATATTTACATTTAGATATATCTGTTCAAGAGACACCTAACTCACTCTTTTTCTTTCTCACTATATATATATATATATATATAAGAGTCAGTTGAAAAGTTCATAGGTTGACCAAGATACTCTTGGGATGTGACCAAATAAGGTTTGTTTTTTCCCTTTGTTGTCCCCACTCTTCTTTCATAGCTGTTGTTATACTTGAATCCTATTAGTCAAAAAAGTCAATAACAGCAGATATGAACTTTTTAGCCTATGAACTTTTCAGCCCTCCCTCATGTATATATATATATATATTGTCATCCACAGAGAGACTTTTTGGTTGTATCACAACTCTTCAGTGTGGCTAGATACATGAGATGCTTCAAGTTAGGATCAAAACCTAGCTGACTTTAAGTCAGTCAGATATCTTACCCTAGATCATCATCATTCTCTGTGTTAGTGAAGGAATTTTTTACATATACCTTTTACATATACATTATCAACTACCAGAAGTGTTCAATTCTATCTTTTTACATATGTATCTTTTACATATATATCGGCCCATTGGCTTAGAGAGTAGAGTGTTCAACTATGGCCTGGGAGACCAGGGATCAATACAAGTTCGTGTCATACCAAAGACTAAAAAACATTGTACTTGATACCACCTTGCATTCAGTATTATAAGGTATGGATCAAGGGTAAAGTGGAGCAATCCAGGGAAAGAAGTAGTGCCCTCTCCTACAACTCGGTGTTGTAGCTGATGAAAAGGAAGCCTTCAGGTCACCCTCAACTATGGTCTCTAACTTTACTTATATATATATATATATATATATATTACCAATAAATAAACATACTCAAAAAATTTCCTTTTATAAAATGTTAATTTTTGGCAAACCCAGATTTCAGGATTTTACTATTTCAAATGGAATATTTTTTAAAAATCGAAACAGATATTATTAGTTACTATTAATCACCAAACTCTAAAGTATTGAAACTGTAATCAAAAATTGGTAGCAGTAAACTCCTTATGTATGCATGTTCCAATGCACTAGGTTTGGTTGTGTTTTATGGCATATCAAACTTTATGGGTTACTTAATGCAAAATTTGGTTTATATATATATATATATATATATATATATGATTTGTAAGTGAATAGTTTGTAGGTAACATTTT
>OY757915.1:23870420-23960420 GCA_963585895.1 Sepioteuthis lessoniana | reverse complement strand
AAAATGAAAACACCAGAAAGTTTTAAAGATTCTCTTTCCATTATCTTTCAAATTTGTGAAATGTTATTAGAGTCCAAAAATTCATTTTAAAAAACATAGTGTATTTCCTTTAAAAAAATCCATATCACATCTATCTATCTATCTATCTATCTATCCCAGCCTGTTAATATGTATGTATGTACTGTCATGTGGTCTACCACTGAGAGGAGAGAAATAAGAAACACCCCCTACCCCTCCGTGTTTGAATTAACAGGCCGCCAAAGGCTGACCATTAAAAGAGGAAGTAGGAATGTAGGTCAACTTCGGCCGGCCTGTTGAAGGAAGAAAAGGATGTAGGTCAAGCTATTTGTACCTCGTAACCTCACCCGGGTGAAAGAGATAGTAGTCCGAATGAATCGCCTGACAGAAGAAAGAGGCTAAATGATTGGCCAGAATCCTAAAGCGGAAGTAGCACCCTTTTTCGTCAGTGGAAATAGAGACAAGGAAATCAGTTTAGTGGATGGAGGCTGCCATGAACGCATGGGCGAATCTCATGCCAAACTCCGGGTGAAAAAGCGGAAAGAATCTTGGACAAGAAGAACTGATGCCTTCAAGCCAAAGCTGTAAAAAAATCCCGCTAGCCCATAAAAAAGAAAATACTCTTAGAATGAACTCGCCAAAAATCTAAGTAAACATTAAGACTGTTTCTCCCTACACCCTTCCTGCAATTACATACTCTCTCTCTCTCTCTCTCTCTCAATTTCAAGAAGAAAGAAAGAAAAGAATAAGGAAGAAAGACATTTGTATTAATGTATTATCCTCTGATAATATAGCCGACACTTTAAATATGTGTGTCCGCCTGTATTGTAAACCTTGTTATATCTTATATCTCTCCTCGTGTCGAAATTTATTCATTGTGTTGTCTGTCTATTGCATGTTCCTTTTCAGCTTCATTCGCCTCATGTTATTCTCGCCAAATGTCCTATCCTCCTTTAAAAATATTACATGGGAAACTGGAATTGTCGACTACGATAATTAATGATATTATATCTAAACCTAGAGGCCCATAACTTCCATTATCCTAGTGGTAGGAAGAGTTAGTGGTCTGATGGGTGTGTGTGTAACGTGAAATTTGGAAACCCCTTGCCAGCGGCGGTCAGTCTAGCCCCAAATTAACCCCAACATAATCTGCCAGTTTCCCTATGCCCAAAAAAGGAATCTTTACTGGAACTTATTCTACGAGGGATCAAGTGCCAGGCTGCTCCGTCTTCACAAGTACGAAAAATAAACTCCCGTCTTGGGATAAATATTTTAGGCACCGTCACAGTATGTATCTATCTATCTATGTTAGTAATTATGCAGTTTTGTTCATATCTATCAATTACAAACATTCCATAACAGATCTATCTTTATCAATATCAGCCCGCTTCTTTCTATCTCTCTCAGTCTGTTTAATCAAATTATCTATCTACCTTTTTAAATATATATAAACAATGATATCAAATTATTTAAAATAAGGGATTTTATAAATTTTCAACACCAACTTGACTAAATAAAAGACAAAGTGAAAAAAAAATGGGTCTCTGCAAAGTATACAGTCAGAGTATTCGAAACCCCACCAAAAGGGTAACATATTTTTAGGACATGCCACTGAGATATATATATATATATATATATATGAGAATGTTGACTGGAATAACATGATCTGAAAAAAGATACTTCTATGACTCAATAAGAGAAATAATATATATATTTTTATTAAAATGCTCTGAAGAGGTTTTATAGCCTAGATGACTTAAATGACTGAAACTCATTGTAGATCATCTTCATCTGAAAAGAAGACATACTCAGGCAAGTGTTGGGTATCACCCACCTTTCTCCACACAATAAACTAGTCCATCTGCCATATATAGCAGTAACTACTAATACCAGGGCAGACTAGGAGGTGAAGAGCAGCTTCTTATAGGAATAGTATTAGAGCGTTGGAGATTGGAGATCGCACTAGATCACCTTACTTGCTACTGTAATAACGGAAGCCAATACTATTATGGGACTATATCTTTATTCTGTATTCACTAATCCTATGTTTTTGTCAACCAATAGTCTCTCTATTGTATATACTTTTTCCTGAGAATATATCTCTATTTCCTCTCATATCGTGGTTTGTCCTTTATTTAATATTACAAGCGTTCACTAACCAGAACGCAACAGCAAGTCAAAAGTTTTGCAATACTTTGGTATCATGAGGCACAATTTAACACCTCCGAATACTATTGCTTTTAAATCTCACACAGAGTGAACCAATGCACAACATGTCAGCACACCATCTTTCATGATACTATCAACAATGGACAGGAGGTGCCCGTGGTGTAATGCTTATTGTCGCAGGAAATGGACACGGCGACACAAGTTCAAATCTTGGACGAGACTGATTGCATTTCACATAGCACTAATACCCTTGGGAAAGGTATGAATCCAATTATTCTCCCTCCAGCTATGGGTAAATAGTAGGGCAGACTGGGTTCTTCAGCCTTGGTGAGGCAACTAGTCTAGGAGAAGGAAAACTTTGAATTCAAACCTGTTAAACTCCGCTTAAAAATTGACCTTGTGTCATATCCTGCCCGAGCGGAGGAGTTGGTAAAGATAATCAACAATGGTTCATGATACTACCACAACAGAGTTGTCACATGACTTAAACTGCTTTGGTCACTTGGTATACTTGCCGCCAAGTAGCACATACCAGAATAGCACATTGCAGAAGTTTTGATTCAACCAAATATATAAAGATGCATCAAGATCTGGGGGAGTATTCATCTGTATAAGTAGCACACTCATACAACATAGCTTGGTGGTATCATGAGATATTGATTGGATGCCCCGGGTAATAATGTTACAGCCCCCTTGAAAATCCTGTTTACACCTAGGGGGTCTGATGAAGGCTTTATTAAAGCTGGTGTTGCTGCTGCTGATGATGATGATAATAATGATGATGATGATGCTAAAGTTATTTTCACAGCAATATCAGTTTGAAATGATTTGATAAAAGGAAAACACTTCATCAGAGAACATCAGAAGACAAAGGGAGGTTAATGGTGTGTACATTTAAGTGCATTGCCATGAGAAGTAAGAAAGACAATAGAAAGGAACAGAATGGAACGGATGAAATGGCATTTATGCTTTATGATGAGAACGTACTCAGCAAGAGGGCAACTGATAATAATTGTTATTTTTATTGCATATGAATTGGCCCCTGACCTTCTTTGATTCTGGTGAGCCTAAATTTGATTGGCTCAAAAATCATAAATTAAAGTTTTACTTATTGAACTCAGTGTATAAACCAATAGAGATAACTGATCCCTACTATAGTGAAATAATGATATAATCATTATTTTCATTGCTAATAATAAAAACATAAAATTCATGTGATATACCAAACATAATGTTGTTGATTGATTGGAGAGGAAAGGTTATAAGTGTGGGCTGACCATATCTATTAAAAAATCCTTTACATTTTCACATGTAGTGCCTCATCAAATAATGAGGGTTATTATTAATAAGCAAGAGTCAAGCACTCATAAAACTATTGTATCATCTAAATTGCAGCTATTAGAAAGCTATATGATATGAAAAGATTATTATCATAAAGGGGAAAACATACAATCCACATGAAACATTACACACATACACATATACTCATAAATAAACATATATATATATATATATATATATATATATATATATATATATATTTATATAAAGATTGTTGTTTGTTCATCAAGAGAAAAGTAAATATTTTGAAATGAATAGGTCTGCAAAGGAATCTGAATTTGGTATTTCAGGTTTGATTATTTCATATATTTGTACTCTACATGTATTTCAGCCTTTATGTCTTCTTCAGGAGATTGATTATAGCTGTGGTTGTCTTTGGTCTGAACTTTTGAAGTGAGGATTATTTTGGTAGTGGTGGGGTTTTTTTGGGTTTTTTTTAAATCTAAATGCAAAAATAAAAGATGCAGAATATGTAATATTATCATAGAGGGAAAAACCTATACGTTTGAAGAGCCAAAAATGATATATATAATAGAGAGAAATTTCGGCTGCAATTCAACAATCGTAGTCTACATAATTAAATGTTTTAACTGTAAAAAAAGTATACGTTGGCTATATTTGAGCACTTAGCAATTGAGTCTCTTTACATAAAAGCAACATTAAATTGCCGGAAAAAAAGAAAACCTCATGTATCAAAATACCTTTATGAGTGTAGCAAAAGAAATTCCTTATGACTACTTGTTACTCAAAATAAAAGAACAAAACTTCATTGATAGATTAAAATCAACATTAAACAGAGCCTAACTTCACACAATCACACAAACACACACACACACACACACACACACACATGCACATACAGATGTGCAAACATATACACACTGATGATCTTAGAATATATCTATCTGTGGAATAAAATGGGTTCTCACACTCATTAAATTCCACCCATGCCCTTGAAAAAAAAAGTATATCTAAATAAAGGTATACATTCATGGGAAAGTATGTATACAGAGAGAGTAAGAGAGAGAGAGAAAAAGAAAGAAAATCAACAACTCTGAAAATATGCCTGTACAAGTGTTTGTATACATGGATGTATGTACAATAAATAAATAAGTGTACACATATAAATGTATAATTAAAATTGGTAAACTCACTATTGAATAAAATATAAAATGCTCAATAAGATATAAGGCAACAGTAAAACTAGCAAACATATGCATACACACGGAAGCATATACATACACATTCACACACACACCCCTATATATATAGATATATATATAAATAGCTGTTTTATTTTGTTTTTGAATATTAAGCTAAAACTAAATTGCTATCAATGTTATAAATCCCATAAAAGTTTGGTGGTATTGTACTGCAGGACCATAAAGGAATATAAAACTAAAAATCTATGCTTATTGAAATCAAAGTCATTTTTTGTGTAATACTTAAAAATAAATGCTTTTTAGCCACTTGTTTTTGTCCTTTGTTATAAAACAATCAATCTTATTGATCATATTCTTTTACATATACCTCATTACTATTTATATATATACATATATATATATATATATGCATATATATGTAAGTTATGATAGCAGCCTGATGCTCACATAGGTGAGAAACTGATAGTCGCTTATCACTATTGACTCCATCCTATCTTAGAACTTCATATTCTCTATCATAGGGAAGCATGCTTAGTGTAATAGTTTTGTCAGTGGGAAATGGAATTGACAACCTGAGTTCAAATTCTGGACAAGACTGTTTGTATTTCTCTTCATGCTAATGGCCTTGAGAAAGGTAAAAATCCTTCTATTCTCCCCAGCCCAGTGAGCTGGGGCTGTAGAATATACTGACTGCATCTTTGCAGAGGGGTAAGACTCCCTGCCCAATGAGTGTCCTGGATATGACACTAAACAATCTGATGGTGAGACTTCGGTAATGCTGGAGCTTTGGGGAATGCAGAGTACCTCTTCATTGCCATAACTTCCAGGTCCACTTTGACCTGGAGTGGTTACACCTGATAGGGTCAAATATGCTAAATGAAATTGTTTGAAATAGAACTGTTTGATCATTTAGCTGTGTAAACAAATGACTGATGTTTAATTGATTTGGTAGCAGTACATAGCAATACTTGGAAACATCTGTGTGCAAAAGAATGTTTAAAAACATTATCAACAAAATGTGTTTACAAATCATACATATTTAATATGTGTATAAAAAAGAATTTGGCATTTACAACGTAACAACAATGTTTGACATGCTATAAAACCAAACCAAACTAAACCAAATATTCTGTTCTCGCAAACAGCTGATGGATTAGGTAAATACATATATATATACACTATCAATGATGGAGGGTGTCCTCATGGTGTAGTGGTTAAAGCGATGGATTGCGGAATCGTAGTAAGCGAGTTCGTACTCCAGTTGCGCTATTACATTCACTTTTGGGCAAATACTTTTGAGAAAGGTATGAACCCCCTTATCCTCCCAGCTATGGGTTAAATAGTACCACTACTGTTCTTCTAGGAGAATAGTTTTGGCATTAAATAACCTACAAAGGTTGATATGCCGCTAAACAAAGAAACCAAACTATCAATGATACTGATCACTCTTTATTTCTATAACATATTGACCTTTTACAGCATCTTAGTTGTTGATTTAAAAACAGGATATTGCACCCGTCTTAAGGTAAACAAAGTACAGTGGAAATAAATCAAGTGAATTGAGTGAGAAGGAAAAATGTGTGGGTGTCCAGTAAATATATGAAGTGGAAGTTTTTTTACCCCAGAGTCAAATGATCAGTTATTCAAAAAAGTCAGCAAGTAGACATGTCAGCCTAGAAGAGGGCCAGGTGACCTGCTGGGTGAGAACCAGCTCTGTATCAAAGCTTCAGTCAAAGAAGCAAGAATAAGTAGTGCTCTGAATATATCTGTCTCCACGTGGTGTCAGTCATAGCAGTCCTCCGTCTCTCTATCTCTCTCTCTCTCTCCCATACACACAACCATCATGTCATTTTGAATAAATGCGTATTATGTTTTTTATACAATTCGTGTTGTCATTTGCTCTACTCCTCCTATAATTAAACATTTATAAATATTGCAAATTGAATTATTTGTGAATTTAACAAATTGCATTATATATATATATATATATATATACATGAGGATAGAATAAAAAGTTCGTTTGATGATGACATATCTGCTGTTAATGACTTTTTTTGATCAATGGGATCCAAGCACTGCAACAGTGACAGCAAGAGGGACTATGTTGAAAAATAATCCTCACTTGGTTACATTTTATAAGAGTACGGGGTGCGGAAGCAAAATTAGGAATATTCTAGTATAATGATAAATGACTCTATTATAAAACAAGATTAATTTTAATCTTTAAGAATAAACAACAAAATAAGAGGAAAATCACAAAAAAGTAGATTTACTCAATATGGTTGCCATCTTTTTTCACTTATTGTATCAACATGCCTTCAAAATAATTTGCATGCCTTCAAAATAGATTCTTCAGACATTTTATTCCATTCCTCCTCAATAAAAGTCTTAAACTAACCCATATTTGGATCGGAAGTTGCATTTGTTTTGCTTTCTAAAATACCCCATATCACGTAATCAAGGGGGTGAAGGTCTGACCTTAAATCTTGTCTATTTGTTGTCCTCACAGTTTTCTAGTGGACTTTCAATTCATTAGCATGCTTTATTATTGATATTGCATGGTCCTTAATCACCATAGCAAGAGCAGTTAAAAAGTCTCCTTTTCATTTCTTGTTCCATCCTCCACTCCCTCTTTTCCTTAAAAAGCTCTTTTGTTGTAAAAAATCTTTCTTTGCTTTGTATACAGTAGATGAAGAAACTTGGTTTCAGCATTATGCAAATCATAGATTCTTTTTTGTTTCTTTTCTTGATTATATTGGGCTGAATTTTAATTTTAAAAAAAGTGCTTGAATATTGGAGTTAATCATGAAAATTTAGATTTATCATGGTTTTTTTTTCAAAAATTGGAAAAATTAAACTAAAAAGAAGCATCTTAAAATGTATTCCTCATTTTGCTTCTACACCCTGTATCTTGGTCAACCTATGAACTCTTCTGCTGACTCTCATAAACACATTTTAATGTATTTATTTGATTCAGTTTCTTTTTCTGTTTTTCATTCACTTTTTTCTCTTATCTTTATTTTTTCAGGATTTCCATCAGAACATTTTCTTTCATCTTGAATATCCTCTCAAATTCAAAAAACACAACTTACCAAGGGTACACTTTTGCAGCAAATCTGAAAAATTGATTTAATTTCATTTTTAAAGAAACATAAAAATTCTCTGAAAGAGATAAAGAGAAGGAGAGGAAGAGAAAGTGAGTGTTTGTTTGCTTGGATTCTTTGTTTAATAGCATATCAATTTTTGTGGGCTATTTAATGCTAAAGCCATCCTTGTAGAAAAACAGCTGTGATATTTTTAACCAATTGCTATGGGAATAAAGGGGTTCATATCTTTTCCAAGGGCATTAGTCTAAAAGTGAATATATTAGTATGACTTGAGTTTGAACTCTCTTACTTTGAGGCTGCAGGCCAACACTTTAGCCATTATGCCAAGGGGATTCCTTGCTCCAGAGAGGAAGGGAAAGAAAGGGGAAACAGGAAAAGCATTTTTTGAAAAATAAACCTCATTTGATCACATTTTATACGAAAATCTTGGTCAGCCTATAAACTTTTCAGCCTACCATGATAATATATGGGAGACTGAGGTTCAATCCCAAATTAAGTCATACCAAAGACTCAAAACATGGTACTTGATGCCTCCTTGCTTAACACTCAGTATTATAAGGTAAGGATCAAGGGTAAAGTGGAGCAATCCAGGGAATGGAGTAACGCCCTCAGTATTGTAGTTAATGAAAAGGGAGCCTTCAGGTCGCCCTTGACTATGGTTGCCAACTTTATTTTTACTTATATACATATATATATATGTATGTATGTATGTATGTATATGATTTAATGGATATTGCTTTTGTTTTCAGGAGATAATCTATTTTGAAAATTAATCATATGATTTACTTGGGATAAATGTAAATACCACTCCTCCACAAAATATTATTATGATATTGATGAAATCTATTCAAATGATTGCATAAACAAAAAGGGAGTAAAAAAAATATGGCAACTGTAATAAGAAGAGTGAAATATTACAACTGTAACATTGTTCATGCCAATGAAGTCTCATCTTATCTCATAAATAGTCAGTCAGGAAAAGAGAAGCCAGATATTTGAACCTGGGGAATATTTTACAATTGTAATTTTTAACCTGATTTACCTGTTCTGAACTCTGGACATTGGCATGATGAGCCTCCATTTTAGTTGTCTGCAGATAATTGACTTTGTAGGATCTTGTATCAATTCCAAAAGCGATTTGAGCAGTTCTTGGAATTTGAGCCAAGCACAAGGGAATTACTATGTAACCTCCCAGTAAATTGGAGTTCTTCCTTGGCTCAGCTCAGATGTGATTGATTCATTCCACAGCTATGCATATCATCATCTACAGCTGAAAAGATGGATGGACCATAATCTATTTTGTGATAGATAAAGAGACAGATAGATAGATAGATAGATATACGATAGCCATTAGGCAACATCACAAATCAAAAATAAAGAATAAAAAGACAGAAATGGTTGCATGAAAAAGTAACTCAAGCTAATATGAAAGAAATGCTACTTAAAAATTAATAATTTTCGATGATGCTTTATCAAATATTCGAGATAATGTTATTAATTACACTGAGCAAAGATTATGCAGAGAAAGTTTATGGTTGAAATTACGTTTATATATATATATGGCTACAGACTTACTGATTCAACTGTTCATATATATATGATATATATATATATATACTTATGCACATATATATTCATATATATTTATGAATGATATATATATTTCTATATGTAGCTCTCTCTCTCTGTGTGTGTGTGTGTGTGTGTGTGTGTGTGTGTGTGTGTGTGTGTGTGTGTGTGTGTGTGTGTGTGTGTGTGTGTGCATGTATATATTTAAAGATGAACAAGGGTGATAAGAAAAATATTTATTTTTTGATTGTTCTCAATTATTTTCAATCTTATGCCATCATCAGGAGAAAAAGTTTTAGTGAAAAAAAAGAAGTTTTGTAGAGAGTTTTTTAAAAAGTTGTCAAAGAGGGTAATACACTTTATGAGAAGTAATGAAAATTTCTCTGGTGATGTAGAATATTCATTTGTTCAATGAGAATTATTTTCTGGTCTCCAAGTTTTTTAAACTGACATATATATATTTTGACCTAGTGGGTGGTGGCCCAGGAGAAAGGGGATCAATCCCAGGTCAAGCCATACCAAAGACTCAAAAACATGTTACTTGATACCTCCTTGCTTAACACTCAGTATTATAAGGTAGGGATCAAGGATAAAGGGGAGCAATCAGTGGAATCTTGGTGTTGTAGCTAATTAAAGGGGTGCTTTCTGGTTGCCCTCTTCTATGGTTGCCAATTTTACTTACTTTGAAACACACACACACACACACACACACACACACAGATACACACACACACATATATATATATATGTGTGTGTGTGTGTATCTGTGTGTGTGTGTACTGGCTTGTATCCATATGCGTGTGGTTTAGACATGATTAGAAAATTAAAACTGAGTTGTTGAAATAAACAATTAGTTCAGCTTTAATTTTTCTGTCATAATTCTTTACCACATTGCTGGAGATCATTATCCAAATTATATATATATATATATATATATATATATATATGTGTGTGTGTGTGTGTGTGTGTGTGTGTGTGTGTGTGTGTGTGTGTGTGTGTGTTTGCATTCATATATTTATGAATGAACAAGCAGATCTTCATTTCTATACATACAAATATATATGTGCATGTGTATGTATGTATGCATATATATGTGTGTGTGTGTGTGTATGTATATGTGTATAAATGCATTCATATATATATATACATATATACATATATAATTTTACCAGCTATGACATAAGCTGAAATGCAATGGCTCTTCTCAAAAATAAAGCTCTCCCAGTAGCCGATAACATATATGTAAAAAGGTATATGTTGAAAATCCCTTTGCTAATGATGAGAATGACCATGACTCTGGAGCAAGATATCTGAGTGATGTAAACTCAGCCAGGTTTCAATCCCAGTTTGAAGCATCACACATGTCTAGCCACTCAGAAGAGTGGTGATACAATGAAATTATATATATGTATATATAAATGTAGATAGATTGATACACCACCTTAAATCTAATGAAAAGCATAGAGAAAAAGCTCAAAGGGAACTACATAAGACTGCTATGTGCCTTTTTGAACAAATCCTGGAAGCAGCACCCCACAAAACAGCAGCTGTATGGCCCATTTACCTCCCATCTCACAAACCATTAAAGTAAGATGAAAAAAAAACATGGTGTTCACTGCAGGAAAAGTAAAGTCCAATTCACTAGTAACATTCTCATTCTCTTATGGACTCCAGTGCATGTACGTGCCAGTGTTGGCTGATCAGTAAGGACTAACACAATGCAGTTTAAAGTACCTGTCTAGAGTGATGGACGATTGGGATGGATAGGAAGAGAGAGAGAGAGAGAGAGAGTCAGAGAACTCTGTGCTATCAACACAAATTGATTATATATATATAAAGAGAAATGCTTGACTTATACAAATGTATTCATAAATGTACGCATGTATCTATCTAGCTCTCTCTCTCTCTATATATATATATATATATATGTGTGTGTGTGTGTGTGTGTGTGTGTGTGTGTGTGCACATATATATGTACAGATAGATAGATAGATTAAAAGGTCTTCAGAAGACTTTATTGAATTAATTGCCAACGTAAAACATTTCGGTTTTTAGACCTTCATCATGATGTATGAGTTATCAAATGAAACAAAAAAGATGAAAAGTTTTAAACATTCTATTTCCGTTGTTAGCAGAGTGTTTCACATACATAGGAATACTCTGAGATATATTAATGGATAGATAAATAATAGAATTGCTAGATGACAAAAACACGTATGAAAAAAATTTCACTACGAACAATAACTAAAAGCAAAAGTGTTTTTAATGTCCTATAAAAAAAACAATCATAAAAGAAGATTAATTCTGGTCTTTATTAATTGATAATAACTCAACAATCCCTAAAATTTATGAACTTCCTAAAACTCAAAAACTTGGAAATTCTTTGTTGTATCATGGCAAGGAAAAGATACACAGTGAAATAGTATTAATTGTTTATTAACCCAAAGGGTACTGTCCAACTAGTATTATAAGTCTTGCGCTGTTGATGTTATGTCTGAAGTTGGTCTTATGACTGACCGACATCCATTCAGAGCTAGCTCTCTGATTCTCTTTCTGCTTCTGTCTCTTGTGTTTCAGAAACACAGCAACTTTATACTTCTGCGATACTGGAAGTCATGTGGTTTAAGCCACAACATTCTTTATGACCAATTATTTCTGGGATTGGAACTGCCCTCACAACGTCACAAGTTCTTTAGCCAAAATGTTAACCCCCTCTCTTAGATACAATTAGCAATAAACACTTGAAAGACACTGGTGATTTACTCAACAAGATAAATAATATAAGCATAGAAAACAAATCTCTTGTGGGAATTGAATTGAGTAGTATTTGGAATCGACACCTTGAAGGTTTGTCTTCATATATTTGTCATATCTGAGTACCAAAAGTCACCGCCAAAATTAGTTGAGTGTGAGGAACACAATTCAGACATTTGTAGCAGTGAAAATTCATCATAGTTTAATATTTCCTCATGCTACACGATGTAAAACAATTTAATTTAAATAAAATTCAGAAGATGCAACATCTCATATTTAAATGCCCTGATGAAGGCTTAATGTAAAAATGAAATGTTTAACATTAACAAATAATTCAACTATAAATAAAAACCATCCTTTTTTTTTTCATATTTGTACATTTACATAGATAGATAGATAAATAGATGTGCAAAGAACTGTCTACATAAAAACTGTCGTTTTCTAATTCTAATGTCTAGTTCTTATTGCCTTGTAGCACTGAATTTACAATTAAATCTATCCATATACCTTTCTCACTCTGTGTAATGAAATATACAGATATTCACATATCCCTGCATATCTCTACATAAACATATGCATGAATTCAACAGCCAACTTTGTATGCATGCATTTCCAGTATTCAAATCAAATATAAGTTGTCATTATACATGCGAACATACACCTCCAAATATATGTACGTTTATAATATGTGCAGGTGTGTGTGTGTGTGTGTGTGTGTGTGTGTGTTGTATGTAAGTCTTAACTGCCACTCATAGAAACTAAATCAGTCTATTTGACTCACAGATTCTATATCTGGAGGAATTCTTGCCACATCCTGAGTCAGTGATTGACATATTTGTGGAATTATGTACAAGTAACTGCAAACAATAAAATAAAGAATGGAGTAAAGTCTGAATTCTCAGAATGTCAGGATATATTATTCCAATTTCTGCAGAGTCCAATTTACTTCACTCCAACTTGGATTGTCATGGCAGAAACCAGAGCATAAACACAATTTTATGCATTTCATTCAATGACATTAAAAACCATTATATTCTTTATCAAGGAACCGAACATAATATTTTCAAATGTCATATTCAGTGTAATTTTCAGACAAGTTCTTTACCTTGATGTTTCCATCATGTGAGATTCATTTGGGATAATAGTTATCAAGCTAGATTAGCAGGCTATTCTAAGTGAGTTTGATTCTCACTGGATGTCCCATACTTCTGGCCTTTTGCTAAACTAGAAAGCTTATTGAGTGACAATTCATGAGAAGGATATTCTAAAAAGAAACTTTCTCTTATCAATTATTTTTCAGTTGAGTTAAGATAAGAAATCATTTTGAATTTTAATTTTTATTAGCATTTCAATGTTGCATTGAATTTATGCATTTTTATGTAACCTAATTGGTCAAAACATTAAATGCATATGCTATATATATTAGTTTGGATAATATAGAAATAGAATCAATGATGCTTAGTGAAAGTCCGTTTCTCACCTTTGCAATCATCAGATGCAATCACCAACCAATGTTGGCTCTATATCAACACAATACTAAGTTAGATAAATGTGTTTTATTATATATAATATTTATAAATATAGCTCACTTGATAGATAGATAGATAGATAGATAAGGGTCATTCAATAAAAAAGATTAATCTTTTTTAAAAAAGTAAAATATTTTTTTTCTTTCCAGAATATTTTTCATAGATGTATACTTTGCATTGTTTGAAATTAGTTTATATCAAAAATAATTTTAATCACATGAAAATATTTATTTTGAGGCTAATCAAAATGTTGGAAAATTAGAGCACTACAGGCTTGAAGAGAGGTCTATAATCAACTTTTTAGTGGCTGTGAAATTTATATAAGAATGTATGATGGGTTCGGAAAAGTATGTTTTTGTGAAAAAATCTTTACAAATGAGCTACATATGGATTTGTCACTATGAGACAGTTCATGGTGAGGAAACACATAGACTCTTGAGTAAAAAACAACAGTTCCCCACACAGCGATCAGTAAAGAATGTCATACTGACAGTTATGGGGGACATAAAAGGTCTTATCATAATTGATTGCATTTAAAGAGGTGTGACAATAAACTGTGTTTTCTATTGCCAACTCCTTAAGCAATATTCAGCTCATTTATTGTGTGACTGTCATATATTTATATATATATATATATATATTGTCATCCACAGACAGACTGTTTCATTGTATCACAATTCTTTAGAGTGGCTAGCCACATAGGATGCTTGAAACTGGGATCGAAACCTACCCAACTTTATGTTAAACTTAGTATCATACCACTCAGCCAGCAAGCAAACTACATCAGCTCAGGAATTATAAGGCATTATGTAGTAGCTTTCATTTTATTTTACATTTTTGTCTTAACACATTTTCACATCATAACATTTTTTACTCAAATAGTTTGTTTGCTGAAGGATTCATATTCTTTGTTTCAAGTGCAGTGTGTTAAAAAGAATTGATATTATTTGTAGATGAATAAATCTTATTTTGTTATTACTTAGAATATTCCGACTATTAACCCCATCTTTATTGCTATACTCTTAACGTTTCAGCTGATATGTCCTTCAGCTGTCTTCTGGTGTTTCATGTTGAACTTTGGAGTCCACACGGAATCTTGAAATGAACCCTCAGGGATAGACTGTTCCAATTCTGCAAACCATGACTGGGTACAAGTAAGTTATAGTTAGTATTCCTGGTTAGTCTTACCTGTTGGGATTGAACCTGCAACCTCCAGATGATTTCACTCAAAAGCACTTTCAAACCAAATGCCTTATCCACTGTGCCATGTGTTTTTGCCAGACAATTCAGATAAAATTTTCGGCACTTATAGACCTAATGTTTCTATCAACTCATGAGATACTCCTCTCCACTATCATATCAGATGTTTTTTTACCCTAGTTCATATCGCAATTTTTTTTAATCATTGTGAGTATAACAATAAAAATTAGGTCACAATAATCTAAATATTCTAAGTAATCACAATTATTAAACTTCATCTCAGAAATTTAGACAAATAAAATCTTATTTTGCTTAACATTCAGCCTGTTTAACTTCATTTGGAGAGACTATGTAGTTACTCAGTTATTTACATCACAATGATATCAAATTTTTGGAAACACCCTGTATTTCAAATAATTCACTATTAATAATCTTCATTATAAACTGATATTTTTTTCTTTTTTAAATCTCAGATTGACAGCTCACTTTCATTTTTGTCACTTAATAATTTCTTCAATATACCTTACCTTAGTCTGCTTTCTGATTCTTTGATCTTTTAGAGTTATTCTTACTATAATATTTTTCATTGACCAATTTGTGACTCTGTATATTTTGTGTATTGCCAACTCCTGCTTTTGTCTCTTAATAATTTCTATCTTTTCTCAGATCTACCTTAATCTCTTTTAATCTCTTTTAATCCCTCTGATATATTCCTAGTGATGCCCATTGCATTGATATCTGCCTAACTCTGAGTTTCTTTAGGGTGGGGCAGAGAGGATGACTAATTTTGAAATGGCTACTATTCTGTACCAAGGAGAGAGATATATGTTTGGCAGGTTTTATTTCAAACATTGGGCCTTACCATTTTTTTCTAACATTTTCAGTTTTATTTCAGGTGAAACCCTGGTGCTGTGGATGATAGAACATCATGTATTTGCCTATGACAGTTACATTGCCCAGTCGGCTGGAGCTGTTGAATACACTGACTGGTTCTCTGCAGAGGAGTAAGACTCCTCCAATGAGTACTCTGGATATGACACTGAACAATCTGATGGTGAGATTCCAGTAATGCTGTGCCACTTCAACATTCATTGAAATCAACCTGTTCTCACTCATAAGTTTATGCACTTCACACACAAAGTACACTATTGGATCGGAGACTAGTGGGGGCCCCTCGAACAGTACGTACACCGGAAAATGTGGAACCTATCAGACAAACTACGATTTTTAGGAGGTGCCCGTGGTGTAGTCATTATCGCCGTAGGAAATGAACACGGCGACACGAGTTCAAATCCTGGACGAGACTGATTGCATTTCACATAGCACTAATACCCTTGGGAAAGGTATGAATCCAATTATTCTCCCTCCAGCTATGGGTAAATAGTAGGACAGACTAGGTTCTTCAGCCTTGGTTAGGCAAGTAGTCTAGGAGAAGGAAAACTCTGAATTCAAACCTGTTAAACTCCGCTTAAAAATTGACCTTGTGTCATATCCTGCTCGAGCGGAGGGGTTGGTAAATAGCATCAGACAAACTACGATGCAGAATCCCAATCAATCTGCTCGGAGACATTCCATTGAACTTGGCATCAGTAATTGATCAGTGAGTGTCATCCAGTGTGCAGGCATGGCACTAAAAAAGACTGAGTTCTCCTTCTTGACTCCAAAAGTAATCGGGAAAGGCATTAATTGATTTCTTCTTCTCCCAGCTATGATTAAAACCAGTCTTGAAGAAAGAACTAATCTGTATTCAAAACCAGGAGTTAGCCATTCCACCTATGCCATTTAACTCCTATGCTATTACTGAAGGAGTTATGGCCATGACCCAATGTTACATATTATCATCAATGATAATATCAGGGATCATGAAGGAAAACTATATGTTGGTCCTCTTTCATTAAATATTTTGGTAATTGTCCTTTTTTTTAACTTTAATAATTTCAAAATAGGATCTGATTGAATCAATCATGCGTATCTCACTTATACTAAAATATACACAACATCAATTATGGAGATGCTCATTATGAATGGTTATTATCATTGGTGAGGCAACTTGTCTGGGAGAAGGAAAACTCTGAATTCAAACCTGATAAACTCCGCATAAAAATTGACCTTGTGTCATATCCTGCCCGAACAGAGGGGTTGGTAAATAGGATTATCATTGGAAATAGACACGGTAACCCAAGTTCAAATTTTGGATAAGGCTGTTTGCATTTCACATAGTGCTAATACCATTGAAAAAAGGCATGCATCTCTCAATTCTCCCTGCCCCTAGTAATGGAAAAATAGTACCCATTTTGAAACCATTTAACTGTGTACAAATAAATGGACATTATATTGAATTAACAATAGATAGCGATGCTTGAAAGTATTTAACTTGGTGCAAACAATAGATTGCAACACTTGAAATGATTTGTGTGTAAACGAAAATGTTACTTAAAAATGTTACCTACAAACCAATCATTTACAAAACATGAATATATATATATATATATATATATGTGTGTGTGTGTGTGTGTGTGTGTGTGTGTGTAAGTGAAAGTTGAAGTAATAAAGAGATGATGAGGTTGTCCCTTATCTTTGGTGATAAAGGAACAAACAAAATATGGTTACTATTGTAGTTACTCTGTCATTTATTTTAGAATGTATCAACTAAGTGTATTGTAATTGTCTGTATAATTACAGATTATAATTTTCCCATCATGTGTCTGATAGATAGATAGATAATGAACAGGTGGCTCGCAAATGAGCAAGCTTGCTAGATTGATAGATATAAACAGAAATATAAGGGTCATTCAATAAATAAGGGAATTTTTTTCAAAAGCAAAATAAACTTTTTTTCTTGATTTTTTTTTCATAAATGCAAACCCTGCTTTATTTTGAATTAGTTTATAGCAAAAATTAGTTTTAATTAGATAGAAAAATTTGTTTTGAGGCTGTTCAAAATGGCTACAAATCAAAAAATGTACTCCAGGCTTAAAAAGAAAATGTTTGTATGCAGCTGTCAGTAAAGAAAGACTTGTTTGCAGTTTCCCAGGACATAAAAGGACTCATCACTGTTGATTTTCTTGAAAATGGCACAACTATAAACAGTGCTTACTATTGCCAACACATTTAGCAAAATTCACCTTATTTATTGAACAACCCTCACAGATAGATAGATAGATAGATTTTTATAGAAAGCTGAATGCTGGCTGATCAATTGATGTCACATGATAGAAAAGATGGAAAGAGTTAAATTAGGATTTTTAGTCTGTAGGTTCTCTGCTGAGTCAATGTTTAGACAGAGAACAAAGCAGGTTTTTGAGGTTTAGCATTTATACTCCACCCCAAGGGGTGGGCAACACAGTGATATGACTTTGACCAACAGTTTCTCCTCCTCTCTAGAGTAACAAATTTGAGACATTTGACTGAAAAATGGGAAACCCAAATTAAAAGTGGGAATATAAAACTTAAAAATATTCAATTTTTTGTCAATTTTTTCATTGTATGGCTAAACACAATGATCCACATTTTTCGAGTCATGTTTGAAAACAAACAACATGCTCACAATACAGGCTTGACAATATCTATAATACATCCAACCAAGTCTTTGGCCAATAATCAAAGACAACACTTGTTAACAACTCAAGCCCATCAAATCAGGATTTTTTTTACAGTTTTTTAAATTAATTTTTGAATTAATTTGAAACTTTCCAAAACCTTACTTGTCACATGTTAGAATAATACATGCATACAAAGACATGATAAAAGTAAATAAACATATCAAAATTTTTACAATTTTCAGGAATTAATTAAGATGAGAACTACCAACTATCTTGAACAAATCCTGGAAGCAACACCTGATAAAACAACAACTGTACAGCCACTTTCCCCCCATCTCAAAAACCATCCTAGTAAGTCAAACAAGTCATGCGAGATACTGCTGAAGAAGCAAGGATGAACTCATAAGTAATGTTCTTCTATGGACGTCTTCACATGGACATGCCAGTGTTAGCCGAATTGCAAGAACTTATTTACATCTGTTCTGTGTGGACACAGGATGTAATTTTGAAGACCTGCAGAGAGTAATGGATGATAGGGACTAATGGAGAGAGAGAGTCCGGAAAATACATGCTGTTAGCACGACTTGATGCTAATGAATTAATGACTGGATGAAAATCAAAATTAGTTGCTGAGGATGCAATTCAAAAACTGTATCATCAAGTCGCCAAGATGTAGGATAATTACCTCCCTTGTCATGTTAAGATTTGTTAAGAGAGTAATTATTTCATATTGCATGTATCTCCCAAGACTCAACTTCAGTTCCTTTTGACATTTACTTGGAGTTTTATTTTTGTTTGTTTTTATATTTTTTGCTTTGTTTCTTGATTTAAAAAAAAATTCTGGGTAGCCTGTTCTTTAAACTTTTTTCAACTGTCAAATTATTTCTAGGAGGGAGTCCCCAATGGTGTAGTAGGTAACATGTGAGACTATGACATCATAGTAAGCAAGTTCAAATCCCAGTCAGAATGCTATGTTCACTTTCGAACTAATACATTTGGGAAAGGTAAGAAACCCCTTATTCTCCCGCTATGTGTTTAATAGGTCCATGCCTGTTCTTCTACAACAATGGTTTTGGCACTTTAATAATCCACAAACGTTGATATGCCATTGATAAAAGAAAACAAACCAAATTAAACCAACTATTTAGAATATACTCTAACACTCCATTGTCATTTCAAGATATGATTTTCCTTAATACCAACACATATACGCACATAGAATTTGAACAATTTAAGAATATCTCTACATGAATCTTTTTATCAATTTATATTAATTTTGGATGAAGCATTGTCAATCATTATTATTTATTTTGATAAGTATTTTCTTTCATCTTTTAATTTCTTGGTTACTTTTTTTATAGTGACTCAAGCAGAGCATTATTTCTACAACAGTGAAGAACAGCACAGGTAAGAAATACTAAAGGATAAGATCTCAGTGAGACTTGAACTCACATTAAAGCTTGGTTAAATATATCAGCTGCTCAACCAATTGAGCTTTTTGGTTTTGCAGAAGCTAAAATCAAACCTATAAACCCATCTCTTATTGTGCTAATCATACCATGTTAATTGTAATTGTTATAAGACTAGTTGTTATAGTAGCATTGTTTTTATTTGGGGTGGGGGTCAATAAAATTTCATTTTACAATTAATTTCATTGATGAACAAAAAGTATCTTTCCATCTGCTCTTAAGTGAATTCAAACCCTTGAATTCAAAACTGAAGTCAAAATCTAGCTGTCACATCATGTTTTAAGTTATGCATATTTAAATGTTTTATACACAATATTATCCTACATGCCATATTATATGATATATAGTCACATTATATGATATATTATCATATTATATGATATATTGCCACAATATGATATATTGTCACATCAGAAAGCAAACTTGACTTCTCAAACCTAGTAAATGCTTTATTACATCCTATTCTCATATTCACATTATTCTCATCATATTACATCAGTTCAAAAAACTAAGAATGTCTTGGGGGAGTCTCCATGGCATATTGGCAAAAGTACTTGACTGTGGCCTCAAAGTAAGTGAGTTCAAACTCCAGTCATGCTATTCCATTCACTTTCAGTTTGATACCCTTGGGCAAGGTATGAATCCTCTAAACAATCTGATGATGAGGTTCCTGTGATGCTGGAGCTTTGGGAAATGCTGAGTACCCCTTCATTGCCATGGCTCCCAGGTCCTCTCTGGCCTGGAGTGGTAGTAACTGATAGGGCACTATCTATGGTTCAAATAGAACTAAACTGCGCACTTATGCTAAACTGAATTACTTTGAATAAAACTGTTTTGATATTTAAACTGGGTACTTATACTAAACTGAATTGTTTGAAATAAAACTGTTTTTGTATACATATTTACCAACCCCTCCACTCGGGCAGGATATGACACAAGGTCAATTTTTAAACAGAGTTTAACAGTTTTGAATTCAGAGTTTTCCTTCTCCTAGACTAGTTGCCTCACCAAGGCTAAAGAACTCAGTCTGCCCTACTATTTACCCATAGCTGGAGGGAGAATAATTGGATTCATACCTTTCCCAAGGGTATTAGTGCTATGTGAAATGCAATCAGTCTTGTGCAGGATTTGAACTTGTGTCACTGTGTCCATTTCCTACAACAATAACCATTACACAACAGGCACCTTCCATTTTTGTATACTAAACTGAATTGTTTGAAATAAAATTGATTTTTGTATAAAAATGGATTTGGTATTAAATAACCTACAAAGGTTGATATGCCATAAAACCCAAACAACCAACAACCAAAGCTATTTTAATTTCAGTAAGAAAAATAGTTTTTCATTAAATGATATAATGAATATATTCAACTTAAGCATTACTTAATTGATTTCAAAAGTGTTTGAGACGTTTACTCTTGTGCTTGTGTAATAGATTGGCAGAATCTATTATTTGGCAGGTATTGTAGAAGAGTTTTAAACACTGTCAAAAATTTGTTGGATCATCTAGTTTCATTGATATGTGATAAAGCCTGGGTTATTTTGTGAACATGGGTTTAATTAGATGAAAAGATCATGTGGTTGGACAATCTTAGAAGTCAGGAATAAGTTAGTAAGAAATGCTTGACTCAAGTGGTGATTCCCTGTTGACCGTGACAGGTGATGAAAGAAAAGCATCATCAAGTAATAAATTAAGTACACATGATCCTGGTCATGTTGTGATTCCTCATCCCAGCATAGAAAAACTTAGAACAATGGGGAATGATGACAGAAGACAATGAACAAGAACAAAGATGGCAGCATGAGTTGCCCACTCAGCTGAAGCTGTAGAATACACTGACTGTTGGGGTGGGGTAAAACACCCCACCCCAACAAGTGTCCTGGATATGACACAACACAATCTGATGGTGAGGTTCCAGCAGTGCTGGAGCTTTGGGGAATGCGAAGTACTCCTTCATTGCCATCACTCCCAGGTCCACTCGGGCCCAGAGTGGTAGCACCTGATAGGGCCCTATCTATGGGTTAAATAGAACTAACAGCATACTTATGCTAAAATGAATTCTTTGAGTAAACTGAATAGCTTGAAATAGAAATGTTTTTAACAATTAAACCATACTTACTTTTAAACTGTGTGCTTATGCTTAACTGAATTATTTGCAATAGAACTGTTTTTCGACATTAAAACTGTATTTACACTTAACTGAACTGTTACATATAACTGCTTGAATAGTTTGAAATAGAAATGTTTTTGACAATTAAACTGTGTACTTATGCTAAACTGAATTGTTTTCAATAGAACAGATTATTTACATAAAATGGATTTGGCGTTAAATAACCTACAAAGGTTGATATGCCATAAAACCCAACAAACCAACCAACCAAACCGGCAGCATGAGATGACCAACAAGGTGACTAAAGTATGTAGCTAAGTGATAAGATGGGCACTAAGTGATTAGCTGTGTAAGGGCTATATATAACAGTGGGAGATGCTGGTCTTCTGTTGTTGACTCTAGCAATAATCCCCCAGCATATGAGGGCTGAAACACCCTTAGTATTTAGTCTCCATCAATGAAATATTTCGGTGGAATCTTTCTCCATAGTTATCTTGCCTGGATTTGGTGGAAAAAAATCAAGATGAGAATGAAATTCTATTTGATTTATCACATTGTAAGTTTCTTGTATATTTAATCAGCATTGTTTTCAGCTCTTTGAAACAAGAAGGGGCTAAACGATTAAAATGAATGAATTCTATATCACCAGCTCAAGGGAATTCATTTTAACTCAGATCTTGCAGTCAAACATCAATTTTATGATTTTCTGGTTCAACAGAAATGTTTGTTTTCAGTATTTTTTTTAACACTTTTCTATGAGCAGGATTTTATTTTTAATGATTTGACTCTTTAATGATTATATATCATTGCTTTTATGCAGTTCTTTGTGAAATTGAATTCTGTGTAAAAAGATGAAAGAGAACCATTTATAGGTCTAATAATGACATATGCAAAATCCTAATGAGCAAGAATAATTCTTAGCACAGATTCAGAATCAACTCATTTGATTTAGTCTAAAACATGTTTTTACACTAATAGCAAAAAAAAAAACAACATCTGATTACCCATAATTTTAACTAGTATTTTCTTTCATCTTTTAATTTTTAGTTGCTTTTTTATGGAAACTGACTTGGGTCATCATTTGTAATATTACAGATTATAAATAAAAATGGTGAGACTTGAACTTACATCAATCTCTTTATTCATATGTCTTAATTCTTTTGTCTTACTCTTACATATATGTAAGTGTGTATGTGTATGTGTGCGAATTGCATAAGCAGTACATCCAATTGAATACACTATTTAAAAAAATCACAAATCATCATGATTGCAAAACATTGAAAAGCACATTTATCAGCAAGCCTCCTTCTGTCAACTTACATCCTGGTTTTTATAATGTGTTCTTCTTTCAACCACAAGCTCATACCCCTAGAATGCAAGATATTGGAAGACATAAACAAAAAAAGCCATAAATATAACAGATAAATAAAACAAAAAAATAAATGTTTCTCTCCCTTGCATTATAAAAATTTATCTTTTGGTAAATGAATTCAATTCCATTCTGACTTTACAAGAAAACTAGCAAAATATATTGATCTGATTTTCCAAACTGTCTTTTTCTCAGAAGACCCAAATAAATACACTTTATAAAAATTAGTTACAGTTAATTATCCAAAAGTTAATTAAAAACTTTCATAATAAAAGAGAAAATACTATAATAAAGTTTAGAAGCAAAATCATTAGATGTTTGTGTTTAAATAACATTATTTTAAGTGTTAAAAATGCTTTGTAAAAAGAGTATTACAAAGTTATAAACTGATTATGAATCGATACATTTTTGTGCCTCCATTTGTTTTTTTCAATCAGAAAGAATTATTACACAATTACAGGAAATACATTAGTTGATATTTTATAACATTTATTTTCTTTTATGATCAATGGGTTTAATTAACTTTCAACTAATAACCACACCTGCTATTAACAAACAAGTTGTGTGTATAATTTTTGAAAATCCTGTGTATGTGTTTCTATGTGTATGGAGAGTGTTCAAAAAGTATCAAGACTGAGGCTATAATTGCCAAAAGAGTTTGGTTTTTTTTTGGTACACGATTCTTTTGAATAAAAATAATTTTAAAACACATCTCTTTCACTCATAGGTGGGAAACTAACAGGTATAGAGTGGAATTTGCAGTAATAGCAATGAAAGTGTACCCCATACTCCCCATATCTCCAGAACTGGAACCTCACTATCAGATACAGTTTAGTGTCATACCAAGGACACTCTTTTCTTGGGTAGTTTTACTTCTGTACAGGGGTTAGTTAGCATATTCTAAGCTCTGATGACAGAGTGGAATGAATTTTTAGTTGTTACACAGACCTGTGTCAACTTACTACTTTCTGCAACTTTGGTATGTTTTGCCAAAAAAAAAAAATTCTGTTCAAAAAGCATTGGTACTGTCTCATCTTAATGACATCTAGACATCTAGATATTATCCTTTGATTATATAAATTGCTCAGCACTGAACACATTTTAGTCTAAATTATGAATTTAAAATTTTAAAGGATTTAAACCTTAGTCTTGATGCTTTTTAATCTAACCTTATATGCATTTATTATATTCTACATTTCTATTGCACTGTCAGCAGGCTTAAAATATGGCGCCTGTATCCCCACCATAGCAGTTAAATCCTCTCAAAAAGGAACGTCCTTTGTATGATATTAAACTGTATCTGGTGATAAGGTTCTTGTTTTGAAGATCTAGGGAGTGTGGAGTTACCTTTTCATTGTCATTACTCCCAGATCCACTCTGACCAGGAGTGATTGTTCCTGTCAGAGTTCCATTTACTGGTTAAATAGATCTGTTTATAATTATTAGTATTAGTTAACAATATTTGATGCCATTCAACAGTAAATTATTTGTATTAAGATTTGTTACTTAAAGCTATAATTGTTTACTAAGGATTATTATTAAGTAAGTAAAGTTGGCAACCTTAGTTGAGGGTGACCCAAAGGCTCCCTTTTTAATAGCTACAACACAGGGGTGTAGGGGAGGGCACTACTCCTTTCCGGGGATTGTTCACTTTACCCTTGATCCCCACCTTATAATGCCAAGTGTTAAGCAAGGTGGCATCAAGTATCAATTTTTGAGTCTTTGGTATGACTTGATCTGGGATTGAACCCCCATCTCCCAGACCATCGGTGAACACTCTACTCATTATGCCAATGTACTTGAAACCATGTAACTATGTGCAAACAAATTATTATTTTTGAATAGAAATAATTATCTGAAGCCATGTGCTTATTAGTATTAGATAGGAATACTTGAAACTATATCATTGTGAACAAATTCTTTATATTTGATAGGAATACTTAATATCATCTAACCATGTGCAAAAAACTCTTAAGGAACAACAACACAAAAAAAGAAAATATAAATGTACAATGTATGTGTTTCCCTAACCCCTAGGCATAAAATAAATCCAGATGGGTTAAAATCACTCAATCAATTCACATTTTCAATGATTGTCATTATGTCTCCTTTTAAAAGTTGGCAATTCCTACAGTCCTGGAGAATAAAGAATAAGAAATGAAGAAAGAAAGAAAAAGCAAAAGAAAAGAAAAGAAATCAACTATGAAAAAATAAAAAAATTAAACTATAAATGAAAATATCCCTGAGTGATTATGCAGCTGCTTCTCTTGCCTTTTGATTAATTGATTTTAATTGCATGTCAACCCATCTGGGGTTATTTTATGCTTAGAGGTTAAGGAATTACATTCATTGTTTATTCAAATTTACTTTTTTTGAGTTGTTGTTTCTTAAGAGTATTCTTTTTTGTGTACTGTCCTATCAAATATGATTAATTTTCAAACAGATATATTCAACCTATTAATGGGACCCTGACAGGTATTACAGTTTGAGGACTTGATTGTAATGTTAATGAAGAGGTACTTCCCACTCTTTAGACCTCCAGAATTAGTGTCCCACCATCAGATGCAGTTTAGGATGCCCTTTTTTTGAAGCGAGAGGGTCTTACCCTTCTGCTAGTGATTTAGTTGGCATATTGTATGCTCTGTCAACAAGGCAACTGCATTCTGCTTTTAAATTGAGTTTTCACCCAAAATATCAAACTTGTCAAAAAAATAACTGCATCTATTTTCTTACTATGTCTATGTTGAGAAGTTTTTACCTTTGAACTTAAAGGAAGAACTTTATGGCATTTATTTGACATATTCAAATTACCAACATTGCTGTTCTTGCATTTTAGGACTATTTATAAGGAAAACTTACGAATTGTTTATTTTTGGTAGTTGACCATGGTTAACTGAAACTGCAGAAAGCAAAATCATAAAGTGGGAATCACTATAGAGAACATTAAAATTTAGACAAAAAAGAGGATTTTTCATTGCATGATAAAAATAACTGATTAGAATATAATTGTTACTCTTATTCAAATTCATTGTTCATTTCAATGAAATAATACAAAAACAAATCTTGAAACAGTTGAGATGATGAAAACTGAGCCACTTTTTAATTAATCAATCATTCTCTGATTGTAATAAAAGCAAAAAAATAAAAGTTGTCAAAAATTTAATACCAGAACCAAATTCATAAATTGCAATGATATATTACAAGGGTGAGATAAAAAGTTCATAGGCTGAAAAGTTTATATCATAATGTCAATGCTGCTGATAATGACTTTTTTAACCAATGGAATCCAAGCACCACAACACCATTAAAAGAACTGTGTAAACTGCAAGGATGAGGAGGTGCCCGTGGTGTAATGGTTATCGTCGTAGGAAATGGACATGGCGATTCGAGTTCAAATCCTGGACGAGACTGATTGCATTTCACATAGCACTAATACCCTTGGGAAAGGTATGAATCCAATTATTTCTCCCTCCAGCTATGGGTAAATAGTTGGGCAGACTGGGGTCTTCAGCCTCGGTAAGGCAACTAGTCTAGGAGAAGGAAAACTCTGAATTCAAACCTGCTAAACTCCGCTTTAAAATTAACCTTGTGTCATATCCTGCCTGAGCGGAGGGGCTGGTAAATATGGTAAACTGCAAGGATGGTTATGTTGAAAAATAAACCTTATTAGGTCTCATTCCAGGAGAGTATCTTGGTCAGACTATAAACTTTTCAGTCAACCCTCATAAAGTGTTTACACTTCATGCAAAGATGCAATATTGGGATGCATACCTTCAGAATTGAACATATATACGTGAAATACTTCAGATGAAACAAAAGTGAAAATGTTGGAGAGATGAAAGACAGAATGACTGGCCCTCAGAATAAGACAGAACTTTTTGGAGTAGGCATGTACTTAATACAAATTCTTTTGAGTGTAGTTTTACTGCTAGTTCCCTGTGCTGGGCACCATTACAGGCTTGCCCAATATATTCTCAGATTCATGTCTCTCCTGACTCCTCACATTAAAATGATCGAGAACATTATCATGACACAGAGTTCAAGATGATTTCTGAGAAACATTAAATTTTTTGATTGACAACTGCTCTGGGGATATTTCTATAATTCTATAATTATTATGTTATATATTTCTTGCTTCTATTTTTCTATTCTTTAATTTCCTTTTTAATTTCTTTTTTCTTTCCTATTTTTTCTTGAAGTTTTTCACTTAGGGATATTTTCATTTATAGTTTAATTTTTTTATTTTTTCATAGTTGATTTCTTTTCTTTTCTTTTGCTTTTTCTTTCTTTCTTCATTTCCTTTTCTTTTTTTTTTTTTTTTGTATAGGAGTGTTTCTTTCTCTTCTTCTTACAGCTTTAAATTTTTTATTTTATATCCTAACATTTTTTCAGTTTATCTATATTTTCATTTTACATAAATATAATCTATTCATTGCTTTTTTGCAATCTGTAATTTTTTCTTGGTAGTTATTTGTACACTTGTACATGGTACTATGTCTGTATGAACATGTATATTGGTGCAAAATGTGTGTGCATAATATATGCACAAAACTATCTGTGCATATATGTATGCATGCAATTATATACCCTTATTTATATGTATTTTTGTATATGTGTAGATATAAAATGAAGTTTTTTCTACAAATATTCATGTGAGTGTATTTTTTAGCATGTGCACATTTATTAGTATCTCCAAAACACAAAACGTCCAGATCTCGTCATTTGGTCAGTTTATTCAAAGAAAGTTATCATTGCTGAATTAGCGATCTCTTTCGAGGTCAACATCGACTGGGCGCATCAGCATAAATTGGAAAAGTACAAAGATCTGCGGAAGCAGTGCATTAAGAATGGCTGGTCAACAGACATATTTCCACTTAAGATTGGATGTCGACATTTTATTTCAAACTCAACCTCTACATTTTTAACCAAACTCAGACTTTCACCAGCAGAGAAGAGGGAATACATAAAAAAGATCGAAAACAAGACTGTAACTGCATCTGAGTGGATATGGCATTCGTACAGATCAAACACCATCCAAAAATGTCTGTTAGTACAGTAAGATACTGCTGGGGTGCCCTGGGTTAGTGATAATGATGCTTCAGCCCCGAAACCATGCCTGAACCCAGGGTCATCATCTGATGAAGACTTTATTGGAAGCAAAACTGCTATTTATGTGGCAGTTTTTGAATATAATTTATATATATAAACTTAGGATGGTGTAGTCATAGAGTTCTTGATAACTGTCAGTTGGTTCAACAATCAAATAGGCAAGAAACTGACAGCTACTAAATGCTGTTAAGTTGATGTCTATGCTATCTTTCATCATCATGTCGTGCTATTAGCACGGATATCCCTGACCCTTTCTCACCACCCTTCCCTATCGTCCATTGCCTCCAGCAGGTCTTCAGGGCTACATCCTGTATTGCCTCAGAGCTGTTGTATATAGGTTCGAGCTGGTTGTCCTGCCTTTGGTCGTCCATGTGAAGGTGTCCACAGGAGTACGTCACTTATGAGTTCATCCCTACTTCTCCAGCAGTGTCCCGCAAGTCTGGTTTGCCTAACTTGAATAGTTTTCATGATGGGTGGTAAGTGGCCGTACAGCTGCTGCTTTGTGGGGTGCTGCCTCCAGGACTTGTCCAATATTGCTCGCAGCATTCTTGTGTAGTTGCTGTCAAGCTTTTTCTTCATATGTTCAGTTAGTGTCCATGTAGTACATCCATATAGAAGTATTGACACAACCGCTGCTTGGAAAAAAGTGCGTTTTATTTTATCAGTCAGTTAATATTAATCATTATTTAGGTTCAGTTTCTTTGTTTAATGGTATATCAACCTTCAAGGATTATTTAATGCCAAAGCCAACCTTATAGAAGAACAGTAGTGGTATTATTTAATAAGTACCTGGGAGGATAAGCGGGTTCATACTTTTCCCAAAGGTATTTGTCTGAATTTGAATATCATAGCATGACTGGAGTTTGAACTCATTTACAACAAATAATTATATATATATATATATATATGGAGAAAAGGTAGATTTTGATTAATCTAACAAGATGATAAAAATAAGTGGAAAAGTGAATAAATCAACCACTTGCAATGGATTTAGAAGTAATATTTTGTTCATTGATAGAAGAATTTCTTCAGACTAAACATTTTTTGAGTTTTTCTACATTTTAGCAATTGAAGAAAGAGATATAATAGATATCTACATTCTCCTTTATTTTATCGATTTCATCTCTTACTTCAATTGCTAAAATATCAAAAAACTCAAAATATATTTAGTCTGAAGAAGTTCTTCCCTGAATAATGAACAAAATATTACTACTAAACCCATTGTAAGTCTTTGATTTATCCACTTTTCCTCTTATTTTTATCACACAAACACACACACACACACACACACACATATATATATATATATATATATATATATATCCAACTCTTCCACACAAGCAGTATGCAACACAAGGCCAATTTTTAAACAGAGTTTAACTGGTTTGAATTCAGAGTTTTCTTTCTTGTATACAGGTTGCTATACCAAGGTTAGATGGGCTAGTTTGTCCTGCTGTTACCAATAGCTTGAGGGAGGATATGTTGTATATTGACCCTTGACTGAGCCGTCAATCAGAGATGCACCTGTGTAAATAAGTGGAAGACGAAGTGGAAGTAAGTGAGCATTATGAAAGAATATAGGCAGGTGCCGGTGGCAGTTGAGTTAGTTGGAGATAGGAAGGCCAAAGTGAGAGCCAGCTTGAAGACTGAGGGCCATGGCCCTCAGCAACCCCCGGTTGAGCAACCCCAGCCAAGATGTGGAAGAAATGCTGCTATGGTCAGGAGAAGAAGTTGAATCAATATAGCAGTCTGTCCCTGTCTCCACTCATCTCTCACATACCATAGAATCATCAATCCTTTCGAGAATAAAGTGTGAGAGATATATTTTTCTAAAGAAGTGTGTTGGTTCGATCATCGAATTCATAAATCAGTGTTATGATTATGGCTATACAACAGATATTTGGATTTGTACCTTTCTCAAGGGTATTCGTACTATGTGAAATGCAAGCAGCTTCATCCAGGATTTAAACTCAGGTAGCCAGGTACACTTCCTATAATGTACACCACTATATATATATATATATATATATATGGATAATGTAGACACAGTATCAATTGTGCTTGGTGACTGTTGGTTGCATACTTATGCAATCATCAGACCAGATTGTATCTCATTCCATTCATGGCACGATTGATTCTTCATTTACAAAAAAAAAATGGAAGTTATTATATGTCTAGAATAAAATATAAAGATATGAGCAATAAGATCTTTCTCCTGACATATATTCGGTGCTACAAATCCTAAAAGGTTCTAAGATAAAAGCCAAAGATTATTTTAGATTTTATTTTATCATTATGGTGTAAGTAAAAGATTTATGAAGTCTTTCTTATTAGTGTAATTTCCATACACTTTTAATTTTAAGCCATTACTCTTTTGAATTGATAGAATATTTAAAAAGGTTAGCATGTAATCTGGTTCTCCTTCGAATGTTAATTTGTCTGTAAATTCAGTTTTTCAAAATTTTGTGATAACATTTTGTATTTTTTAAAGGCTATATTGATGATGCTATTGGACAGTTTTTAAATTCATCTCTTATCATAAAAAAATTTTTTAAATCACAAATCATCCTTATTTACCAACTCCTCTGCTCAAACAGGATATGACACAAGGTCAATTTTTAAGTGAAGCTTAACAGGTTCGAATTCAGAGTTTTCCTTCTCCTAGACTAGTTGCCTCACCAAGGCTAAAGAACACAGTCTATCCTACTATTTACCCATAGCTGGAGGGAGAATAATTGGATTCATACCTTTCCCAAGGGTATTAGTGCTATGTGAAATGCAATCGGTCTCGTCCAGGATTTGAACTCATGTCGTCGTGTCCATTTCCTATGACGATAACCATTACACCACAGGCACCTCCATTACACCATGGGCACCTCCATAAATCACAAATCGTCATGATTGCAAAACATAGAAAAGCACTTTAATCAGCAAGCCTCTTTCTATCAACTTACATCCGGGTTTTTATAATATGTTCTTTCAACACCAAACACATACTCCTAGAATGCAAGATATTGGAAGGCATCAACAAAAAAAGAAAGAATATAACAGATAAGATTTTATAGATAAATAAAAAAAATAGATGTTTCTCTTCCTTGCACTATAAGAATTTGTTTGTTGTTAAATAAATTCAATTCTATCCTGACAATGTTTGACCACTAGTGAAATATGTCAGTCTGATTTTGTAAATTATGTTCTTCTCAGAAGACCCAAATAAATACACTTTATAAAAATTAGTTACAGTTAATTATCCAAAAGTTAATTAAACACTTTCATAATGAAAGAGAAAATACTACAATAAAGTTTAGAAGCAAAATCATTAGATGTTTGTGTTTAAATAACATTATTTTAAGTGTTAAAAATGCTTTGTAAAAAGAGTATTACAAAGTTATAAACTGATTATGAATCGATACATTTTTGTGCCTCCATTTGTTTTTTTCAATCAGAAAGAATTATTACACAATTACAGGAAATACATTAGTTGATATTTTATAACATTTATTTTCTTTTATGATCAATGGGTTTAATTAACTTTCAACTAATAACCACACCTGCTATTAACAAACAAGTTGTATGTATAATTTTTGAAAATCCTGTGTATGTGTTTTTATGTGTATGGAGTGTGTTCAAAAAGTATCAAGACTGAAGCTGTATTTGCCAAGACAGAAATGAGCAATGAATGAAATATCAATTTTCCTCAAAATAGTCCCCTTTGAATTTAGTACACTTATTCCACAGACATTTCTATTGGTTGAAGCACCACTGAAAATCTTTTTTTGGTATAGTATGAGGTTTCATAGCTGTATTACTTTTAATGTCCTTTACATCCTAAAATCTAAGCTTAATGGTTATCATTAGAAGAGATGGAATCAGTGACCCAAATTCCAATCCTGGACAAAACTCTTTGTATTTCACTTTATGCAAATGCTCTTGGGAAAGATATGAATCCATGAGTTCTCTCCTCAGTTATGGGTAAATAATAGGGCAGACTGGGTTATTTGGCCTTGGTAAAGCCACAACTCTAGGAGAAGGAAGACTCTAAATTCTGACCAGCTTTACTCCACATAAAATTGTCACATCTTGCTAATGGTCTAGAGTTTGAGTAAATATATACATCTTCAAATCTTATACTTGTGATGAATCTTAAGTTTATTTGTGAGCAAGGTTTGGTTTGGATTTTTTTTTTGCTTAATGGCATATAAACATTCATGGGTTATTAAGTGCAAAAACTGTCCTTATATAAGAACAGCAGGGATACTATTTAATCCTTAGCTGGGGGTATATATTTTCCCAAAAGGTCTAAAAGTGAATGTAATAGCATAACTGGAGTTTGAATAAGCTTACTTTGAGACTGTAGTCCAACACTTTAGTGCATGCACCATGGGGTCCCCTCTTACTAAACAAGAAAGAAGATTCAGGGAATAAGGTCTGGTGAGTATGGAGTGTGTGTGCTGCACTTGGTTAAAGAAGAATAGTGAAATATAAAAGTGAAGGAGAGGCAAAAGAGTGAAAGAGAGAGAGAAATAAGTGTCTGCTAAGAGTAAAAGAAAGAAAAGCCTAAAATATAAATGATTGATTGATTGATCGATTTTAATAGCATGTCAGCCCCTCTAGGGTTACAGGGTACTGAAGCAAAATCAGGAATATTCTCATATAATAATAAATGACTCTTTTATAAAACAAGATTAATTTCAATTTTTAAAAATAAACAACAAAATAAGAAGATAGACACAGAAAATTAAATCTATTCAATGTGGCCATTATTTTTTTTCAATTATTGTATCAACATGCCTTCAAAACAATTTGCATGCCTTCAAAATAAATTCTACAAACATTTTATTCCATTTCTCCTTAATAGCAGTCTTAAGCGAACCAATATTTGGATGGGAAGTTGCATTTGTTTGTTTTCTAAAAAGTCCTGTATCACGTAATCAAGGGGGTTAAGGCCTGGGTTTAAATCTTGTTTAACTGCTGTCCTCACAGTTTTCTCATGGACTTTCAATTCATTAGCATGCTTTATTATTAACATTGTGTGGTCCTTCTTAATCACTGTAACAAGAACAGTTAAAAAAATATCTTTTTGTTTCCTGTTCAATCCTCCACTCCTTTTTTCCTTAAAAAGCTCTTTTTCTGCGAAAAATTTTCTTTGCTTTGTATATGGTAGACAAAGAAACTTTGGTTTGGTGTTGGCATTAAGCAAATCATAGATTCTTCGTCATTTCTTTTCTGGCTCATTCATATTGGGCTAAATTTTAATTTTTTTTAAAAGTGCTTGAATAATAAAGCTAATCATGAAAATTTAGATTTATCGCGTTTTTTTCCTTCAAAAATTGGACTAATCAGATTAAAAAGAAAGGTTTAAAAACTTATTCCATATCTTGCTTCCACACCATGTATTTTGTGTAGAAATTACGAAGTTTTGTTCATTGTTCATTTATATTAATATTTTTTATGTATCTTAAAAGTTTTTTGCACACATTTATATGATATCTAGTATTCCTATCTAATACAAATAATTTGCCCACAATTATATGATATCAAGAATTCCTATCTAATACAAATAATGTGTACACAGTTATATGATTTGGTTTGATTTGGTTTTCTGGCATATCAATCATAATTGGTTATTTAATGTCAAATCCTGTTTTTGTATATATATGGAACATATGATTAGTAAACACATTTTTAAATGCACACAATTAAACGATCAAATAGTTCTCTTTCAAACAATTCAATTTAGCATAAGTCAAAGTTACATGGTTCCCAAAATTGCCATCTATCTCTAACAATTCAATTAGATATCAGTCATTTGTTTACACACTGTTAAATGATCAAACAGTTCTATTTCAAACAATTCAATTTAGTATAAGTCATTTGTTTGCACTCAATTTAATTGTCAAACAGTTCTATTTGACCCATAGATAGGACCCTCTCATGTGATACCACTCAGAACCAGAGTGGTCCTGGGAGTACAACAATTAAGGAGTACTCTATATTTTCCCAGAACTCCAGCATTACTGGAGCCTCACCATCAGATTGTTTAATGTCAAATCTAGGACACTCATTGGGATGGGTTTTATGCCTCTGCAGAGATGCAGTTGGTATAGCTGACTGGGCTACAGTTGTATATCTTCAAGTATTTTTATTTAATACTAATAATTATATAATTTCAAGTAGCTATTTCTATTTAAGTCATCTGTTTGCAACCTGTTACATGGTATCAAGTAACTAATAATAATCTTTAGCCAACATTACCCAGTTGGCTGGGGTTGTAGAATACACTGACTGCTTCTCTGGAGAAGGGTAAGACCCTCCCCCTGAACGAGTGTCCTGGATATGACACTAAACAATCTGATAATGAGACTCCAGTAATGCTGGAGCTTTGGAGAATGCAGATTACACCATCATTGCCATTGCTCCCCAGTCCACTCTGATCCAGAGAGGCAGCATCTGATAGGATCCTATCTATAGGTCAAATAGAACTAAACTGTATACTTATGCTAAACTGAGTTGTTTGAAATAGAACTGTGTTTAGACATTGAAACTGCGTCCTTATACTAAACTGAATTGTTTGAAATAGAATTGTTTTTGACATTGAAACTGTGTACTTATGCTAAACTGAATTGTTTGAAATAGAACTGTTTTTGTCATTGAAACTGTGTACTTATGCTAAACTGAATTGTTTGAAATAGACTTGTTTATATGTATGAAAATGGTTTTGCCTTTAATAACCTGCAATGGTTGATAAGCCATGAAACCAAGCCAAACCAAACCAAATTAGTAAACAACTATAGCTTTAAATAACTATTCTTAATACAAATAATGTACAGTCATATGCCATAAAATATTCCAATCAAATACAAATAATTTTTAAACAGATGTATGTGACCCATAGATGAGACCCTAACAAGTACTACTGCTCCTAGTCAGAGTGGACCTGGGAGTAAGGATAATGAAAGGGTACTCATCGCTTCCCTTATCTCCAGAACGGGAGCCTCATCATCAGATATGGTTTAGTGTCATACTCATGACACCTCTTTGGAGGAGGGGGGTGCGTCTTACTCCTCTGCATGGAATATAATCAGCATATTATAAGCCCTGATGACACAAAGAAAAGAAAGAAGACAATAATGAAATAAGAATGAAAAAGGGGACTAGGAATGAGAAAGAAAGAAAGAAAGAAAGAAAAAAGAAAGAAAGAAAGAAATCATCAGAGAAGCAATGAAAACAAAGATGGAAATAATGGCGGAAGAAAGAAATGAAGGAAGAAAGAAATAAAGAAAGATGAAATGAATGAAGGAAGAAAGAAATGAAGAAATGAATAATAAAGGAAGAAATAAATGAAAAACTAAAGCTAGTTATAAATGAGAAAAAATAAATAAAGCTAAGAGGGAATCAGGAGAACAAAAAAGAAAAGTTATATATATATATATATATATATATATATATATATATATATATATATATATATATATATATATATATAGTATTACCTGATTGTACATGGCTGTTCTGTATTCATTTATTGACAACTACATATCAAACAGAAAGTTATCAGCATGATCTGACAAGGTGTATCAACCAAAATTCAATCAATGTTTAATTATCAATACATCAAAGACAGAATTCTCTTAGAATCAATTATATATGTTTTTCTATGTGAGCACACATTGAGATAATTGCTATCGAGCCAGCTTCATAAAACAATAACTTGCCAAACGGTCTTGTGAGTTATTGTGAGCTGAATTCTGTTTAGGTGTTTCATTGTTGTAATCTAAGTAAATTAATTATACATACAATAGCCCTATTCTGTCCGTGATAGTTGATTCAATACCTGACCATCTCTACCTGATTTTCACCGTATTTCTATCGCAAGATTAATTGACTATACAATTATAATATATCTACTAATAAGCAAAACACACATATCTATCTATCTATCTATCTGTATATTTTAATTTATTCATCAACCCCTCTGCACAACTAGGATGTGACACAAGGTCAATTTGTTAAGTTGAGTTCAACAGGTTTGAATTCAGTTTTCCTTCTCCTAGACTAGTTGCCAAACTAAGGTTGAAGATCCCAGTCTTTCCTACTATTTGTCCATGGCTGGAGGGAGAATAGTTGGATTCATACCTCTCCCAAAGGTATTAGCATTATATGAAATGCAAACAGCCTTGTCTAGGCTTTGAACTCAGGTCACCATGTCCATTTCCTATGATGATCACCAATGTTTCAATAGTGTAGACACAGTCACCAATGTTGCTGTAACCTAACAAAAGGTTACTGAATAAGAAATAACCAAAATGAAGGTTGCAAATGAAATGGAAATCTTTATAATATTGACAAAATACAATACCTGCCAGAGGTGTGAAGAAGGTAACTGCTGGTAGTGGTGACTACTTAGTATATTTTCACCCTCTCACAATTGTGTCCAACATATTTATGAGAAATGGGACATACCCATTAATATTCATAGGTACGATATATAATAAATGTAATGCCAGACCAAGAGCTTTTAACCAGATGGTCACATAAGCAATAAATTGTCAGCCACCAAGTGCCATTAATTCTGTGTCTACACTATTCAACTTAGATAGTGTTCTATCACCAAAATTGAGCATTCTTTATTTATAAGCATAGTAAGCTGTATGATTATGTTGTTAATTATTTCATATATATCTCTCTCTATATATATATATGTAATTTAATTTTTAATTAAATTTTTAAATTATTCAGTTTTTGATCAAGGGGTATGTTGGTACACAGTTATGCATAATGTTGTTAATTTTATCAACAGGAACTTAAGTAAATAAATTTCCGAAATGTCAAAATACAATGTAAAATCTACACTTAGATATCTCACCACCGGATGCAGTTTAGTTTCATAATTGAGTCAACACTTTTATGAACGGAGGAGGTCTTTCCTCTTTGCAGTGGATGCAATTAGTGAATTCTTAGTATCACTGACAAGACGAGTGATAATTTACACACGTATATCATTTCAAATAGCTAATAATCCTTTATAAAGTAAGTAAACTTGGGAACTGTAGTCAAGGGCGACCAGAAGGCTCCCTTTTCAGTAGCTACTACACCAAGGTGTAGGGGAAGGTGCTACTCCTTTCCCTGGATTGCTCCACTTCACATTTAATCTGTACTTTATATTGCTGAGTGTTAAGCAATGAAGTATCAAGTACCATTTTTAAAGTCTTTGGTATGCAGCAACCCGGGACTGAACCTAGGTCTCCCGGACCATTGGCAAACTCTCTACCCACTAGGCCAATGAATAATATTAACTTCAAGTAATTATTCTTAATACAAATTATTTACATACAGTTAAATGGATGAAAGTATTCCTCTCTTACATTAAATTCTTTTTCTTAATTGTTTTTGTAATTTATTCATAGTTGTGCTTTGTCTTTATATAGGACTGTTTTTTGGGGTGGGGGAGGAAGGTTGTTATTTTTTTGTTTCAGTTTTTCCAAAATTTGATTTAAAATGCTTTTGTTGAGGAATTATAATTTCCTTGGTTATAAAATCATCTTATATTCATTCATTTATTTATTGACTATAAACTACTAAACTAATGTTGAAGGTTTATGTACTAAGTTCTTAGTATATTTTGTATTTTCTTTTAAAAGTTTATTTCTTTTAGCCTTAATGGGTTACTAATTGTTTAGACTTTAGAGTTGTAAAGTTTATAGAAAGAATTTGATTTCATATATGCACTTGGAAATAAGGTCAAATCTTCTGTTGGGAAGTTTACGCTTTTCTCTTGAAAGTTGATTACTGTAATTTTCTCCAACAGGTTGAAATGTTTTGAGGTGTTGTTGTAAACTCAAGCAGTTTTTCAGACATTTCATGTTCTTTTTAGTAATTTTGCTTATGTTTTTGAGGTTCCATGTATGTTTTGAGATATTTGTGTTATGAGAACATTTTTTGTTGCTAAATTATGTTTTGTCTGAGTAGCTTCTCCATTTTCAGGGACCTTGTTATTCGTATATATATTTCAACTTGGTAAATGACAGTTTTTAGGCAGTTACCATTTAATGGGCATTCAGACATTGTTCTGCTGTTACAGATGGTGAGTTTTAGAGATTCAGGCTGTATAGGTGATTTTCTTGTGATTTTTTATAATTTTTTGCAGTGTGGTATAGCTTAGTGAGTTTTAGAGTGTTTCTGTTAAGTATTTTAACATGATGGTTAGTTAGTGTTTGTTGCGATATTTGATGAATATTTTACTTATGTTTATTTTCACATTTTTGTTTTGTTTTTATTGAATTGTTTTTTTTATTTTATTTGCTGTGAATGTTAGTTTTGCTGAAAGACTGCAGTTCCTTCATGCTCTTTTGAAATCTTTTTTGGTTTCCTTAAAGATAATTTATTGGACAAATTGTCAAATAATTGTCGGTTGGTTGACTGTGAGATTTGATTGTTCATGATAGATTGGGGATTGGAAAAGGTCTGCTTATAAAGTGGGGTTTTATTTGGTTTCCTCAATGGTTGTTATGTACCTTTGTGACTCTTTAAGCCCTTCTGTCTTTAGGTACACATATTTAGATGAAATTATGCATATTCATCTTCTCTGTGTGAGTGTATCTATATGAGTATATACAATTATGCACATAGATATAAGTATAGCATTTATGTATTAAGATCTGTACAATAAAATAAAAAGGGGTTTCTTTCAAGCTGAAGCTGAGTCCATACTACTATATACACCGCATAAACTCTGACACAACACATAGATGGTTCTGGGTTCTGGGTTCTTAGTTTAATGGCATATCAACTCTTTGTAGGTTATTTAATGCCAAAGCCATTCTCATAGAAGAACAGTAGTGATACTATTTAACCCATAGCTGGGAGGATAAGGGAGTTCATACCTTTCCCAAGGGTATTTGCCCGAAAGTGAATGTAATAGCGCAACTGGAGTTCAAACTCGCGTACTACGATTCCACAGTCCATCGCTTTAACCATTACACCACGAGGACACCCCCACAACATATAGAGAAAAAGCTACATGGGAACAACATAAGAATGCCGCATACTGTCTTGAACAAATCTTTGAAGCAATACCCCATGAAGCAGCAGCTGTTCAACCACTTGTCTCTTATCTCCCGAACCACTCAAGTTAGATGAACAAGATATACAGGGCACTGCTGGAGAAGCAAGGACAAACTTATAAGCAACGTTCTCTTTTGGACTCCTACACTTGGATGTGAAAGGGTTGACTGACTAGCAAAGATTTACTTACATCAGCTGTGTGCGGACATAAGATACAGCTCAGAAGACCTTCCAGGAGTACTATTTACCAACCCCTCCGCTCGGGCAGGATATGATACAAGGTCAATTTTTTTTAAGCGGAGTTTAACAGGTTTTAACTCAGAGTTTTCCTTCTCCTAGACTAGTTGCCTCACCAAGGCTGAAGAACCTAGTCTGTCCTACTATTTATCCATAGCTGGAGGGGGAATAATTGGATTCATACCTTTCCCAAGGGTATTAGTGCTATGTGAAATGCAATCAGTCTCGTCCAGGATTTGAACTCGTGTCACCGGGTCCATTTCCTACGACGATAACGACTACACCACGGGCACCTCCACAAGAAGACCTTCCAGGAGTGATGGATGATAGATGGATGGTCAGAGAGAGTCATAGAATTCCATGCTACCGGCACAACTTGAAGATATGTATTTACTCACCCCTTCTGTTTAAATCGGATGTGACACAAAGTCATTTTTTGAAGCAGAGCTTAACATTTGAATTGAGAGTTTTCATTCACCTCAACCGGTTGCCATACCTATGTTAATGAGCACAGTCTGACCTACTATTTACCCACAGCTGGAGGGAGAATTGTTGCATCCATAATTTTCTCAAAATATTAGCGGTATGTGAAATGCAAGTAACTTTGTGTAGGATTTGAACTTGGTTCATAGTGTCCATTTCCGACAACAATAACCATAAAACTATGTGTTCTTCAACATACAGGGTGCCTTCAATAAGTTTCAAGACTTTTTTGTACAGGCATTTAAAATTGTCATAGACTCTTGAAAATTTACTATGTTATTGCTATATATCTTATGAGATGACTGGCCAATTTTTATGATTTCAGGTTCAAATAAACAGCTACAGCAGCAATTGGAATACACCCTACTAAAGTCTGATTGTCACAGCTGGTTAATTTCAAAAATGCAATCTGATACTTAGAAGAACGATATGCAATAAAATTGTGTTTTAAACTTGGAAAAAATGATGCTACAGAAACGTATGGAACGCTTCAGACTGCTTTTTGACCATCTTGCATGAATCGAGCATGAGTTTTTGAGAGGCATAAGAGATTCAAGGAAGGCAGGTAGTCTGTGAGGCATGATGTGAGGTGTGGGAGGAGTAAGGAAGTCAATACACCAGAGTTGATTGGCCAAACGGTTAGGGTTAGGGTTACTATGTTTAGGTTTTAAGGGAGTTCAGGAAGAGGTTCCTAGGGAAGAGGCCAGCACTCTTCAAATCAGGTCAATGGCATTTCCACCAGGACAATATACCAGTCCACAACTCCATCCTTATCACAGACTATTTGACCAAAATGGGCATCAAGACAGTTCCTCACCCTCCTTATAGTCCAGACCTTGCTCCCTGGGACTTTTGCTCATTCCCTAAGCTCTGAGGCTGTCGTTATAAGACAATTGAGGAGATGAAAGAGGCTGTGATGAAGGTCATTGACACTCTCACACAAGAGGACTTCCATGGGGCGTTCCAGAAGTTGTTAGAACAGTACAACAAGTGCATTGCAGCCGGAGGAGATTACTTCGAAGGGGACTAGAGTTTCATGTGTGTACTATCAATAAAAGTGTCCATACGGAAAAAGTCTGGAAACTTATCGTATGCACCTTGTATGTACGTATATCTATGTAGGTGAAAGCATATCTGTATGAAAAAATATAAGAATAGGCATTGCATATATGTATGTATGTTCATTGATCTATGTATATAATAGTATTAAAGGAGTATCTAAACAAGTTGGGTTGGGGTATTTTAAAAGATGAATAATAAAACAGAAAGAAGATTTCACAATGATAATTTAAGAAATAGTTTTTAAATATCTATAATAAACTGAAGTGTTCACTGATTCTATAGTCAGAGATCAGTAGACAAGGATCTAATTGTCTTTATGTCTTTCCCACTGGGTGTTCAGTGTGGGAAAAGTGATGGTGTTGTTTCTGAAAGTCAAAACCCCACATATTCAGGAGATGCAGTTCAAGTCTCAAGCATAGTGGGCAGTTGACTGTTGAAATACAAAAAAAATGGTCAAACTGGAGTCTCCTAGCTGTTTGATAAAAATGACCAGCAGAGTTAGCAGTGAGTCATAGCTGGACAGAGTGAGGTAGAGAACTAACCAGCACCCAAGTTTCGTCTACTGTACATATTGTTAGAGTCTGTTCAACTCAAACTGAAAAACTCAGTGTCAAATATAACAGACTCCTTAGTTCATTTCAAAGAGAAGTCATCATAAATAAAGATGACAATGTGATTGTATTCTTGCATTCATTTTTGTTTCTTTTACCTGATCCATGGCTTCTACAGTTTTGACCGAAACCAGCAGCTAACTTTATTTTTAAAAACAAACACTTGGGGATAGTTAGGTTAGACCGTGCAACTGGATGGACTGTGGATTGGTATTGCCCCACTTTTACAAAGTTTAAAAATTACATCTAAAAATGTATATCTTTTAGGTTAATTTCAAATTCTTTTCTTTGAATTTTTTTTATAATTTCTTTTCTAGTTTTTTCAATTCTTAATCTGTTACATCTTAAAATTATGAGTCCATTGTCTTTGTACAAATCAGTGTCTTTTTTGTTATCTTTGCTAATATGTGTAGTATATATATTTCAACCAGTTCAAAGGGTTCTAGCTTTTTTGTTGTTAAAGGTTTCTTTTTAGTCCTTCCTTAACAATGCAGCTTTATAATTGAATTGTCAAGATTTTTTCCTGCAGTATTTTTGTTATGTGTTTATGAACCAAGAAAATATGTAAACAAAATTTTAAAAAGACAGATTTGTGGTGCACAGCAAAACAAAAAGAAAAGTCACTGTTTCAGCTTTGTGTGCAGCAGTCAAATGTACATCTACCATGTATCATGGCTGATTTCAAGTCTTTCCTTATTGTCCCTCACATCCTTATAATCCAACAATGCACTATCCACCTGCGGCAACTCTCTTTCTTTCCCTCAGGGAGAATAATTTTGATATCTTTTTTGTTAACTCTTAACAGTTTTATAGCTTTAATCTGTAGTGATTTTTGTACATTCCTTTGCTTGGGAAATGGCTTTATCAGGTATAGTTGGCTGGTGAGTTGATTTTATGGCATTTCAATCTTTGTTGGGTTATTTTAAGAGAAGGTTAGTTTAACAGTTACGGTCTCCAGTTATATTCAATACAAAAATCTTCATAATAATCTTAAACAGTTAAAAACTAAATTATCTTTGACCCAAAGATAAGACTAAAAGGTGAGAGTGGACCTGGAAGTAATGGCAACAGAGCAGAGACTCCACACTATCTAAAGAACCAGCTTGATCCATGTTTAAATCTTAGATGAGACTGTTTGGACTACACATCATGCTAATGCCTTTGGGAATACCATGAATCCATATGCTTCCATCCTACCCAACTATTGGTAAATAGTAGAAACAGTAAATCAAACTGGGTTCTTTAGCCTTTATTAGGCAACTAGTTTAAGAGAAGGAAAACTCTGAATTCAAACCAGCTTTACTCTGCTTGAAAATTGATCTTGTTTCACATCTTGTTTATGGTAGAGGGGTTAGGTAAATACATACCAAAATTTCTAGTACTGGAGCTTCAAAACCAAAAGCAGTTTAGTGTCATATCCAAGTCTTTTATTTAGTCTAGGTTCTGGGATAGAAAGATAGAAATCTTTTATTTACTACAAATTATTAGTATAATGTTTTCTTTGTTTAATGGTATATCAAACTTTGTGGGTTATTTAATGCCAAAGCCATCATTGTAGAAGGACAGTAGTGGTACTATTTAACCAATAGCTGGGTTAACCATATTGCTCAGAAAAGCACCAAAAATAATAGAACACAAATTATTTCAAAATTTTAAAAGCAAATAGAGGGGACGGGAATCCCCATGGTTACATGCTGGACAGTGGCATTGTTGTAAGTTTGAATTTCAGTAACACTATTACATTCCCTTTGGGACTAATACCATTGGAAAATTCTTTATTTCCAAAGCTAAATAGTGAAATAGTTAAATAGTACCCCTACTGTTCTTCTATAAAGATGACCCCGGCATACTATGAAGGTTGATATGCTATTGAACAAACAAACCAAGCCAAAAACCCATATGCAATAGGAAATTTTGAGACATAAAATGGAAATCCCTTAAAAACAATTTAGTGATTCATAATCAACAAAAAGAACAAATAAAATTAACAAAAACTTTATTAAGTAAGGAAATTTAAGCCCACAAAACAATATAAAACATTCTTCATTCATATGAAAGGAACCTTAAAACAAAATAATATATATATATATATATATATGTGTGTGTGATAATCTAATATTGATAATATAGTTTACTATATATATATATATATATATATATATATATATATATATATGAGTCTCCATCAAATTGTACTATATATAAATATATATATAGTACAATTTGATGGAGACTCAAACTCGGTTAAGTCGTCATACCCCAGCGAATAAATAGGAAACTAACAATAGCCATACATTGAGCACTATCATAGATTTATATGATTTTCCTCATATATTCTATGTAAAGAATAATCCACATCTACTGTCTTTGGACACTGACTGGATATTTTAAAAATATATATATATATATATATATACAGAGAGAGTGCTTTATATCAGTAGACAATATATATCTAAGGTAGGAGCGCACAGACACTGAGCTACTTGGCGACTATCAGTTTCTCAACAATGCATTCAGCAGACTAATATCACTTTGATCTATCACCAATTTTGTGGACCCTTTATTTATGAATACAGGAAAACGTAAAGCTACATTATTGTTTATATATATATATATATATATATATATATATAGTTCTTTTTCTATTCATTTTGTTTATTTTGTTTGCAGTATGTGAGATGGAATTGTACATTTTAAAAGATTAACTATTAATTAAAATTAATCATAATAATAGTAAAGTAAAGTTGGCGACTGTAGTCGAGGGCGACCTGAAGGCTCCCTTTTCAGTAGCTACTTCACTGAGGTGTACAGAAGGGTGCTACTCCTTTCCCTGGATTGCTCCACTTTACTCTTGATACATACCTTAAAATGCTGAGTTAAGCCAGGAGGTATCAAGTACCATTTTTTAAGTCTTTGGTTTGACTCAACCTGGGATTGAACCCCAGTCTCCCGGACCATTGGCGAACACTCTACCCACTATTATTATTTACTCCTTAAGGACTTTTCACACCTGCATCAGCTGATGGTATTTCACTGGAGTTTGAGAGACAGCAAGTCTACTCAAGTCTTCTAGACTCTTCTCAGTACTCTGGCTGATCTCAACAAGGCAATAGTTAGGATGGTCTCCAATCGTCCCATTATTTACAAGTCCTCTTGTCCTTGTACCAATCCTTAGGTGATTGTACCAAGAACAACAATTACTATTGGTATTACTGTTATGTTTTGACCTGTTGACCCGGCCAAAAATGCCATTCAAGGTAATGCACCGGAAGGAGGTGACACATTCTGGTGGCAGTTCTGAGAGGAAAACGCGTGGGCGGAAATTGGCTGATGAAATGGGACGAGGTAAAAAAGATCCCATTATACTCTCATAGACTGACGCACCGGAAGAGAGTGGCCTCTGAACTGGATGACAGTTATTTCCGCTCGAGAACGATCATACAGGCCATTCCAAAGAAAGCGGAAGTGACACATCCCGGTCCCCAGATATCGGAAGTAGTCGTGGAGGCATGTCCATATCAGCGCGTGGGAGTTTGAAGGTAATATAAGGCCGACGAGTTGAGTTCCGGTCAATTGAGTTCAACGAGCCAGTGGAGACAGGCGAGTAGAGTTGAGGTGGTAGACGAGATGTAGTAAGGAAAGCCAGTGCTCCGGTTGAGCAACCATGGAGAACGAGAAAGACACAACGCTGACGGCCATAACTTAGGGGTCAAAATATTTCAGTAATGTTCGGTCTCCAGCTCTCTCTCACACGCAAACTTGGAACAACCCTTTCGAAACTTACAAATAAAGATGAGAGGTAAAATATTTTATAAAGAAGTCTTCCTGTGTCTTTCTGTGCGCGTCGTTTAGTCCTGCGACTTATCATCGGGCGTCTTAATTATTATTGCATCGGTATGTATCCAGCATATATATGTATATTTCTGCATGAATCAGCAGATGACTATATAACATTACCATTACTTTCATGTTCTACACTTTTTCAATTTCATAGCAAGTAACAGGTACTTATCCTTCTTTTCACTTTATTTCAATTTTACTCTGTGGTCCACTGAGATAGCAAAGTTCACAATTCAGCAAGTTTTTTTTTCTTTTATTATTATTATTATCATTATTATTATATTTATTATTATTTACTCCAAGTGAGTTTTTCTCACCAATGTTAGCTGATAGTCTTTCACTGGAGACTGCATGACAGCAAGTCTCTACATGTCTTCCGGACTAATATCAGTACACTGGACAATCTTAACAATGCTGGAGTTTGGATGGTCTCCACAAATCTTCTGATTTCTAAATCTTCTTGCCCCCTTAACAAGCCTTTGGCGATCGTTCTAAGTGCACCAATTACAATTGGTATTGCCATCACCTTCATGTCCCATAGCCTCTTTAATTCTCTGGAAAGGTCAAAGTGCTTATCTCTCTTTTCATTTTCTTTGATTTTTCACTCTGTTGTCTGCCAGGATGACAAAGTCCACAATTTAGCAGGTTCTCTGTTTTTTGTTCTCTATCACTAGGTTTGGTCTTCTGATTGAGATTAGGTGATTCATTTGTATCTCAAAATCCCTGAGAATTTTGTGCATCTCATTCTCGAGGACAGATTCTGGTTTGTGCATATACCATTTGGTTGTATGGTCAAATTTCAATTTCTTGCACAATTTCCAGTTATGTCTAGTCTTATACTCTTTTTGTACTAACTTGCTGTATTTTCTTATAACATGATAATCGTTTCGTTTCTATCACCACATAATCTACACTTGGTATTCTGTTGACTCTTATCTATTTTTGCTTTAACATAGTTTGTCCTTATGGTGTTGTTTTGTGCTGCTATTAGAAGAGATTCAGTTTCTCTCTTAAGGTTTCCCATTCGTAGCCATGTCCAGTTCTTCATGTTTGATATTTTGCCAGTTTGTCACTTGAAATATCCATACAGTTATTTTTCTTCTCATTTCTGTTTCCCAGTAATTGTTGTTCTGTTGATCTTTATGCTTCCTGTGCTGTTTCTGGTCACTGCAATTAATCTTTGCTGTTTTTTTATGTAGTCTTTAAGTATTATTATTATTATTATTATTATTATTCCTCAGTTATCTTTTGTATCTTGCATTTTGTCCCATTATAATTTAAATAACATTCCTCTGAAAAAATAAAATTTTAAAAATCATATTTTTTCTTTTAATTCATTTTGCAATTCTCAAAATGTTCTAAAAGATGTATCATCTATTGCTCTCTCTCTCTCTCTCTCTTGAGACTTAATATTTCTTAGTTACTAGTTTAATGTTACTATTTCATTGTTTTATTGTTATTTGATTGTTACTATTTGAATTATTATTTTTTTGTTACTATTTTCTCATTAATAAAAAAGTAAAGTTGGCAACTGTAGTCAAGGGTGACTCAAAGGCTCCCTTTTCGATAGCTACTACACCAAGGTGTAGGGAAGAGTACTACTCCTTTCCCTGGATTTCTCCACTTTACCCTTGATCCATACCTTATAATGCTGTGTTAAGCAAGGAGACATCAAGTACCATTTTTTGAGTCTTTGGTATGACTCGACCTGGGATTGAACCGAGGTTTCCCAGGCCACTCTTACCATCATGCCATTCTTTCTCTCTTTCTTGGTTACTATTTCCTTATTAGTATTTCAATGTTATTATTTTTATCACTATTTCAATGTTACTATTTCATTGTTATTATTTTAGTTAATACAAAACATTAAAATATTCTTGTCAATAGAAGACATATTAAGAATACTGAAAAGTAATAACTTAAATGTGCAAAGATAATTCTCTTTATTTTTTCTTTTTATTTCTTGGTTTGTTTGCCTCTCCAATATCCCTGAGAATGGTTTCCCACAATGCATCTTTTTTTATGACTAATGTATATAATCTGTCAGTTGTTTTTGATTGAAATGCTACAGTACAACTGTTATCTTTAATCTTGTTACAGTGGATAATAAAACTTCTGCCCTGACAACTGTAAAAGGAATGATTTATTTACCTGTAATTATATAGGGAAAAAAACGCTACATTTATCTTTCAGAATTATAAATCAGTCTTTTGATAGACTTATTGATGAAAAAAGAAGGTAATACATTTTTTAACTATGTATTTGGAATCTAGCTAATTTTTTTCTTCTTTTTTCTCCCTTATTCAGGGATGGTGGCATTGGTAGCAATAGTTACATACATCATTCTCAATGGAAGGTAATGAATGAATAAAAGTGTCTACAAGACAAGGGATTTGAAAGAAAGAAAGAAAGAAAGACATTGGGTTGATAAAAGAAGAGGAAGGGAAGGAAATTGTCATTATTTCAAAGGAAGGGAAAAAAGAATAAGAAAGAAAGAAAGAAAGAAAGAAAGAAAGAAAGAAAGAAAGAAAGAAAAAGATTGGATCAATGATAGAATGGAAAAAAAAGGAATAAAGAAAGAAGTTTGCTGAGTCAATGAAGGAATGGAAAGAAAAGTGAATATATGAGAGGAACAACAGAAAAAGTGAAAAAAGAATGTAGAAAGAAAGAAAAAAGAAAGAAAGGGAAAAGAAAAAAGGAAAAGGAAAGGAAGACAGAAATTAAGACATTGGATAAATAAAAGAACGACTCGGAAAAGTAATATATATACAAGAGAAAAGTACATAAATTCTGAAAGAAAGAAAGAAAGAAAGAAAGAAACTAGACCAACAAACAAAAGAAAGAAAGAAAGAAAGAAAGAAAGAAAGAAAGAAAATAATCATTGATAATAATAAAAAAAAGTATCCAAAAAAAGGCAGCGAAAACATCATTTTATGTTTTTGCAAAGTTAAAAAAATATACCAGTTGGACTACAGGAGCTTGTTAGAATTATTATCTATTAGTCAACATGCATATGAAGATGAACTGATTATTTTTTTAACAATATTTTTCTTATGACTGAACTTCCTGTTATGATTGGAACAAAAAAATGACGTCAACTCATGATGAGATGCATAGAAACTTAATGCAAATATGTTGTGTTTGGCAGAAGAAAAGCTTTCTTATATAACATTCTTAAGATCACATGATTCTACTGTGGCATCATTTATATATAAAATTGAGAGATTGTTTAATTTTAATGGCACATCAATCTGTCCAGGCATATTTTAAGCTTTGTATGTATTTACCAATTCCTCACACAAGCAGGATGTGATCAAGGTTGATTTTTTTAACTGGAAATTTTATAGGTCTGAATACAGAGTTTTCCTTCACCTAGACCAATTTCCAAGCCAAGGTTAAAGATCCCAGTTTGCCCAACAATATTCCCATAGCTGGAGGGAGAATTAGTGCATCCATACCTTCCTCAATTTATTAACATTATGTGAAATTCAAACAGTCTCGTCCTGGTTTTGAACACTGTTCCCCATGTCCATTTCCAAAACGAGTTGTGTTCATTGTGTGTTCATATTTACATTTTTTGTGTTGTTATTTCTTAGGAGTTTTTTTTTTCACACATTTAAGTGATATCTTGTATTCCTATATAATACAAATAATTATCATCGTAGGAAATGGACACAGCAACAAAAGTTCAAATCCTGGACAAGACTGATTGCATTTCACATAGTACTAATGCCCTTGGGAAAGGTATGAATCCTTTTATTCTCCCTGCAGCTATGGGTAAATAGTAGGGCAGACTGGGTTCTTCAGCCTTGGTGAGGCAACTAGTCTATGAGAAGGAAAGCTCTGAATTCAAACCTGTTAAGCTCTGCTTAAAAATTGACTTTGTGTCATATCCTGCCCCAATGGAGGGGTTGGTAAATATGTATATAATACAAATAATTTGTCCATAGTTATAATAATAATAATTATTATAATAATCTTATTTTAACTTTAATTTTAACCCTTCTGTAACGGGTCTGTTTGAATTCTGGAGTGTAGTATCTGTTAATTTAGGAGTGTATGTCTCTGTGAAAGCAATTAAGAGTAAGGGGTTGTGGTGAATTAGAGACAGCTAGAATAATCTATAAAGTCATGTGACCAACTTTTAGAATAAAGTTAAAGAATTGCAGCATTTGAAAACATGAATTGGAGGAAGGTGGTCGACAAAGAAGAAGAAGAAGAAGAAGAAGAAGACTGCACTATTCTGTGCATTAAAACCCAGAAATACATGACCAATATGACAGTAACTTCTCTTTTGTCCTGTTTTATTCAAAAAGGTCTGGAAACTAACCACATGTCCCATTTTGATGGTATTATTATTATTACTCCTTGAGAGTTTTTCACATCAGTGTTAGCTGATGGTTTTTCAGTGGAGTTTGAGTGACAGCAAGCCTCCTCAAGTTTTCAGGACTCTTCTCAGTATTCTGTCCGATCTCAATACTGCAGTAGTTTGGATGGTCTCCACTCATCCTCTTATTTCCTAGTCCTCCAGTCCCTTTTTCAATCTTTTGGTGACTGTACTAAGAGCACCAATCACAATTGGCATAAATGTCACTTTCATGTTCTATAGTTTTTTCCATTCCCTCTCAAGATCACGGTATTTTTCTTCTTTTTTTTTCCCTTTCTTTCAATTATTATTATTATCAGTATTATTATTATTATTATTATTATTATTATTATTATTTACCAACCCCTCTGCTCGGGCAGGATATGACACAAGGTCAATTTTTAAGCGAAGTTTAACAGGTTCGAATTCAGATTTTTCCTTCTCCTAGACTAGTTGCCTCGCCAAGGCTGAAGAACCTAGTCAGCCCTACTATTTGCCCATAGCTAGAGGGAGAATAATTGGATTCATACCTTTCCCAAGGATATTAGTGCTATGTGAAATGCGATCAGTCTCGTCCAGGATTTGAACCCGTGTCGCCGTGTCCATTTCCTACGACGACAATCATTACACCACGGACACATCCTCTATTATTATTATTATTATTATTATTATTTCTTTAATTCTAATCCTTCTGCAATGTATCTATTTGAATATATGAGAGTCGTTTCTGTTGATTTAGGCATTACATAGGAAAAAAACTAGAAGTATCATCTTGCTAAAGTGGCTAACTTTATCAGAAACAAGATTCCAAGGTGCACACATCTTGATCTAGGAATACCTGCATTATCAGTTGTGCTGTAAAATTAAAAAATAGTCCCAATGTAGTGCTTAACAAAGTTAAAACTTAACAAATTTGAAAATTTGAATTTTTTCTTTTTCCTTTTTTTTTTTTTTTTTGTGGCTCACATAAGAGTTCCCTTACTTTGAGTGGACTTGGTCACATCTGAATAAGGAGCACAGATTATAAACAACCCCAGGGTCTGGTATATACGCCAATATACTATCCCCTAAAAAAACATGACTAATCCAAACGTAATTCAACGTGGGACTCAGACAGTAGGTCTGGGTGTCACAATTGACAGGTACTCCCTTTATAACCGACATGGAGGAAGTGATCAACATCCTGTGAATGTTTACTTTATTTTTCCTGGTAACAAACGACGACTTAAGCAATCAAGGACTTTTATGCAAAAAAATGGACTAGAGAAGACAACAAACTTGCACTTCACAATCTTTTTAGGTGCAGCCCTATGCTAAGAAGGCATAGAAAAGAATAATAGAAATCTGGGAAGAACGCGCTAGATTTAAGACAACAAGCCAAAGAGTCGCTGACCAAACTAGGATTAAAATAAAGGTTGGTTTTCTGATCTTGAAATATAAGATATACACCAACAAATAAATAGGGAAACATGTCAACAAAATCTGATTACAAGAATCGAGACGCTAAATACCGAAAAACAAGAACACTCCAAATAAATTAAAATGATTAGTAATCAAAACACCATACACCCAAACACAGAACACACACAAATACAAGAAGAAAGAATAAATGTAGAGACTATAAAGAGAATGATTTCTGAAAAGAAAATCATATTTTCCATTTCTTAGGAACCAAGGATAGATAACAGTCAAGGTACAAACTGAAAAAATAAACAAATTAACAAATACAAAATCACTGAATTAAACAATCTAATGTATGAAGGAGCGAAATTAGTCAGTGGAAAAATTGGGGTTCCCTTATAGAACACGAACAGAAATTCAAAAATTGGATGAGAAATTCGACTGGAAACACAGATAAGAAATCTGCGACAAGCAAAAATGCTAAGATAGAAGAAAAACGCGAGAATATGTTGGGAGAAAAAGAGTAAAACAACACAATTAGCACAAATAATATAACTCGAAAAGATAAATCAAAAAGTACTGGCGAAAGAAGGAAGACGAAAAAGATATCGAGATAGGATCAAACAATACAGACAAAACAGGTGTTTCCAAAACAATGAAAGAAAACTACCTGCAAGAAGGTGCAAAGACATACTCACAACCGGATGCGACGAAAGCAAAACATTTCTAAAGCAAAATATGGGAACGGTGAGATCATAATAGGAAAGCCGAATAGACAAACATGGAAAAAGAGTTGCTCAGAGTAACACTTAAAAAATACCAAATTGAAAAACTGCAGGCCATGATGGAATACATGGATTCTGCTTTTTAAAATCCACTTCTATCCATGACAGACTTGCTATCGAAATGAATAGATGCTTAAAAGATGCAGATATACCCAAATGGATAACGAAAGGAAAGATCACACTGATCCAGAAAGACCTCCCAAAAAAACTGCCCCAAACAATTATGTTTATTTACTAACCCCTCCGCTCGCGCAGGATATGACACGAGGTCAATTTTTAAGCGAAGTTTAACAGGTTTGAATTCAGAGTTTTCCTTCTCCTAGACTAGTTGCCTCACCAAGCCTGAGGAACCCAGTCTGTCCTACTATTTACTCATAGCTGGAGGGAGAATAATTGGATTCATACCTTTCCCAAGGGTATTAGTGCTATGTGAAATGCAATCAGTCTCGTCCAGGATTTGAACTCGTGTCGCCGTGTCCATTTCCTACGACATTAACCATTACACCACGGGCACCTCCCGTCCCAAACAATTATAGACCCATAACGGGCCCACCTACAATGTGGAAAATACTTAGAACACAAATTAAGGAGATTTACTTCTCCTTTGGCCCAGCGGTTAGAGTGTTCGCCAATGGCCCGGGAGACCTGGGTTCAATCCCAGGTCGCATCATACCAAAGACTTTAAAAATGGAACTTGATACCACCTTGCTTAACACTCAGCATTATAAGGTACGGTTCAAGGGTAAAGTGGAGCAATCCAGGGAATGGAGTAGCGCCCTCCCCTACACCTTGGTGTAGTAGCTATCAAAAAGGGAGCCTTCGGGTCACCCTCAACTATGGTCGCTAACTTTACTTACTTACTTACTTCTCCTTAATAGACTGCAGACTGTCCCCAAGAAACAGAAAGGATGCCACAAGGGAACCAGAGTGACAGGAGAGCTACTATATTTTGATCAACACATCCTCAACAAGAACAAAATGAGACGGGAAAATGTAGCGATGGCATGGATTGACTACAAAACGACATACGATATGATCCCACAAAGATGGATAATAGACTGTCTCAAAATGTGCAGATATTCGAGGAAGACATAAAACCATGAAGAACTGGAGAGTGGAATTAACAGCAGGAGTAAAAAGCTTAGCTGAGGTGAAAATCCAGTGAGGTATCTTCCAGGGAAATGTGCTTTCACCATTCCTGTTTATGATCCTATTTACCCAACCCCTCCGCTCAGGCAGGATATGACACAAGGTCAATTTTTAAACAGAGTTTAACAGGTTTGAATTCAGAGCTTTCCTTCTCATAGACTAGTTGCCTCACCAAGGCTGAAGAACCTAGTCTGCCCTACTATTTACCCATAGCTGGAGGGAGAATAATTGGATTCATACCTTTCCCAAGGGTATTAGTGCTATGTGAATGCAATCAGTCAGGATTTGAACTCGTGTCACCGTGTCCGTATCCTGCGACTATTACCATTACACCACGGGCACTTCCTGTTTATGATAGCAATGATGCCACTTAGTGACATACTTAGGAAATGCACCGGCGGATACAAACTTCTGCACCCTGTATGGAGGGGGGAACCTTTGTACAATCTTGTGTTTCTCCACATCCTGTCAGTGGGTTCAAAATACAATTACTGTATCCTCTGCAAAGGAGTAAGCCCTCACAAAAAGTAATGTCCTGGGTATGACACTAAAATTCATTTGATAGTGAGACTCCAGTTATGGAAATCTGTTGAGTGTGGGGTACTCCTTCATTGCCATCATTCCCAGGTCCTCTCTAATCTGGAGTGGTAGTACCTGATAGAGTCCCATCTATAGGTCAAATAGACCTGTTTAAAAATTATTTGTATTTAATAGGACCATGTGCAAAAAAGAAAAAATCTCTTAAGAAACAGCTACACAAAAATGAAAATATGAACATGAAATGAACATGATTCCTTGACATTGAGGCATAAAATAATGCTAAACTAGTTGAAATGCCATTAGAATCAATCAATTAATCAATCAATCAAAACAAACTGCTAATCAAAAAGTCTCAAGTATTTGCACTGACTTATTTTGAAAGAATCTGAACCATTAAATAATAATCCCTTCTTAAATAGAAAAATAAAAGAAAAAAAAGCATGAATGAAAGAGAAAAGGAAAAGAAGTTATATATATATATATATATATATATATATATATATATATATATATATATAACATTTACTATAGTTGATTGTTATTTATGATAGTTGATTGTTATCTGGCAGATAAAAGATTTATTTATACCTTAGATCTTAACAACCTCAGCAGACAATTTTTCTCTTTCCTTATTAATCTAGTTTTCTTATAACATATTATTAACTTTCACCTTTTCATTTAAAAGAGACACTTCTCATTGGCATATCTAAATTATTAACCTCCCAACTCTTATGGTTAGCAGCCATTATCAAGTAAAACTTACAAATTGTTTATTTCTCTGGTTAAACAATGGAAAGTGAAACAACTGAAAATGAAAGATAAAGGCAGACCATTGTACCAATTCAAATTTTTGTCCTTCTCACTTATTTTCTCTAGTAACCTCTCCCTACTACTTAGGCCCTTTCAGTTCTTCCGCCTACCCCCTTTTTTCCCATATTTCTCCTGACCAGTTGTCTATATAGATTTAAAAACCACCATCCTCTTTCTTCCCTGAACTCTTTGCAATTTTCCCAGCCCTATTCTTTACTGCTTAGTATTGATCTCTTGCAATGACCTACAACTAAATTTATTTCCTTTCTTTCATTCAATAAATCCTTTTTTTTTCTTTCTGTCTTCTCTCCATCTTCTTTTTCTGATTTGATTTTGCTGAATCATTCTTTTTTTGTTTTTCTCATTCTTCCATATATTGACTCCTTTTACACTTCCAATAATTTTCTTCTCTTTTTCATTAGATTTTTTTCATTCTCATTTTTTCATTCATTTTTTCTTTCTTTCTTTTGTTGTTACTTCTCATTTATCCAAGATCTATAATTTAACACATTTCTTTTTTCTAATTATTTTCATTGTTTTATTCGTTCTTTCATTTTTTCCTGATTTCATTTTCTTTCATTCATTTTCTTCTCCTTTGATTCATTCTTTCCATATTTCATTTGTTCTTCTTTCATTCATCCTTTCTTTCAATTTCTTTATTTCATTTTTCTATTATTATTCATTCATTCTTTTTTAAATTTCATTCTTTCACTTTTCTTTTTTTTTTTTTATTCATTTATTCATTCATTCATTTTCTAGAATTTTTTTTTCTTTCATTCATTCTTTCCTTCTTTCAGTTTCCTTCTTTCACATTTTTCTTTCATTCTTCTCTTTTTCCTTCTCTTTTCTTTCCTTCTTTTTTTCAGACATTCTGTTCCTTCTTACTTTTTTTGTTCTTCTATATTTTTTCTTTTCTTTTTGCCTCCATTTATTCTTTTTTCTTTTCATTTTTTTTTTTTTTGTTCATTTCCCCTCTTTCCTTTTAGGCTAGTTTAGTTTATACCTTCGCCTTAGTGTGACACAGTGTATCCTAAAAATGAAGTTAAGTAATTAGTTGCAATGGTTTTGATATTCATCCAAACCATTCCCTCAAAGACATGGAAATTAGTTTGATTAAATCAATGTATAATAGTAACAACTACTTGTCTAAGAATAAAAAATAAAGTTGAGTAAAGAAAACCAGAAAGTAGTGAAAAATCATCCTAAACAGTGTAAATTTCTTGAACTGAGTTTTAGAGTAATCTATAATCTTATTAAGTAAGCTTTAAAAAACACAATTGAAGCAAAATGTGCCCGAAGTTTTCTAAAGGAGAGATAAGAATATATTGGTGAGAAGATAAGCATATCACTTGAGAGGTCTAATTCTTGTTGATCATAGAATTTAAACCCTTAGCTGTATAACAAAAATAATTAAGCCTGAACACTGCTCGTACATCTTTAAAAAAAAGTAATATGAAAAATTTTTTTAAAAAATAATTGTTTCCTTTTTTTTTCCATTCAGCTCCTCCTTACTTGGTATAATTTTATCTGATGATTGATCTTGCTCATTCTTTTGGGAAGAAAAATTTGAATCAGTTGAATTCTCATCACCTCTTCCAGTAAAATAATGGTTTCTTCTTTTAATTTTTTTCTTTTTTGCATGTAGATATAATAGCTGCTCTTTTGTTTCTGGGTCCCTCTTGTAGCGGTTTTCAAACTCTTCTACAATTAGCCTTTAATTCCTTACAATGACGTTTTCCCAGCTATGGATTAAATAGTATCACTGTTATTCTTTTTTTTAAGATGAATTTGGTATTAAATAACCCATAAAGGTTGATATGCTCATAAACAAAGAAAACAAACTTTATGATAATGATGTTTAACAGTTACTACACTATATACTATTTTGCCTATTAAGATGTTTTTATTGAATTAGTAAAATTAGGAAAAATTCGAAAACCCGATGTACGAGAATCATTAAATAAGTTTCCAGACTTTTTTCGTATGGGCACTTTTATTGATAGTACACACATGAAACTCAAGTCCCCTTCGAAGTAATCTCCTCCGGCTGCAATGCACTTGTTGTACCGTTCCAACGACTTCTGGAACGCCCCATGGAAGTCCTCTTGTGTGAGCGTGTCAATGACCTTCATCACAGCCTCTTTCATCTCCTCAATTGTCTCATAATGACAGCCTCTGAGCTTAGGGAATAACCAAAAGTCCCAGGGAGCAAGGTCTGGACTATAGGGATGGTGAGCAACTGTCTTGATGCCCATTTTGGTCAAATAGTCTGTGATAAGGATGGAGTTGTGGACTGGTGTATAGTCCTGGTGGAAATGTCACTGTCCCGATTTGAAGAGTACTGGCCTCTTCCCAAGGAATATCTTCCTGAACTCCCTTAAAACCTCAACATAGTAACCCTAACCCTAATCCTAACCATTTGGCCAATCAACTCTGGTGTATTGACTTCCTTACTCCACCCACACCTCTCATCATGCCTCACAGACTACCTGCCTTCCTTGAATCTCTTATGCCTCTCAAAAACTCATGCTCGATTCATGCAAGATGGTCGAAAAGCAGTCTGAAGCATTCCATACATTTCTGTGGCATCATTTTTTCCAAGTTTAAAACACAATTTTATTGCATATCGTTTTTCTAAATTGTCCTCATGTCAAGATTGCATTTTTGAAATTAACCTGCAGTGACAATCAGGCTTTAGTAGGGTGTATTCCAATTGCTGCTGTAGGTGTTCATTTGAATGTGAAACCATAAAAATTGGTCAGTCATCTCATAAGATGTATAGCAATAGCATAGTGAACTTTCAAGTGTCTACAACAATTTTAAATGCCTGTACAAAAAAAGTCTGGAAACCTATTGAAGGTACCACATATGTATGTATGTATGTATGTATGTATTAAACCTCTTTGTTACGTGCAGGATGTGACACAAGGTCAATTTTTAAGTAAAGTAAAGCTGGTTTGAATTCAGAGATTCCCTTCTCCTAAACTGGTTGCTTTACTAAGGCTAAAGAACTAATTCTGTCCTAATAGTTAGGGAAAAGAGATGGATTCATTGGGATATTAATTAAGAGCCCTGTAAGGTGTCACTTAATAGTCCAAGAAACCCTTTCTCAGCCTTTGGTTGCCTCTGGTCTCTTACCATTAGAGATATTGTCTCAAGTTTATTTACTGATAAATAAAAATAAAAACTAAGCAAATATCCTGTAAGTGTGCTAATTCTATAATTTTTGCCTCGGGTTGTAAACAAGTTTAGTCACAGTCAATTAAAAAAAGAAAACATACACAACTTTCTTATCATTAAGGGTTTTTGTACTATTGTCTTCATCTTTATTGTTATTTCCACAATGTTTCGGCTGATATGACCTCCAGCCTTCTTCAGGTGTTTGTTGAACTCGGAGACCTACACAGAACTTTGAACTACACCCTTTATTGAATCAACAGGGGTTGCCTGTTTTGATTCCATTTGCCATAACCAGATACAAGTGTTAAGTATTCCTGTATTGTTACTCGCCTGCAGTCAGGATTGAACCTGCAACCTTCAGATAATTGTCTCCTTAGAAGCTTAGGGAACCAATGCCTATAACCATTACACTATGTGTCCTGCTGGACGTTATGGAAATAATAAAGATGAAGACAATAGTCCAAAAACCCTTAATGATAAAAATCATCAAGCTTCGTCTCAGAAATTTAGACAACTAATACAACTCTTTGTTTAGTAGCAGAAAGCCATTTATTCAAAGAATAGAAATAGAGAAAAAAATTTAAAAATGGACAAGATTTCCTATTTTCTGATCATCTGTGTCAAAAAAAAAAAAAAGATTCCTTTATTTCAAATCATCTGACTAATTCCAAGGCATGGAGTATGAATACTCTCTATAGATAATATACTGCAAAGGCTTTACGAGTTATTTTCATATATCCCATTCCCTGGCCAAATTTATACGAACACCTGATAGCGTGTACTGTCATGCGATTAGCTATGTTTTATGTCTTCTTTTAATCATGTGATACAGTTGAATATAATATTTGATCATGCCGGCCATAACATCATTTGATCAAGCCATGTTGTTGATTATATTACACTATTTGCAATGGGATTGAAATTTGGTTAGCTATACTTCAGGCAATAATTAAAAAAAAAACACTTAGCCAACTCCTACGTTTATTAGAAGCTTAATTGAAAGAACATTTATGTTGGTTGTAATAGTGGAATAAACAAAAAATGCTTTGAAGAAAGCAATACAATCAAAAAACAATTTTTAATTAATCAACACTCTTTTTAATTAATCAATTTTTGTTTTAAATAACAAGTTTAATCTCATGAATTTTTTAAGATACGGCTGATATTACTGTTTAGGGCTCATTCTTTACAATCTTTTGTTTAAAACTTTCATGTTAATTTAGAACTTTCATGTTTTGGGGGTTTTTTTAGTGCTCTTTTTTATCATCTTCTTTATCAGCACAAATAAAGGTTTGGCAGTTTCCTCTATCCCCATTCCTATTCTTTAAAAGATTCTTGGAACAATATACATGCACTAAAGATATGTACTTATGTCTATCAAGACATATATCAGCCTGCTAAAATTAATATCAAATATACCATATATATATATATATATATATATAGTCATCCACAGACAGACTGTTTCGTTCTATCAGAACTCTTCAGTGTGGCTAGACACGCAGGACGCTCGAAGCCGGGATCGAAACCCGTCCAACTTTACGTTAGACTGACAAAGCCGGGATCGAAACCTGTCCAACTTTACGTTAGACTTTATATATATATATATACCCTAATACAAAAACAACCCAGCCTGTACAAAAAATAAGATGCGATACAAAGTCGATTTTAAAAGGAGTCTAATGGGTTTCATTTCAGAATTTTTCTTTTCTTAGGCTGGTTGTCTCACCAAAGTTAAAGAGTTCAGTCTCTTGACTATTTACCACATAGCTTGAGAGAGAATGGTTAGATACATACCTTTCCCAAGGGTATTAGCACCATGTGAGATGCAAACAGCCTCCTCCAAAATTTAAAAACAGATTCATTTCCTATGACAGTAACCATTACAACATGAATGCCTCCAAAATATAAATACTATATATATATATATATACACACATGGTACATTCAATAGGTTTCCAGACTTTTTTGTACAGGCATTTAAAATTGTCGTAGACACTTGAAAATTCATTATGTTATTGCTATACATCTTATGAGATGACTGACCAATTTTTATGATTTCATGTTCAAATGAACAGCTACCGCAGCAATTGGAATACACCCTACTAAAGCCTGATTGTCACAGCTGGTGAATTTCAAAAATATAATCTCAACATGAGGACACTTTAGAAGAACAATATGCAATAAAATTATGTTTTAAACTTGGAAAAAATGCCACAGAAACGTATGGAATGGTTCAGACTGCTTTTTGACCATCTTGCATGAATTGAGCATGAGTTTTTGAATAGCATATGAGATTCAAGGAAGGCACAGAGTCTATGAGGGATGATGAGAGGTGTGGGAGGAGTAAGGAAGTCAATACACCAGAGTTGATTAGCCAAACGGTTAGGATTAGGGTTAGGGTTACTATGTTGAGGTTTTAAGGGACTTCAGGAAGAGATTCCATCGGCAGAGGCCAGTACTCTTCAAATCGGGTCAGTGGCATTTCCAGCAGGACAATGCACCAGACCACAACTCCATCCTTGTCACAGACTATTTGACCAAGATGGGCATCAAGACAGTTGCTCACCATCCCTATAGTCCAGACCATATATTAGGTGCTTGTAGTGTAATGTTATCATCAAAGGAAATGGACAAGGTGTTTCAAGTTTAAACCCTTTCAACAAGCCACTAATAGCCTTGGGAAAGGTATGCATCCATGTATTCTCCTTCTGGTTATGGGTAAATGGTAGGGCAGACTAAGCTCTTTAAATTTAGTATGGTAACTGGTTTAGAAGGAAAACTCCAAACTCAAACTTTTTAAACTCCTCTTAAAAAATTGACTTTGTGTCACTTTCTGCTTATGGTGGAGTTGGTGAATATATATGTATATAGTTGTGTGTGTGTGTGTGTGTGTGTGTGTGTGTGTGTGTGTGTGTGTGTGCATTAACAGTTCACACAGATACATACAAATATATAGAAACATTAGTGCAAATGGATAAATGCATTTTAATGTAACTAAGATAGATAGATAGATAGATAGATAGATATTATCTATCTGTGATAGATAGATAGATAGATAGATAGATAGATAGATAGATAGATAGATATTATCTATCTGTGATACATAGATAGATAGATAGATAGATATTATCTATCTGTGATAGATAGATAGATAGATAGATAGATAGATATTATCTATCTGTGATAGATAGATAGATAGATAGATAGATAAATAGATAGATAAACTTAAGGAGGTAGCTAGATAGAAAGAATGAAATAAAGAACCTGAGACAAACACAAATACATAGACAGATAGATAGATATTATCTATCTGTGATAGATAGATAAATGGATTGATAGATGGATTGATATTATCTATCTGTGATAGATAGATAGATAGATATTATCTGTTTGTAATAGATATATGTATAGATTGATATGAACGATATGAGATATAAGTGTGTGGGGGGTGTTATATATATATATATATATATATATATATATATATATATATATATATATATGCTAGGGTAAGCAAACAACATTATATTCTTGCAAGTGGAATTAAAATTAATCAACTGTAATTAAAGATTAAATTAAATGCATTACATTACCTCTGAAATGTCAAATGAATTTTTTAAGTGTTTGATTTTACAATCAACATATGAATGTAACTTTCAAAACAAAATTTAACAAAGTCAAAAAGTGTATAACACTGAATAATAATAATAATTTCTATTCGTATTATTAAACTATTTTTGTTCATGTCATTATTCAAGAACTTTGATAATAAGTAAAAATTCAAATGGAATAATAAACACACACACATGCACACACACAGACACACACAAACACACATATATATATATATATATTTAGTGCAGGAAAAAATATCAATCGATGCTATGTATATTGGCTCTATTTCTCTTTCATTAAATGGGCTGTTACTACTGATTCTGAATGCTCTGTGTATTTTTGTGTTTAGTAATCCACAAATTGACTCCATATTTTATCTTGAAGATTCATATCCTTTTATTATGGAAAAAGATTACTGCAAAGTGAATTTAGAGTATCAGAGGTGCACATTTTCAAAATCCAATGTCTACTTACAAATTTCACGTGTTCATTACAATAGTTATAAATACACATTCTACCAAAAGTGTTGCATGATACAATTGAAATACACAATATATTAAACTAGAAAAATAATCATATTTTTAATATTGTAGGGAATAATAATCTTATATATATATATATATATATGTATATGCATTCGCCAATAGTCCAGGAGACTAGGGTTCAATCCCAGATCGAGTTATACCAAAGACTCAAAAAATGGTACTTGATACCTCCTTGCTTAACACTCAGCACTATAAGGTAAGGATCAAGAGTAAAATGGAGCAATCCAGGGAATTGAGTAGCGCCCTCCCCTACACCTTGATGTAGTAGCTATTGAAATGGGGGCCTTCAGGTCACCCTCAACTACGGTCACCAACTTTACTTACTTTATATGTATATATATCTGTGCGTCTGTGTATATTTATCAACCCCTCCACATTAGTAGGATGTGACACAAAGTCAATTATTTTTAAGTGGTGTTTAACAAGTTTCAATACAGAGATTTCCTTCTCCTAGACTGGTTGCTAACCAAGTTGAAAGAACCCAGTCTTCTCTATTATTTAACCATAGTTAGAGGGAGAATAATTGGTATTAGTGCTACATGAAATGCAAACAGTGTCATCAAGGGTTTGAACTCATATCGCTGTGTCTATTTTTTATGATGATACCCTTTACACTATGAATGCTTTCATATATATGAGGATCATTAAATAATTTTCCAGACTTTTTTTTGTATGGGCACTTTTATTGATAGTACACACATGAAACTCTTGTTCCCTTTGAAGTAATCTCCTCCGGCTGCAATGCACTTGTTGTACTGTTCCAACAACTTCTGGAAGACTCCATGGAAGTCCTCTTGTGTGAGCGTGTCAATGACCTTCATCACAGCCTCTTTCATCTCTTCAATTGTCTCATAATGACAGCCTCTGAGCTTAGGGAATAACCAAAAGTCCCAGGGAGCAAGGTCTGGACTATAGGGATGGTGAGCAACTGTCTTGATTCCTATCTTGGTCAAATAGTCTGTGACAAGGATGGAGTTGTGGTCTGGTGCATTGTCCTGCGGGAAATACCACTGACCCGATTTGAAGAGTGCTGGCCTCTGCCAAAGGAATCTCTTCCTGAACTCCCTTAAAACCTCAACATAGTAACCCTAATCCTAACCCTTTGGCCAATCAACTCTGGTGTATTGACTTCCTTACTCCTCCCACTCCTCTCATCATCCCTTACAGACTCCCTGCCTTCCTTGAATCTCTTATGCCACTCAAAAACTCATGCTCGATTCATGCAAGATGGTCAAAAAGCAGTCTGAAGCATTCCATACATTTCTGTGGCATCATTTTTTCCAAGTTTAAAACACAATTTTATTGCATATTGTTTTTCTAAAGTGTCCTCACGTCCAGATTGCATTTTTGAAATTAACCAGCTGTGACAATCAGACTTTATTAGGGTGTATTCCAATTGCTGCTGTAGGTGTTCATTTGAACTTGAAATCATAAAAATTGGTCAGTCATCTCATAAGATGTATAGCAATAACATAGTGAACTTTCAAGTGTCTACAACAATTTTAAATGCCTGTACAAAAAAGTCTGGAAACCTATTGAATGTACCCCGATATATATACATATATATATATACATGCCAGCAACCTGGTCTCAAAACTAAGTAATGAGAATTATGACTATGGTAACATGAAAAATGTTGCTATGGCCACATGATTTTTGTTTTTGTTGTTTTATTTTAACTTTTTGAAACAAATTTTGTAAAATTTTAAATTTTTATCTCAATTTTTTTTAATAACTGTAGGATTTCCACAAATACAGATACTACACTCTGATCCTAAGCAGAAGTACTGGAGAGTAACACTTTGATTCTTGCCTGAGACACTCTTTGATCTTTGGGGAAATCGTGCATGTACTACACTCTGATCCTTGGCAGAATTGATAATTGGTATGTAAGTAATCTTAATCAGAAATTATTTCATAATTTTACATAGATTGGTTGGTTGTTTGGGTTTCATGGCATATCAACATTTGTAGGTTATTTAATGCCAAATCCATTTTTATACAAATAGTTCTATTTCAAACAATTCAGTTTAGCATGAGTACACAGTTTGATTGTCTAAAACATTTCTATTTCAAGCTATTCAGTTTATTCAAACAGTTCTAATTCAGCTAATTCAGTTTAGTATAAGTACAGATTTTGTTTACACAGCTGAATGTCAAAACAGTTCTATATTAAACAATTCAGTTTAGTGTAAGTACAGTTTCAATGTCAAAAACAGTTCCATTTCAAACAATTCAGTTTAGCATAAGCACACAGTTTAAATGTAAATACAGTTTAATTGTCAAAAACATATCTTTTTTAAGCTATTCAGTTTAGTCAAGCAGTTCTATTTCAAACAATTCAGTTTAGCATAAGTATGCAGTTAGTTCTATTTAACCCATAGATAGGGCCCTATCAGGTGCTACCATTCCAGGCCAGAGTGGACCTGGGAGCAATGGCAATGAAGGGGTACTCCACATTCCCCAAAGCCCCAGCATCACTGGAACCTCACCATCAGATTGTTTAGTGTCATATCCAGGACACTCATTGGTGGGGGGTTCTTACCTCTCTGCAGAGGTGCAGTCAGTGTATTCGACAACCAAATTTTAGATAGAGGTGTCAAAAAGTACTGTAATCAAAACTTTATGATAAAGAAAAAAAAGATGATGAAATTGGTCCAAAAGAGTTTTTAATACTAAGAACACCACTTTTCGTAAATTTAAGCATTTGAAAGGTTTCCATAATTAACACAACCAATAAAACTGATTTAAAAGAATCAATAAATAACAACTTTTTATCCTTGAATTTTAGACATTAAAAATGTTATTTCAATTCAGTATGACTGTCAGCCATATTTCCTTTCTAAAATTCCTGAAATGGTAATTCCAAAATGTATTTCTAAGACTCTTTTACTCTCCTTCTAACAAGTGTATGAAGAATGCTAATGTTTCACAGCAACTGTCTATTCATATATTACTCTATTAGGTCAACCTGATCCAGTATATAAACGGAAATAATACATTTAGACTGCTTGGCTTTATGCGGGCAGAGATTGTCTTTGATAATTTGGCACATTCAAGTGCTTGCTGCATCTTATTCGGTCATATCTACTATTGTGCATCTGACAATAGACCAATTTCTCTTACTTTAAATATTTATGTCAATATATCTGTCTTAGGCCGATCTAAACAGCATACAGCCTTTGTACCAATCTACAAAACTATTATAAGCATACATAATGAAGATGATGTACAGATGTGAATGATTTGATTGTGTATCTACAAATATATATATATATATATATATATATATATATATATATATATATATATATATATATGCGTATATTCTCATAAGACTCTAAAATAATTTTCAACAGACTTCATCAGATCCGATCGGAAAATAATGGTTATTTTCCTATTGAATCTGATGAAATCCTGCTAAAAAATATTTTAGAGTCTTTGATTCATATCAATGCTTTTAACAGGATGGAATTAAATTCATTATCCTAATGTGACCGAATATTGTTTTTTTTTATCTTGAAATAATATTATTTGCTCTATGAATTCATTTACATTGAGCTCTTTACCAGGAATATCTAAATATTGGAAATTTGAATAATTCATTTTTCCTGACGGAATTGTTCCCTACTCCGGATTAATGGATTGAAGAATACCTTATATATATATATATATATATATATATATATATATATATATATATACGTATATTCTCATAAGAACATGTATCTATCTTTCCATTGTGATGAGGAACGTTTACATTGCATCTCCTCATATGCAAATGTGGATGGTTAGAGATGCAAATTGTACAATTTTATTGGCATATTGCCATGGGTATCAAGACAAGACTATTTCTTTAACCCTTTTTACACAATAAACAAGTACTATCTACAGAAATAAGGTGAATACCTCTATTTGATATCCTGCCCTTAATGACCTGTAGCCATGAACGTGTGTGGGAGTGAATGTGTAAATGTGTATGTGGATATGCCTATGTAGGTTCACGTATACGTGTATGCGTGTCTTTGTTGCCATACATATTTACAATATGTTAGAGCAACAAATACAGGAGAAATAAATTAAACAGAATACGTCCTCTACATGAAATTTGTCGACTTCACAAAAACGTTCGACATTGTGAAGAGGGAAGCGCTAGGGAACATCCTATGGAAATTAGTTAGCCCTGACCACTTCGACAGGATTGTATCTGCCTTGCGTACAGGAATGATGGCATCAGTCAGCTTAAGAGGAGAACTCTCAGGACCATTTACAGTTGGGAAAGGAGTGAAACAGGGCTGGGTTCCTGTCCCCACACTTCTCGATTTTCCTTTCTATGGTCTTCTCTGATGCCTTCAATGATTCCAATCAAAAAGCATGGATACAGAGTAGACTAGGGACAAACCTGTTCAATGCCAGTCAATTTTAGTTCGCAAAAAAGGACCAGAAATGTTCTGATACGCGAACTCGCGTTTGCTGGCGACACTGCTTTCGTGGCACACAACCACCAAGATGCACAGGAAATAACCACCCATTTCTCGAAATCTGCAAAGGTATTTCAGCTGAAAATTAACCTCAAGAAAACCGAAGTTATATAACCCCCTCCAGCTCAACAAAGACCTCTCCATAAAAACTAACTTTCCAGTATACTGCGCTATATTTCTCTCAACCCTCCTGTATGGTGCAGAAACTTGGACGTTATACGAAGCGGATGCGCAAAGACTCCACATCTATATGATACCTCACTTGCACAAAATACTAAATGTCAAGTGATGGCAGCACATCCCAAATAAATTCATCCAGATGAAATCTAAATTCCTTGGCATGTACAATATTTTCGCCCAACGCAATCCAGGATGGGCTGGTTACTTGAACAGACTTGAGGACAACAGATTGCCAAAACATATCCTGTACTCTTAAATTAGAGAAGTATCACATAAAACAGGTAGGAAAAAAATTCAGACATAAGGATATCATCAAAATAAACCTAGGGATCACGAACAGCCCTTTTAGACGATTGGCTTTACCTATCAAAAAATCGAAAAAACTGGAGGAAAAAAATTAGCTGGGCGTTATCATCGGATATGATGGACAGCTTATAGAAGTAGTTGTAGTAAACTTTCCAGACAATTCAGTTGGCATTTGTATTCCCTGTATATGTGTATGTATGTGAACCTGTACTTGTATGTGTGTATGTATGTGCATTTGTATGTGTGTGAGATGTCATACACATTTAGTATATTTTTGTAATAGACTTTGTGGATAATTCAGATGTTATTTATATCACCTGTATATAGTTATGTATGTGTGCAAGTATGTGTATGTATATCTGTTTATATATATATATATGTGTGTGTGTGTGTGTGTGTGTGTATGCGTGTATATGTGTATTGTATGTGTGTACGTTTATGTATTTGTGTGCATGTATATGTGCGTATGAAAGTGTATGTATGTGTGTGTGTGTGTGTGTGTGTGTGTGTGTGTGTGTGTGTGTGTGTGTGTGCCTACATGTTTGTATGCGTGCATTTGTGTGTGTTGTCATACATATTTGCTGTATATCTGTTATAGATTTTAAGGACACTTCTGATTTACCACACACACACACACAAACACACACTGACGCATACAAAAAGACACACATACAACCACACATACACACACATATACAAACACACATATATACACACAAGACAAACACACATACACACCTACTCACACAAACACGCCCATATTGATACACGCATACACACACACACACACGCAACAACGCACACACACACATATATATATATATATATATATATATATATACCTATGCATAATTTTTTGCTATAAACCAACTCCAAACAATCCCGAGTTTACATTTATGAAAAAAATATCTGAAAAAATATATTTTGTTTTTTCAAAAAAAAATCCCTCTTCTGTATTGAATGACCATCGCAGATATATATATATATATATATATATATATATATATATATATATATATATATAGTGAAAATAAACAAATCGTTTAAAGATGTTTGGTAAATTGGAAAAGTGCTCAGTTGCTGGTCAGCAGAGCAGGATAAAACCTAAAAGAAATACAATCTCACATTTTTTATAATAGATTTATAACTAAAAGTTCCATGTATAATCATCAGATGAAACTTAGGAGTCAATGGATGATGAAATGAATATAAATACAAAGTACTTTAGGCAAAATGCAATCAATTATTTGGCTTGGCACATGAACACAAGTTAAACGGACAGGAAAGTGAGAGAAGAGCAAAATTTCCCCCATTTTTCCTGAAATTTCAGTCGGACGTAAACTAATGCAGCATACTAAAATTAATAAATAGTTATATGATTGATTGCTTTTAATGCCAAGAGGTTAGGGAATCGTGTTCATTGTACATTTATATTTACACTCTTTTGTGTGGTTGCTTCTTAAGATTTTTTTTATTTTTTATTTTCCTGCTGATGATCCTATTGATACAAATAATTTTTCAACAGATCTAGACTCAAAGATGAGATTCTAACAAGTACTACTACTCTGAGCTAGAGTGGACATGGGAGTAATGTCAATGAAGCGGTACTCCATACACCCCAGATCTCCGAGACAGGAACCTCAATATCAGATGTAGTTTAGCGTCACAGTTGTGTAAAATCCGACAATATAGAGAAAAATTTGATAACAAGGTAATCCAAGCAGAAAGAAAGATTTATTGAGAAGCAAAGTTGACACTATAGCGTTTCGGTTGAAATGAACCATCATCAGAGCTGTGAGGGATGTTGGCCGTTTAATCAGTAAATCAGAGTTCGTTTTTAAAATTACGTCATATGACTTATTGGGAATATTATAAGAATTTATATGTTCCATTTGTTCATCAAGAAAGATTTCGAATAAAAATTTTAAAAACAAACGCTGATTACGGATTAAACAGCCAACTCTTTCCTGATATTTAGATTTTCCTAAGATTTTTGTATTTTTTAAACAACCATCGTCGATTTAATATCACTAATATTATCCTTCCCAATCCTGAAGGTGGTTCATTAGAACCGAAACGCAATAGTGTCGATTTTGTTTCTCAATAAATCTCTCCTTCTGCTTGGATTACCTTGTTATCGATTCTCTCTCTCTCTCTCTCTCTCTCTCTCTCTCTCTCTCTCTCTCTCTCTCTCTCTCTCGCAGGATACAACACAAGGTAAACTTTTAAGCAGGGTTTAACAGGTTTTTAACAAAGTTTTTCCTTCTCCTAGACCGGTTGCCAAACCTAAGTTAAAGAGCTCAATCTAACCTACTATACATTCATAGCTCGAGAGAGAATATGCGGATTCATACCTTTCTCAAGAGTATTAGCACCAAGTACATTAGTGTAAAACATATAATTCACCCTATATAAAATATAAACATTTTTACATAGGGTGAATTATATATTTTATATAGGGTAAATTGTGTATATTTTTCATTAAGAAAATTAATACGTCTTTTCTAGATGGTCGCTTGTCAATGTTCTCGAGAAAATCTGAGGAATGGATGTGTCATAAATATTGCTGGTAAACCATCTGTAAGTAAGTAAAGTTGGCAACCTTAGTCGAAGGTGACTCTAAGGCTTCTTTTATGATAGCTACTACACCAAGGTGTAGAGGGAGCGCTGCTCCATTCCCTGGATTGCTCCTCTTTACCTTTGATCCTTACCGTATAATACTGAGTGTTAAGCAAGGCGGCATCAAGTACCATTTTTTGAGTCTTTCGTATGATTCGACCTGGGATTGAACCTCGTCTCCAGGCCCATTGGCGAATACTCTACTCATTAGGCCAACGACCCGGTTAATGTGAATACACAAGTTTACTTTCAAATCCCCGAAACTACCGTATGGTGACCAATTGACTATACCCTCAACCCCGCCCATTCATCCACAAAATAAAGGAAAAAGGGTAAAAAAATGAAAAGACAGGAAACTAACGTTTTAAGTTTCAATATCACCTTTTTCATGACTCGTTTCTTAATACATTAAGACTCCTTGTTTTGTTTTTTTTCTTTTTCTTCGATTTTTTTTCTTTTTCTTTGATTTTTTTTTTTTTTTTTTTTTTTTTTTTGCTTTTTTCTTTTTTTTGAGGGGGTTATCACGAAGAAGTACGTTGTTGGTTATCATTAATAATTTCCCCATATGAAATACTTTGCCAAAATTTCAATCTCCCATATTGTCTTTTTTAAAAAAAACTTTGTATATATAAATATATATATATAGTAATTATTAGAACAAAACTTCCTTTATTCTATAACAGGATAGAATCACATAACTCAAAATTTTGGGCAACGATTAAAAACGATTATTTAAAACCTAAAAAAATGTTAAAAATCAGCCATTACAAGGGTTTAAGTACAACTGTCAGTTTCACGACCCCAATCGATTATTAGGTACTTGGTGTTAAAGTTGACATTCCGCTGTGGAAAAAGGATTCTGAATTGACAAAATCAAACAGAGGAAAAACAACCCGCGTGAATTACATTGAGAGGAGAAAACTTTATTAAGGGCTTATAGGATAGAAAAGCGTTAACAAAGAGGATATAATAGTTAGAGTTATCGGACTTGTATAGTACTCTTTTAACACTTGGTTTCTTTGTTTTATAGTATATCAACCTTCATGGGTTATTTGATGCCAAAGCCATTCTTGTTGAAGGACAGTTATGGTAGTATTGAATCTGTAGCAGAAAGAATTTCAAACCATTATTCAGTGCGGGAATTGTTTTGCCATTGGAATTTTGAAATTATACATTTCATTCAATTAGAACGACCCATGCCATTCTGCCCGGGCACACCTCACCGGGCACCATAAAAGGCAACGCTAAACACGTGCGACCACTCTTTCCTTTTCTCATTCCTCTTGGCTGGCAGTTAGGTAAGACCAGCTGAAACGAGAGATAAAATTTCTCTAACTCGGGACGAATCCAACAGCAGACAGGGACTATCCATCTCGAGAGAACACACTTCAACAATTGTTCCTCTGCAAACCTTAGGAGACTATTTCCTGGTCAATTATTTCTCCACCCCCCTAAACCAAATGGACCCGATGCCGCTGGCTAAGCACTAAACTCCCGCATAACCATTTACAAGTGTTTTGCCATTCTCTTCAACTCACAATATAAGGAAGACTTCCTCTCAAGCAGTCATTAAACTACTAGATTGAAAGCCATCAGTATCTATGCGTTCATTATTTGTTTCCTTTCTATGAAAATAACAAGAGACAAGAGAACGATAATACATCAATTACCATTTATGCCAAAATGGTAATATCATCAGCCCTCTTGTTATAAATCCATAACTGAGAAATAAGAGGGTTCATACTTTTTCCAGGGGCATTAGTACGAATGGGAATGTAATAGAGCAACTGGAGTTCAAACTCTCTCACTACTATGACGCAGTCCAGCACGTTAACAACTATGTTATACATATAATGGTTTCTTTATTTAATGGCATATCAACTTTGGTAGGTTATTCTATGCCAAAGCTATCCTTGTAAAAATAAAAAAAATAAAAACAGCAAACAACCAGTAGTGCTATTTAACCTATCGGATATTAGTCCGAAAGTGAACATGATAGCGGGACTGAAGTTGGAACTCGCTTGCTTCGAGACCGTAGTTTAGCACTTTAGGCATTACGCCATGCGAAATTCTTTTTATCAAATATGCTTGCCAACGCTGCACTAAATTAGGAGCCCATTTGTTTGTTTGTGTGTGTGTGTGTGGTAATAATTAATTTACTAAGCTTTTTTTTTTTTTGCTTAGATTTAGCACAAGGCCATATGAATTGGGCACCCAATGAGACTCGATGTCAATTGTGTAGGGTTACTAGTCTAGCTTGCTAACTATTACACCACCAGAGGTGCCCTTGTGTGTGGGGAGTGTTTAGGAAGTGGTATATAATTCATAACTTATAAGTCTTTCCTTCAATAATCAATAGCACAAAGGAAATTCAGACCTGCTAAGCGTGCACAGAATAAGAAATTCAACTTTACGAACTATAATCACCCTGAAAGAATCACAGTCTTAGAAAACAAGATCATTTCTTGATAGACCAACATTTGCAGGAATTTATACGATTTTAACCAAAAACAAGCAACTTAAAGGTTATAAGACTGTAAGAGAAATAGTAATAACACAACATACAACCAAAGAGATTTTGGAATGACAAATATACAGAAACGGAGGAGAAACACAGAAAGGAGAGAAAAACGACACATTTTTAATAGACCTGCTGTTATTGGTCGGTAGAATTTATCAAAGTTCTAGGAGCATAGAATATAGATTTATTATGGCACTACCTCAAGAGGAGGTGAGTAAGAATGAATGGCCAATGAGATTAGAGATTTGCAGTACAGAGGCAGATGGAAAAATACAAGATTTACAGTGAGCAATGCCACTTATAGTGGTTCTGCTGATTTAAAAGCCAGAGTTGATGTCTTTCAATTATTGATATCGTCTTTCTCTGACCGGCTGTACTTTATGTCTCTCCAGTGAATATAATTATATGTATATTCTTAATAACTTAATTTCTCAGGCTGATATTTTTGTGGTTATATTTCTTCTAAAATTTGATTGCTTAAAATAAATAATATTTCACCGAGTCTACTATGCTGCGTTGGTGCTGCCTGGGATATGCCAACTGCATTCACTGCTGAGGGGTAGGATCTTCCCATTGCCTCTAAGGTGTCCTGGTTATAACTCTAAACTGCATTTGATGGTGTGACTTCAGTTCTGAATCTCTGGTGAGTGTATAGTCACACTTGCATTGCCATTATTCCAAAATCTAATCTGACCTGCTTGATCGTACTAGTTAGAGTCTTATCTATAAGTCAAATATATCTGAGATAATATTTAAATTATTAACTTGCTTTCGATTTGTTGTGTTTTATGACATATCAATCTTTGTGGATTATTTAAGGCCAATTCATATCTATACATGTGTGTGTATGAATGTATATACATAAATGTATATATTTGTATACTTTTATATATGTGTGTATATATATATATATATATATATGAATATATATGTACATATATGTACACATATGTATATATGTATGAATATATATGTACATATATGTGTGTGTGTGTGTGTGTGTGTGTGTGTGTGTGTGTGTGTGTGTGTGTGTGTGTGTGTGTGTGAAAAACTGATAACAACGATCCAAGTGGAAGGAATGATTTATTGAGAGGTCGACACTATAGCGTTTCGGTTCTACTGAACCATCATCAGGACCATGAGGGGTGATATTAACGATTTTAAGTTAACGATGGATGTTTAGAAATGTGAAATACAAAAACCTGGGGGAAAATATGTATAAGAAAAAGTTGGCCGTTTAACTGGCGAATCAGCGTTTGATGTTTTAAATTACGTCATTTGACTTATTAGGAATATTGTATAGAATTTATGTACGTTTGTTTAACGAGAAAGATTTCGAGTCAGAAGGAAGAAAAGAAAGAAAGAACAAAAAGAAAAATAGAAAGCATGAAAATTATGAGATATACGGAAAATATTAACTAAGGATGGCATATATTGTAGCTATTTAAAATGTGTTTGCTCAAGTAAGGAGAAATATCATAAAAGTCAGGACGAGTATTTAGGGAATTAAGGAATGAGATAGCGGCGGCTTCGAAAATTCGTCTAAGATTTTTATTATAGATGTAAGTGAGCATCTTAGCAAAGTTGAAGTCGAAGTTATGATAATGTTGAGAAATGTGTAGGAATATATATATATGTATATCTCGTAATTTAGTGTTATAACCATGATACCCCTTTTGCAGAGGATACGGTCAGTATTTTTCAACCCATGACGTCCTTTTTGAGAGGCTCTTACCCACCCTTGCAAAGGATGCAGTTAGTATATTCTAAACCCTACTGACAGGGCAACCATTGAACTAAATGTATTTTGAATTATTATAGTATTTTCACTGAACTGTGTAACCAGAAAACCTGTGAACCCATTTTGGTTGAATTTTAACTGTGGTCCATGATGATATTGGTGTTCTATTAAGGAAGAAATGAAGGATTTTAAATAGCATTTCATAGTTATATCAGGAATTTGGATGATAGAAAAATGATATTCAATGCAAAAATAGACCCCCACAAAATTATCATTCGGTTGCCAATTTGACTGGAAATTACTTTATTCCCTAAGAGTATTTTAACAGTTTTGCTTTAACAAAAATCTTACTATCATCTGTCATTTTTGCTGCCTTATATATATATACATACATACATACATACATACAGAATTTGAATTTTAAATTAATAGTATAATTTTTATTTTCTTGTCCAATCTTTTGTTGATATCTATAAGAAATTTTTTTAACTGCTGATAACTTTGCATATCTTGGCTTCTGTTGGTATTTGTTGTAAGAAACCAAATTACAAGATGATTCCATAATTTTTTCTCAACACTGGATTATTCCATAGTATTTTCCTTTGAATGATTTGGAAAAAAATTATACAATTAATTTAGACAATTTAATCTTGTTTGTGTATGGAGTATTCTTGGAGCCAGAATTTTACATTCTATTTGTAATTTGTCTCATTACTACAAAAAAAACAAAAGGAACATCTAAATGTGTAAAATCCCTAATTTCCAAAAACTATTGTGCCCTAACCAAGCCAATTGTATCCTCTGCAAAGGAGCCTATCCATTGGTGAGGCTCCTGCACTGATGCCCTGGAGATTGTAGAATATCCCCTCATTGCCATTATTCTCAGGTCAACTCTGGCCCATACTGATAGTACTAGTAAGAGTCTTGTGTATGGGTCAGATAAATCTATTTGAAAATTATTAATATCATATAGGAATGAATACTTGAAACAATATAAGTGAGTACAAATTATTTGTATTAGATAGGAATACTTGATACCATATAACTTTGGGCGAATAAATTATTATTATTATCATTATTTACTCATTAGAGTTTTTCACATCAGTGTTATCTGATGGTCTTTCACTGGAGTTTGAGTGACAGCAAGTCTCCTCAAGTCTCCAGGCCTCTTCTCAGTATACTGGCCATTCTCAATAATGCTGTAGTTTGGATGGTCTCCTCTCGTCTGCCATCTTCCAAGCCTTCCAGTCCCTTTAATAATCCTTTAGTTACTGTACCAAAAGCACCAATCACAATTGGTATAATTGTCACTTTCATGTTCCATAGTTTTTTTCAATACCCTAACAAGGTTGACGTACTCATCCTTCTTTTCACATTCTTTCAGTTTTATTCTGTGGTCAGCCAGAACAGAAAAGTCCATAATTTTGCAAGTTCTCTTTTTTTTGTTGATTATTATTAGGTCTGGTCTTCTGACCGAGATTAGGTGATCTGTCTGTATGTCAAAGTCCTATAGGAGTTTATGTGTGTCATTTTCTAGGGCAAGTGCTGGGTTGTGCATATACCATTTGTTCGTATGGTCAAATTTAAATTTCTTGCACATTTCCCAGTGGATCACCTTGCCCACCCAGTCGTGACTAGTCTTATACTCCTTCTGTGCTAATTTGCTGCATTCACTTATTATGTGATTGATGGTATCATCTCTGTCACCGCATAGCCTATATTTGCTATTTTGTTGCATCTTATCTATTCTCACTTTGATATGATTGGTTCTTACGGCATTGTTTTGTACTTCTATTTGGAAAGATTCTGTTTCTCTCTTTAGGTTTCCTTTTCTTAGACATGTCCAGGTTTTGTTGTGTGAGATGTTGTTTATTAGTCATTTAAAATGCCCATAGAGTTGTTTTTCTTCCCATTTTTGTTTCCTAGTTGTCATTCTGTTGTCCATCATGTTATCAGTATAGTTTCTCATGGCTGTAATCAGTCCTCCTTCGTGTTTTTCTATGTAGTCTTTGAGTCTTTGTATCGATGCATCAATGTTGTCTTCAATGCTGGTAAGTCCTCTTCCTCCCTCTTTTCTTGATACATATAGTCTGTCAATGTCATCTCTGGGATGTAATGCCTTATATATGGTCATTGTCTTTATTATAGTTACTTGAAACGAAATAATCTTCAGCCCAGCCAGCTGGTGTTGTAGAAGACACTAAATGTATCTCTGCAGATGAGTAAGACCCTTCCCAGAGTGTCCTGGATATGACAATAAACAATCTGATGGTGAGGCTCCAATTCTTGGGGAAAATAAAATACCCTTCATTGTCATTACTTCCAGGTCCACTCTGACCTATGTTAGGGTCCCATCTCTGGGTCAAATAGAACTGTTTAGACTTGAAACTATTCAACAGTGTGCAAACAAATGATTAATACTAAATTGAATTAGTATTATATAGCAATGGAAATTCACTAAGCTTTTTGCTTAGATGTGGCACAAGGCCATATGAAAGGGGCACCCAATGAGACTCGAACTCACTCGTGTAGGTTTGCTAGTCGAGCTTGCTAACCATTACACCACCAGAGGCGCCTAGTATTATATAGCAATGTTTGAAACCATTTAACTGTTTGCAAACAGAGCAATTAGTGTTAGATAGAAATACTTAAAAACATTTAACTATGTGCAAAAATAAATAACAATACTTGAAACCATTTAACAGTCTGCAAACAAATAAGCTCTAGCTCATTTAAAAATGTGACCTATGAACTATTCATTTACAAATCCAACAAAGGAGGAGGAATTGTAATAATGGATACCAAAAAATAAACCTATTATTAAATGATGAAGATATTTAAGAAGAAACTAATATCAATATCATCAACAAAGAAACTACTAAATTCATCCAATCCTTCAAAAGAATAATTAATAACAAAAACAAAACATGGAAATTATTAATAAATTACAAACCTAGGATACCAAACATGTATGGATTATCAAAAACACAGAAACCAAACATTCCAATGCAACTTATTATTTCAGAAATTAACTGTGCTCCACACCAAATAGCAACAACAATAACAAAAATACTAACCCCTCTTTTAGGAAAAATCAGCCACTCCCATACTAAAAATTCAGGTGATCTTATATATTGTTGTGTTCTGGTTAGTGAACAAAAGTAGTAGTAATAATAAGACAAACCACAAAATGTGAGGAAAATAGTTATATTTACAGGAAAGAATATTTACAAGAGAGAGACTGTTTGTAATTAGAACACAGGATTAGTGATAGAGTAATTATATACTTCAACAATAGGAATGGCTCTTCTGGTCTGACTTGTAGGCTTATTTCCAGACTGATCTCCGCTACTGCCATATATGGCAGATGGAACAGCTCATTATGCTGAAAAGGTAGGTGATACCCAACATATATAAACTTACAAACATCAACATAAAGAATAAAAAAATAGCTAGTTTAGATATAGAATCACTATACACTAACATACCAATAAACAAATATCTAATTCTACAAAAAGATTATTAAAATAAATAAAAAATGAAGTTCTAATTACCAATAAATAAAATCATAAAAATATGTGAACTACGTACCAATCAATGCTTCTTTACTTTCAATAATAAATTCTAAAAACAAACATTTGGTTTAGCTATGGGTTCTCCTTTAAGTGGAATTTTAGCATGTTTATTTCTAGAATTTCTTGAAACAGACCATATTATAACTAAAGTCCCAGCCAACAATCTATATTTCAGATATATTGATGACATCCTATCAATATATCCTGATAAAAAAAAATTATCAAATATAATTGATACACTTAACAAAATAGAAAAACCTATCCAATTTATTTATGAAGATAAAACAAACAAAACCTTACCCTATCTTGATATTTTACTCCACCATGATAACAACAACTTAAAATTCAGCATTTACCATAAAATCACAAATGAAAATGATCTGATAAACTTTTATTCATACCATATTACCAAAATAAAATCACATATACTTATTGGTTTTTATCGAAGAGCTCTTAGAATATGCATCCCGGAATACATGAAAGAAGAAGATATTAAAAAAATACATTTCAATGCCTATTCCACACACTTCATACACAATAGTAAAAGAAAAGCCTATAAAATATATAAAAATAACACTAACAAAACAAAAAAACAACATAAATAGAAGAATTATTCAACCCATCAATTCAACAACTAAGAATCTTAATTATACGTTACACAATTCCAACATCCATATTATTAATAGTACAACAAAAACTATAAATAACATTATTGATAAAAATACTAATAAAATCAACATTTCAGAAAGGGGAATTTATTCTATCAACTGTACAATATGTGATTAATCTTATATCGGAGAAACCTCCAAATCCCTTAAAAAGAAGGTTAGTTGGTTGGTTGGTTATTTGGGTTTTATGGCATATCAACCGTTGTAAGTTATTTAACGCCAAATCCATTTTTATGCAAATAATCTGTTCTATTTCAAACAATTCAGTTTAACACAAGTACACAGTTTAATTGTCAAAAACATTTCTATTCCAAGCTATTCAGTTTAGTCAAACAGTTCTAATTCAGCTAATTCAGTTTAGCATAAGTACAGATTTTCTTTACACTCAGTTAAATGTCAAAACAGTTCTATATTAAACAATTCAGTTTAGCGTAAGTACACAGTTTAAATGCAAAAAGCAGTAAGTGAAGAAACCACAGTTTAGTTCTATTCAACCCAGAGATAGGACCCTTATCAGGTGCTACTACTCCGGGCCAGTGTAGACCTGGGAGTGATGGCAATGAAGGGGTACTCCACATTCTCCAAAGCTCCAGCATCACTGGAACCTCACCATCAGATTGTTTAGTGTCATATCCAGAACACTTTGGAGCGGGGTCTTGCCCCTCTGCATAGAAGAAGTCGGTGTATTCTACAGCCCCAGCAAACTGGGCAACCTTAAAAAGAGATTATATGAACAACAGCAAACACTATTAAAGAATCATGCTTGTTATTTTCCAGATGTAAATCCCAACAAGCAAGGACACAATTTCAATTTAAAAGATGCAAAGATTATTAGATACATATATGACAAACAGAAGCGATCAATAATTGAATGAGTGATTATTTTAACATCTAATACAATCAAACAAAGATCTTGTAAGGTTCAATTAGCATCATTTTTGGCCTAGAAAACGTTCACCAAAAATGGAATAGTAACATCAAATAAACAAAATGTTTTGTTTTGTTACTAATAAAAATGTAAGGTAAACATTTTCCTTTTTTCATTTTGAATTAAATTCCATTTGATAATGCTATAATAAATAGCAAAACATCTCTGGATTTTAACAAGTTTATTTTCTTTTCTTTTCAAATTGTCCCATATTTATTTTCTCATATATATAATATATATGTTTAAAAAGAATTTGGCATTAAATAACCTACAAGGGTTGATATGTCATAAAATTAACCAACCAACTAACCAACCAAATAATAGTGTATAAATTATTAGTATTAGTATTAATTATAGTTACTTGAAGTTATAATCCTTAAAAATTATAATTAATTACTTGAAACTATATACTTGGATGGAGAATTCCTCAGGTAGTGTAAGTAAAGTTGGCGACCATAGTTGAGAGAGACCCAAAGGCTCCTTTTTAGATAGCTACTACACCAAGGGGAGAGCACTACTCCTTTCCCTGGATTGCTCCACTTTACCCTGGATCCTTACCTACTAATGCTGAGTGTTAAGCAAGGAGGTATCATGTAACATTTTTTGAGTCTTTGGTATGACTCGACCTGGGATTGAACTCCAGGTCTCCCAGGCCATTGGCGAACACTCTAACCATTATGCAATAGACTATCAAACCTTCACAAGTAAGTTTGAGTCTCAGTGGGTGCCCCCTTCAAAAAGCCTTGTGCTGAATCTAATAAAAAAAAGAACTTAGTAAATTACTATATACTTGTATGGAGGCATGCTTAGCATAATGGCTATCATCATTGGAAATGCATTTTGCTTTGTACTGATGCTCTTGAAAAAAGTCTGTATTCATCTGTCTTTCCCTAAAATACATAATGTAGTAGAGCAGACTAAGTTCTCTTGATAAGGTTAGGCAACAAGTTTAAGAGAAGGAAAAGTCTGAATTCAAATCAGGTTTAATCTGCTTGAAAATTAACATTGTGTCATATCCTACTCATGGGGGAGGGGTTGGAAAATACTTGAAACTACATACTCGAGAAAAAAAATGATTGATTTTGGAATTAAATAAACCAATGAGGACTGACATATGATAAAATCAACCAACCAAACTTGTAGGCTGCTTGTAGACTATATGACTACAAATTGATGAACCAAACACAAAATAAGTCCTTGTAACAAGGGTGAATGCTGGCCATGCTTCCTAGCTTAGCACGTCAAGGCTGTAGAATACACTGACTGCATCTCAACAGAGGGGTAAGACCCCCATTCTCAATGAGTGTCCTGGATAGGCCATCAAACAATCTGATGACAAGGCTCCAGCCTTGAAGATTAGGGAAATGTAGAGTACCCTTTCATTGCCATTGCTCCTAGGTCCACTCAGGCCCGGAGTGGTAGCACCTAATAGGGTCCTATCTATGGATCAAATAGAACAAACTGTGTGCAAACAAATGACTGATGTTAAATTGTTAAAGTTATATAGCAATACTAGAAATCATTTACATGTGTTCAAAAAAGAGCTCAAGCTTGTTTAACAATGTTATCTACAAAATGTGTTTACAAATCATATATATATATATATATATATATATATATATATATATATATATGTATATTTGATATGTATGCATAAAGAAGGTTTGGCTTTAAATAACCAACAATGGTTGATATGTCATAAAACCAAAGAGATCATTGTGTTTCCGTGGAATTGTTTTCATTAACAGAATTTTTTTTATGAAGGTATTTCATTGCTCATGGAGGAAAAGGGTCAAATACAAATCCTTATGAAATCAGGTTCAAATAATAAATGGAGATAAATATTTGCGAATAAGACTCTTGAAGTCACCTGCCCTCATAACGTGCTCAGTTGACTCCATCAGCCAACAAAACAATGATATTAAGAACCTTTACTAAAAACAATATGTTCATGAAAATGATTTGATGTGAATGTGAATATGATTTGTAGTTATTGTTTAATTTATTAGTCTCCAAACAATAAAATATTTGTATTTGAATTCTGCTGCCAGCTGAACAAATCCCAAACCATCAGTTGAACAGCAGAAGGAAGGAATGTCATTAATGAATAAAAACAAACAAAAAGAAATACTAGCATGTGTCAAAAGTTTTTCCATATTTTAGTAACATGAGGCACAATTCAGCAGTTTTGGATGCTTTTGCTAAGGTCATGAAAGTGACAAACAACACTAGACTGTGAGATGCTAAGCTCACCTGATACTCTCTGAGTACTACTTAGCAGATTTGTCTTTGTGGCTTGGAGCATGGCTTTGGAATCCATAGTTTTAGGTTTACCTAACTTTGTTTGATCATCAAAGCTCTTGCAGCCTGAGTAAAATTTCTTGAACCATCTGGTTACTGAACTGAGATCAATTATTCTTTCACCTTTCACACAACAAATGATTTGGTTACTTCCTCAGTGTTATAGCCAAATTTGAACTCATAAAACTTAAATTCCCAAATTAGACTATATTTCACATTTGTCTGTGTTGCTTTCAAATCACACACCGAGTGAAGTAATGCACAATGTGTCAGTGCACCAACAACTACCACACAACAAACTGTAGGAGTACCTTTCATAAACTCAAAATGTTTTGGCCATGTGATATATGTGCCACAAATAAGCTCACACCAAAATATCACAAAACTTTTAACTCACCTGAAAATAAATGAATAAATTAAAAACAAATATAAACAAGGGATATAGTCCTGTTATTTAAAAAAAAAAACTGATGAAACTGTCTCTGAATTTGAACTCAGAACACTGATTTCATTTTCCATGCTTTTAAACATTAGAAAACCTGCACTTCCATAATCTTAGAGAACTGTGATGATAATATTTTCAGAGGTAGAACAAACAAACTTTTAGGAGATTACAAAAATCATCATATATTTGTAGGTATTTGGAAAGGTTTTCGAAGAGCAACTCTCTACTTGAATAACAACTACATTATCATTTATAGATTTTTACTGTTAGAGTGAGAAAGTTCTTAACCTATGTTTGTCAACTGTACATGTTACAGAACACAGCCCTATAGCTGAACATGATTTTATAATCATTCAGTAAAACCCATTAAAATTCCTTCTTTTTCTCTCCTGTCTACTTTCCAACTATCATTTTGAATTCTCTATTTTTTTTTCTTTCTCTTTATTTCGTTTTTTTTTTTTCTTTCTGTTCTTTCTTTTTTTGTTCAGTCTATTTATCTTTCCTTTTCTCTCATTCTCTCTCGTATTTTAGTTGTTGCTTTTTTTTCTTTTTCTTCTTTATACAACTCTATTTTTCTTTCTTTTCTTTCTCTCTCAAATTTAACATTCCTCTCTCTGTTTCCTCTCTCTTCTTTATACTACCTTACTTTCACTATTTTTCTTTCTTCTTTCTTTCTCCCTTTCTCCCCACTCTTTCATTATCTTTTCTCTTCTCTCATTCTCTCTCATATTTCAGCTCTCACTATTATCTCTCTGTTCTTTACAGCATCTAATATACGCTATTTTTCTTTCTTTTCTCTCTCCTGATCTCACTGGCCATCTTTTCTCTTCTCTCATCTCTCTTATATTTCAACTCTCACTTTCTCTCTCTTCTTTACATCTTGCAATTTTTCTTTCTTTCCTTTCACTATTTCTCTTGTCATCCTCTCTCTCTCTCTCTCTCTGTCTCTCTCTCTCTCTCTGTCTCTCTTGGCCTCTCAGTCTCTGTCTCTGTCTGTCTCTCTCTCTCTTTCCTTGACCTCACTTGGCTATTTTTTATTTTTTCTCTCACTCTCAATCCTTTTCTCTTTATTTTCCTTCTTTCCTTCTTTCTCTCTCTCTTTCTTTCTCTTCCTTTTTTTCTCTTTCTCTACCTTGTTATATCTCTCTCTTTCTCTCTCTCTAAATTTTTCCTTTCTTTCGTTCTCTCTCAAATTTCAACTCTCTCTCTATCTCTCTCTACTTTACACTATTTTGCTATTTTTCTTTCTTCTCTAACTTGATTTCTCTCTCTCTCTCTCTCTCTCTCTCTCTATATATATATATATATATATATATATATATATATATATATATATATATATATATATTTCTCTTATTCTCTCTCAAATTTCAGCTCTCTCTCAATCTCTCTTTTTCTCTCTCTTCCTTTTTTTCTCTCTCTCTCTACTTTACACCACTTTGTTATTTTTCTTTCTTCTCCTACTTGATCTCTCTCTTTCTCTTTATCTCTCTTTCTCTATCTCTCTCTTTATTATTTCTCTTCTCACATTCTCTTTCATATATCAATGTTCACTCTCTCTCTCTCTCTCTCTCTCTCTCTCTCTCTCTCTCTCTCTCTCTCTCTCTCTTTAAACCTCTTACAGAACAAATTAAACATCCTCTTCTCTCAATCTCTTATCTCTCTTTTTCTCACTCTCTTTCTTTCTCTCATTCTTTTCTTTTCCCACAACATTTCTTTTATTTATCTCACTTAACTCCTCTTTCTTTTAATCACTCATCCTCTTTTTTTTCTCAATCCATTTTCTCTCTTCTTCTTTCATGCCATCTGTCTCTCTTTCTTCTCACTTTTACCCACTTTCCAATAAATTGTATTACCTACTTCTTTTTCTCTTTATAACACACTCTTTTTTTTTTAATCTCTTACCCTCTCTTTTCTCCCATTTCATCTCTCTCCCTCTTTCTCTCTCCCTCTTTCTCTCTCTCTCTCTTGCTCACCCTACTTCATTCTAAAACACTATATGTACTTCCTCCCTCTTGCATCTCCTTTTTCTCCCAAACTCTTTCTCTCTTTTCTCCCACTTCATCTCTCTCTCTCTCTCTCTCTCTCTCTCTCTCTCTCTCTCTCCAGCTCACCCCACTTCCTTCTAAACCATCTTATATTAACCTTCATTCTCACTCACTCTTATCTTATTTTTCTCAGAATCTCTTTCTTTCTTTTTTTTTTACTTCATCTCTCTGTCAATCTTTCTTCTGTTCACTCATCTCCCCTCTAAACCATCTTATCCGTCTCCTCTCTCCCTCCTTCCCTCTCTCCTCTTATTTTACTCACAACCCTCTTCTTTTTTTTTCCTTCTCTTCACCTTTTTCATTATCTCTTTCTTCTCTTCAACCCACTTTCTTCTAAATCACCTTATATGCCTTCTTTTTTTCTCTCTCTCCCTCTCTTTTTCTCTTACTCTGTTCTTTTCATTCTTTATTCTGTTCTCCCCATTTTCTCCAGAATTACCTTACCCCCCATTCTCTCTCTCTCTCTCTTCTTCTTCTTCTTCTTCTTCTTTTTCTTCCCATCATCTTTAATCTTTTCTTTTTTTTTTCTTCATGACCTCTCTCTTCTCTTCTTTCACTCCTTTCATATTCTTTATTACCCACCCTTTAAATATTTCTGAAGATACACACACACACACACACACACACACACACACACACACACACACACACACACAAAACAAGTGTATGTCTTTTATTTGTATTATTATTCAGGAATCCTCTTCTTCTGCTCGACTATCATCTATCTAAACTGTCATCCTCAAGGAAGTTTGCAACAATCCAATTTTCAAAAATGCACCAAAATGGAACACCCTTGTCGTTCACACTCTCCTATTTTTTTCTCTTTCTTTCTATCATTCTTTCTGTTCCCTCTATTAATTTGTCTCCCAATATTGTCATAAATTTGTGTGAAGCCAACTCAAGCACAAGCAGAAGCAATCACTGATATCAAGCAAACCTACCACCCCTACATCATCATTACTCCCCTCCCACCTTCTCCTTACCCATAACCCCTTCGGCAAATAAGAAACTTGTTGCAGATGGCATTGTTTCGTATTTATTAAGTAAACACAGCAAATAGGTTTGCTGTAGGCAGCCATTGCTTCTTGACTCTGAAAAATGGGTAATTATTTTTACATCAGAATATGTACCAACAAGGAAAGATTTTCTGATGTATCTCTGACTTTACAATCATTTTTTTTTTTTTTTTTGGTGGGGGAGGAGGCATTTTCTACTTGTTTATTTATTTATCTATTTATCTATTCATTTATTTACTGTTTATCTTTTCAATTTTTCCTTGTTTATTGTTGATTGATTTATTTATTTTTCTCTTCCTTCCTACCTTTATTCTTTACACTTAACAGTGGTATCAATTTTCATTTGTCAGCCATTTGTATAAATGCAGAATAATGCCTTGTGCTTTATACTAGATGCACTTTGTATATTTACTCACTATTTTTTTATTTTTTGTGGGGGTTCACAATATATATAAATGAAAATGAAAAGAGATAACATTCTTTTGTACATTCATTCTTTCCCTAATTTATTTATTTTTTATTTTCTATTTTCTTTTTCTCTCTTTTACTTAACAAGATGTATAGAACTCTTCTTTTGGAGGAGACACAAAAGAGACTGCACTCATGATGTGATGTATCTGCTCCTTCTCATTGTTTATTATGTTGTGCTGATATTCTGTTTATTTTTGACCTGACAGGATTCTTCTGCAGAAAACTTGGGTTTTTAAGAAGAAAAAAAAATCATGAAAGACATAAAATCACAACACACAATGACAAGATTTCTTTGGACCAACAATTATTTTTCTATCCAATTATTTTCCCTTTTTCTATGTTCATGTATTTTTGATAAAACTACAATCCATAAAACCTTTCAGAAATCAAACACATTGGTTGGCCTGTTAGAAAGATCTATTCAATACCTGCATTATGCAACATTATGTAGAAAAAAAAATTTAGCCACTCTATTTACTACTGACACAAATCTGTACAAAAAGGAAATCACAGCACAAGAAAATTTGAATTTCAACATTCAACTTTTCTGGATCATGATAAAATAGAATACAAACAGTCAAATTAGACATTTGTCTGGTTCAGGTACCCTTTGTAAATCTTCCTCACTCAGTTGCCCCATAACCTGGTTTTTGGTCATGAGGGTGCTACTCATGTAATGTGTCTTGGGTAGAAATATTCTAGTGGATCCCATCTCTCTCCAGGTCTTCAACTGGTTTGAATTCAGAGTTTTCCGTATAGATCAAGGTTAAAGAGCCCATTCTACCCAACCATTTATCCACAGCTGGAAAGAGAATGTTTGCATTTATACTTACCTGCCTCAGGTGGGTAAGGTAAGATAATTATTTACTTGGTCCTTTGGGGCCATCCCCTCAAGAAACACCTGCCAGCTTGTTCTAAAGATGCAAGGCTGAGTTTATTGATCAGCACCTGAGGTATGCCTGAAAGGGAAGGCTAAAAGGACTAAGCATTTTTGGTAATGACTACACGAGTCTCAATTTGTATGTGACCTCACAATAAAATAGCTTCATGTCAATTCTGACTTGAGGGAAAATTGGAAAAATCCAGTTGTTGCATTTCTACATTTTCCAAGGGTATTAATTGTAAATCACTTAGCTTTTTGCTTAGATGTGGCACAAAGCCAAATGAATGGGACACTCAATGAGACTCAAACTTACTCTTGCACATTTGCTAGTCAAGCTTGCTGACCATTACACTACCTGAGGCACCCTTTCAAGGGTATTAGTACAATGTGAAATGCCATCAGCTTCATTCAGGATTCAAACTCTGATAGCCAAATCTGTTTCCTTCAATGATAATCATTATGCTACTAGTACTTCCAAATACTTAGTTTTAATGTCAACAACTTCAGTAAAAGAATAATTAAATAGAATACAAACAGTTAAATTAGACACATGCCTAATTCAGGTATTCTTTATAAATCTCATTCTCTCACTTGTTCCATAATTTGGATTTGGTCATGATGGCACTCACATAGCATATACTTGGCAAGATCTTCATCTTGTTAATCACCTAGAAGAATGATTAATTGGCTGATTGATTTTAATGGCATATCAACCCATCTTGGGTTATTTATGTCTAAAGGTTAAGGAATCTGTTATGTTTTTACGAACAAAGAAAATATGTAAACAAAAATGAAAAAAGACAGACTCAAGGGTGTTAAACAAAACAATTAAGCTTATCAACCACTTGCAGAGAAATGTGTCAAATGACCAGGAAGAGAACTGTTTTAACTTTGTGGGCACCAACCAATTGTACGTCCAAATGTCATGGTCATTTTCAAGTCTGGGAAGAGTGCCTAGAGAAGTATTTTGCTTGGTTAGATAGAGTTTCAATTCAAATCAGCTTAACTCCATTAAATAACAATTTATGTTGCCCAGTTGGCTGGGGCTGTAGAATACACCGACTTCTTCTCTGCAGAAGGATGAGACCCCTCCCCCACAATGAGTGTCCTGGATATGACACTAAACAATCTGATGGTGAGGTTCCAGTAATGCTGGAGCTTTGGGGAATGCAGAGTACCCCTTTATTGCAATCACCCTCAGGTCCACTCTGGCCCGGAGTGGTAGCACCTGATAAAGCCCTTTCTATAGGTTAAATAGAACTCACTGCATATATATGCAAAACTGAATAGCTTGAAATAGAAATGTTTTTGACAATTAAACTGTACTTACATTTAAACTAAGCTTATGCTAAACTGAATTGTTTGAAATGGAATTGTTTTTGACATTGAAACTGTACTTACACTAAACAGAATTGTTTAATATAGAACTGTTTTGACATTTAACTGTGTGTAAAGAAAATCTGTACTTATACTAAACTGAATTAGCTGAATTAGAACTGTTTGAATAAACTGAATAGCTTGAAATAAAAATGTTTTTTAACAAATAAACAATGTACTCATGCTAAACTGAATTGTTTCAAATAAAACTATTTGCATAAAAATGGATTTGGCATTAAATAACCTACAAGGGCTGATACGCCATAAAACCCAACCAACCAACGAACTTATGGATGCATCCTCTTCATGGTTGAATGGATGGGTAAATACAAAAGATATACAAAGCATAATGGTTATTGTTGCAGGAAATAGAACCTAGATTGAAATCCTTGATAAAGTTGTGAGCAATTCATTTCATGCTAATGTCCTTTAAAAAGATACAAACCCATCTGGCTATAAGTACCTGGGTTCTTTAGTTTTGGTATGATAGCTAACTTAGGAGAAGGAAAACTCTGAATGCAAACCAGTTTTACAATGCTTAAAAATTGACCTTGTGTCTCATCTTATCCATTGTGGAGGGGGTTGGGGAAATATATACTATGAACCTCTTTGTGCATACAAAAATATTAACTCACTATATATACATTTGAACTAGACATTGGCATGATGGTTAGAGTGTTTGCCAATGGCCTGGGAGACCAGGGTTCAATCCCAGGTCGAGTCATACCAAAAAGTGGTACTGATGCCTCTTTGCTTAACACTCAGCACTATAAGGTATGGATCTAGGGTAAAGTGGAGCGATCCAGGGAAAGGAGTTGCACCCTCCCCTACACCTCAGTGTAGTAGCTATCGAAAAGAGAGCCTTCGGGTTACCTTTGAATATGGCTACCAACTTTACTTTACTTTTATATATACATTTCAGCTCTAATGTCTTCAAGTGAACAGACTTTATCAAGCAAATATAAAGACTATAAGAAGCAATTAAAAACCCTTACATATAACCTGCTTAACACCCATATACATGTTTTATTATTCATAGGGTACAGACTGAATACTTATCCCTATAATTTTTCATCCTTTTTAATTCAATGCGCATTTGTTAAAGTTTGGTTTTATGGCACATCAACCATTGTTGGTTATTTAATGCCAAATCCTATTTTTACGTATATATTAAATACATGATTTGTAAACACACTTTGTTGATATATACAGTTAAATGTAAAAATAGTTCTATTTGTAACAATTTAATTTAGCATAAGTCAAAGTTAAATGGTTTCAAGTTCTGCCATGTCTCACTAACAATTCAATTAAATACCAGTCATTTATTTACACACAATCAAATGATTAAATAGTTCTATATCAAACAATTAGAATAAGTCATTTGTTTGCTCTCAGTTTAAATGTCAAACAGTTCTATTTGACCCATAGATAGGACCCTATCAGGTGCTACCACTCCAGGCCAGAGTGTACCTGGGAGCAATCATAATGAAGAGGTACTCTGCATTCCTCAAAACTCCAGCATTACATGAGCCTCACCATCAGATTGTTTAGTGTCATATCCAGGACACTCATTGGGGAAGGGGTCTTAGCCCTCTGCAGAGATAGTCAGTATATTCTACAGCCCCAGCTGACTGTGTTGCAATTTGTTAAAAACGAATTAGTTTCTTAATGTTATTATTGGAGTAATACTGAGCAGTGGTTGAATGTGATTTGCAAATGAAGGAATGGGATCCTTATATCGTCATTTTATTTGGAGAAAAGGATGATATTCCAAAAGAGGACACTTTAAGTGGTGTAATGCTTAACAAGCTAGATTAGCAGACTATTGTTAGTGAATTCGATTCTTGCTGGGTGCCCCATACTTCTAGCCTAGCACCATATCAAAGATAAGCTTAGTGACTAACTGCACAAAAAGAGGACATTGAACCACAGACTTGAAACAAAATTACTTACGATAAATTGCTGTGTATAAGTCAAATATTTTAGCCTGAAAAAATCCCTACAACATGTGGGGTTGACTTATATGACTTATATAATATCAAAATCTTTATCACTGGTTTACCTCTTTGAGGTAAAAATTTAGATTTTAGCCCAGCTGCATGAATTGACCCCTAGTTTCCTTGTGATTTTTTCAAGCATAAAAGATCAAATCATGTAACACAATTTATGCTAATTGGTTATATCATAACATTTAACATAAGTATTTATTCTCTTTAAAAAAATCTTTCTTTTTTTCAGATCAGAACACAAGAAAATTTTATTAATCTTATTTAAGGTTAATTTTTTATATACTAAACTT